>JASVEL010006269.1:0-45214 GCA_032618575.1 Nicotiana noctiflora
GAATATTTTTGGATTTTTAAGGGTGTTTTTGTTCATATTTTATCTTTACATGAAAAAAAATATAGCTAAAATTCGATTACTTTTGAAACTATAGCTATTTCTTAATTACCAGTCGTAAATTTGGCTAGTTTCGATTTTTTTCCTTTTATGCATGGTGTAATAGAATGATTTAAAAAAATAGTACAGGGGATCCGTATGAAATTAAATATACCTCAAAAGTTATTTGTAAAGCTGTAATTAATTACTTTTACGTTCCATGATTTTAGTCCAGAATTTATTTCCTTTGAGTGTATCCAAGATTTATTACGATTGTCTCAATCTTTTACTACCTTATTGGTTGTCAGTTACATATTCATTTAATTTGACTATTTATATAACATGAAACCTTAACATACAATTACACCAAAAAATGACAATGACAATGACAAGAGGAAACACAAAAAATAACGTTGTTATTCTAATTTGCTTCATTTCACTTGTTGCGTTTTCATGCTTTGCTAGTGTTGCTAATGCCAAATATATAAAATTTCCGCCACCTTTTAATGTTGGGACCGGACCAGCCATTCCGGCTAACCCTTATTCCAGAGGTTGCAGTCCTTTAACTCGTTGCCGTGGAGGTGATTCGCCCGGCACTCCGGGTCGTGGCCCTTAATTCTATGGTTTCAGCTTCTAGCCATGAGAATAAAGCGTTACACGAATGGATTCTTAATGTTTTTTTTTATTATTTTCGTTTATCTATGACAAATCACTTTATTGAAATGTAACAGTGAAGTATCAAGTATCAATTTATAAATAAGATTAACACAAGATGTTGATTCTTGATTAACACTCTTTTTTTCATTTTTAATGTGAAAAGTCACTGATATGACTTCTTTAAAATTTAACTGTAAATGAGATCAGTTAAAATTAATAAATAAAAACACATATTTTTGTAGATCATTTCTTATTTAATTTATAATTGGTCGTATAAGATCATTTCCTCCGCCCAAAAGTTTTATTTGATGAATTTTTGAGCACTCGTGACCTTTAAATTTTGGATCCACTAGTAATTTTGAGACCAGGAAAAACAAATAGTAATCTCTAACCAAGATTTCTAAGGATTTCCTCAAAGTTCGTACAACCTTAGGCTATTTACATTGGAGTACTATATTGAATGGAATTGAAAGGTTAATATTCATTAGAGCTTTCTATATATTGTCCTAGTACACAAATTAAACAACATCACAAAGAAAATATGGCCAAGACAAGAGGAGACAAAAACAATGTTATTCTTGTTCTATTCTTCATTGCACTACTTGCATTTTCAACCACAGCAGAGGTTTCAAACAAGAAGAAATTTATAAAGTTTCCACCATCTATGGAACATGGGTCTGAAAAAACAAGAACTCCAGCTAACCCTTATACCAGAGGCTGTAGTCCTTTAACTCGTTGCCGTGGCAGTCTAGATTGATGACATATTGCTTAAGTTATATACACTGAAGTGTAAAGATTATTTAGATTATCAGTATAATTAAATATGTTACACATATTACTTACCATTTATTTTAATCAGTAAAGGGAAGGAAGTATGGTTTCTGAATGAGCCAAGCAACTATATAGCAATTGTATATGAAATAAACATGAATTACAAATCATTGTATCTGGGTGTAATGATATGGCAGCAGTTGAATATGAAATAAACATGAGATATTGATCCTTGATTAATACATAGGCTTTTCTTTTACCATTATCTTAATTTATTTGCAAAATCCTAGTTAAGACATAACCTTATTCGTCATACAACTGCAAAAAAAGGGTAGCCTAGTACACTAAGCTCCCTCCTACGTGCAGGGCCCGGGAAAGGGCCGGACCACAAGAATCTATTGCACGCAACCTTACCCTGCATTTCTGTAAGAGACTGTTTCCACGGCTCGAACCCATAACCTCAGGGGTAAAGGTACATAGCCCTAAAGGTGGTTAACTGACCATCCTTCGATGAAAATTTACATTGTAAATATAGGTAAAATATTAGATTTAATGGTATGTAACATATATTGAACACCCTTTATCGGATTTTTTTTTTACTAATTTCAAGTTTGAATACCCTAAATGAAATTCCTGGCTTCGCCACTGCTTGACGTCCTGGTCACATAGCAACAACTTTACCAGTTGCGCCAAGGCTCCTTCACGATACAACTGTATTTGCAGTAAATTGATTATGGATCTTCTCACCTTTTCTTTGAACAAAGCTCCTTATTCAAGCATGGCTATATGACAAGACTTTCTATCGAGACATGGTAGGAAAACATCTGGTCACAGTTGGACATGCTTATATAAAAAAACAAATCAAAATTCTTGTACAATGTACTCCAGATGGAAAGGAAAACTTTTCGATGTGTGTTAATGCCTATACTACAAGATCAAATACTCTTTAATGCCTTTAGTCGGATTATCCTAGAGACATTTCTCGTTAAATTATCATTCAGCAAAAGAAAAGGATCCTTACCTTTCACTTTCTTAAGGAAATGAAATTTGCCAGTAAGCTCGAAATGTTCCATTACTAGTAAGGTTCAAATGCAAGATCAATATGGCTGCAACTCCAGCCTTTTTATGCCCAACAAGACCGAGTTTTTAACATCACTGCTCGGAGCTCCTGAGATTCCACAGTCCAGCTGAAGACATAACTCCATAAGCTATCCAAACAAACCTGGCGGCCCTTTACACAGAACGAGTAGCAAATCCCCTATCGATCATCTTTTCCACCAATTCTTCGTGCTTCCTTAGTTGCCCTGACTTCCTTAGTTGTTTAAGAACCATGTCATAAACCGACTCACTCGGTCTCAAGCACTTGTCCTCGATCATCTCTTTAAAATATTTGTAAGCATTATTCCAATGTCCCATCCCACAGTACATGGAAATCAAAATCTTGAAAGTGTTCACATTAGGCTCCACTTCATTCTCATCCATTTCTTTCCAAAGCTTGATTACCATGTCAGTAGTTTTCGAATCCGCAAACATTTTCATCAATATATTGTATGTTACTGTATTAGGCTTACACTTCAACTCCTTCATCTTTACATACAATCGATGAGCAGCATTCACATCACGAGCCTTTGCAATGCACCTAAAAATAGGGTTAAAGGTAGAAGCATTTGCTTCACATCCTTTCTTAACCATAACGTTAACCACCTTAAGAGCTTCATCGCGATTCTCATCCCTACAATGAGCATCGATTAAGAAATTATACGTGATAACATCAGGGGAACATGATAGCCTCTTCATCTGATTATAAACCTGGAGCACCTTCTCCGTCCTCCCTGCCTTCACATGGACGCGCATAAGGTTATTAAATGTAATCGCATTAGGTTGACAACCCGAATCAATCATCTCCGAGAAAACATCATAGGCTCGAGTAATTTGCCCACCCCTACACAATGCATCAATCACAATACTATAAGTATACACATTAGGCTGCACCCCTGCCTCCTTCATTTCACGAAAAACCCTCTCTGCCTCGGAAATATTACCCGCCCGACACCAACCATGAACCAAGCTAGTGTACAATACCACATCAGCCTCAAATTTATCCTTCAAGCTATCAAAAAAAGATTGTGCTTCTAATGCTCTTCTTTTCTTACACAGTATCCCTATAACTACAGAAAATGCATTCCTATCGGGCTTACAATCATAATCCTCCATTCTATTAAACGTATGAACAGCTTCAGAAGCAAGCCCGGCCCGAACATAACGACGAATCAAAATCGAAAAAGTTTCAATAGGAATTTTCACATTTTTCAGTTTCATTAAATCTATCAAATGCCAAGCAACATCAAATTGGCGTACTTTACCAGAAAGATCGATCATTTCGTTGTAAGGCTCAGGGTTTAGGAAATATCCACGCGCGTCACGAGCTGCAGCCCAGTTGAAAAAAGCTAAAGCCTGTGAAAATGGAATACCGTGGCGAACCGACCCGCATTTTTCAATGACCCAGTTTACGACCCGCGGAGAACTGGGGCGGTTATCGAAGGTTGTAGAGAAGTCGAAGGAGAGAGTAGGGAAAGTGATATTAGGGTTTAAGGTTGGGGTGGGAGTGGGTGTAGGGTTTTTGCGGTGATGGTCTTTGATTAAAGAATAAATTTTTCCAGCTATTTCAGCTTCTTCTGTGGATAATAGCTCAGTTGGGCAAGTGGGTTCGCCGTTTATGATGGCGCCGTCGTCGACGTCTACGTCGGCGGCGGCGACCTCTGAGGTGGAAGTAGAGGTGTAGGGTTTGAATTTGCTCTGAGCAGAGAATGGACTGAGGAAATTGCGAGAGATACTCAAGCGTAACATGGATTTTGTGACGGCCATGGCTTCCACTTTGCTGATGGATTCAGCTGTGCTCTATAATTTGATGCTCACTGTTATTAACCTCTTTTTATGTGTCTTTTTCTTTTTTCTTTTTGTAACCCTAAACTTTATTTTAAATTTATCATATGCAGTATCGTGTACGATTTAATATTATATACAACTTTTCTTAATTAGCCTCATTTTTATGTGACATTAATTTTGTCACATAGAGATATTTCTTCGATCACAATCAGTACAAATAATTTTGTAATATTTTGATTTTTGATTATTGTAGCTTAGAATCGGTATTCATATTTTATACTATTATATGTAAAGTTTATGTGAAAAAAACTAATGTAATTGTGTTCGAACTCAATTTTAAAAAATAGATATTTGGCTTTCACTCTTTGAAGTAATTTATTCGTATTTTTTTTGCGTAGGTTTATTTGCATTGCAACTAAGTGCTTTTTGTCTATGTTAATTTTTCTCATTATTTTTTGTTTATTGATTCCAAGTGATATTCTATTAAGGGAAGATCCTATTTCGATAACGAGAGAAATTGAGAAGCGAGAATTTTATCCTATCTTTAAAAAATATGCAAAAAGACGAATAGGAAAAAAGAACTCACTCGAAGGAGTTTGAAAGTTTCTTGAAAAGTGGATTGAGGTGCTTTTCCATAAGAAAAATAAAAATTCTTTGAAAATTTATTTTTATAAAAAAATCCCAATAATTGTCAAACTAGGAAATATTTTGACTATACGTACAATGCCTTTCAAAGTTTATCTTAAGCCTACAAAAATTATAATTCGTTCAAGATCGTTCCAACTCCCAATCCATGTAGATGATCAAGTAGGCTGCGGGGCATATCCAATAATGAGATGACTTAGGTTATAAAATAATGTTATAAATATGCATTTATGTTGTAATCCTCTTAAATTTACATTGTGTAAAAGATGTCTAGCAATGAAGCAGTGAAGCTAACATCATTGAAGGATTTGCAGCCTCCATTGTCAAGGTCTCAATTGTTAAAACAACGTTATTTGAAAATCAAAGAACCAAGGTTTAGTAATGGCGTTAGAGTATATTGGGAATTGCAAAAACCTAAACATGAAGAAGAAGACCATGATGATGACGAGAAGGAAAAGGTTCCATACGAATGGTTATTCGAGTTTATTAATGAAAACATCGTTCAATGTCTAAAACGTTGGGTCAATGATGTTTTTGGCGCCGTCCTTGGTTTGTCCAAATACGATGATTCTTATTAGGAATTTGTTGATTGATTGCATCGTAAATAGTTTAAAGCTATGGTGAAATCTTTTATGTAAGTACTTAGTATAAGATGGATTTGTCCAATTATTTTGACTTGTCAACGTAAATACTAGTGAAAGAAATTTCACTAGAGATGTACAAATCATTCCTTTTTTTTTCTTTCTTGAGATAATTTATCTTGATTTGTTGATTATTGATAATAAGTTCAAAAAAAGATTCAAATCCTAATTAGCCTGACATCAAACTAAATTCTATAATTAAGTGTGTCATGTTTTAGTTATCAAGCGGGATTAACACTTTTTTTACAAAATAATTTTGTATGTAGCAGATTCAAGAAATTGGAAGGATGATAAGTCAATGGAAGTTAAATTAACATATGACAATTAAGGTGTTGGTAAGGTCTTCTTTCAGAAAATATTTAGAGCCCGTTTGGACATAATTTTTTTTTTGGAAATCAGTGTTTGTTCATAAAATTTTCAATTTTCACTTGAAGATGCATTTTGAAAATATTAAAATTCCAAAAGGTTATTTTTCAAAATTTTCACTCAAATCACTCACAAAACTTCAAAATAATCTAAACTAAAATTTATATCCAAACACAACTCTAAACTTCAAAAAGTACCATTTTTACTTTTAAAAAAATTCATTATTTTTTAGAATTTTAGAATTGTTATACAAACGCCTACTTAGTCACACCTTATGTTAAACTAAGGCCTCATTTATCTGTATTTAACGAGTGTCTGCATCTCAATCACATCTTTGTTGTTTTTTTTTTTATTTTTAAAAAGTCCGGATAGGTCTGGTTCGTTCAGACCTTTAATTTAGTCTTGATTCCGTTGAGAGGTTTAAAATACCGAAAATACGCTGCCTATTTTTTCTGTCTCTTGACATCAGGCTATTTCTTCTAAACCCAAAACAAATTTCATCGTCTCTCTCTTCAAGGATCAAGCAACCGCCGAATGTTTTTCTGGGTAAGATTTTGGAAATTATACTTGTAATTCTCCATCTTGTTTCCACTTTTCTAATGGTAAATTCAGTTTCGAGTTTAGGGTTTAAAAAAACTCCTTTTAAAATACGATTGAGAAGGGGCTAAACTAGAAGGTTTTGCTGGCCTCTTATTTTGATTGAATCTCTGAATTTTCTGTAATTTTTTCTTGATTTTGTTGACATACCGATTCTCTAAATAGTAAATCTCAATTGGGACGTGTTCTAAAATGTTAGCAATAATTTTTTCTCTTTTGCAGATTCACGTAGTCCCTTTTGAACCTTATTTTGTTTTCTTCGAGAATTGCATATTAGTGACTGAAATTCAATTTCTCTAGTTGAAATAAAACTGTAATTAGTATTTATGAAGCTCGTCCAAAATTAAGAACTTTGCTATGGCTAGAATTCGGTTAATGAAGTTCTGTGTTGTTGAAATTAGAGCTGCTATAGTTTCATATTTGGCTAGAATTGGGATAATGTATACATAAGTAAGATTTATATTTCGGTGCTTTCTGAATATTGATGTGCTATTGCTCTTTAATTATTCGTCATATGTTACATGTTTTATACTTGAACCATGCTTTCTTTTTTTTATTCAAGAATAGCTTCTTTACTTCCTCAATTTTTTTCTATTTTGTGTTTAAGATCATACCATTTACTACATCTTTGCAATCTTCAAACAGATTATTTGCTTAGAAATATATAACTTATATTCATGGGTGGCTAAAGGGCGAGGCTAGTAAAGCCTTCGCTTTAGGCCCCACAAATTTTGAGGCCCCAAAAAGTGTTGTAAAATACGTAATAATATTTTGACTTAGACAATTCTGAACTTTGTAGAAAAAAGTATAAAATTCGTATAAAAAAGGTTTTTAAAAAACAAAGAATATTTACTTTTTAACATAAGAAATATTCAGAACTTCGGATTAAACTACTCAAATCTTTGTATTATCAGATAAAGCTTTGTACATCAAGATCCAAGGTACTGCATTGCAAACATATGTCTAACATCTTACTAGTTTGAATTAACGTTTGATAATATAAATAATAATATTACTAAATGAAGCTAAAAGTCATATATCTTGTATGAATACTTTACGTTCAAAATATTTTTTTGGTTACATTTCGTTATTACAATTGTTATAGTTCAAATAGTTTAACAATTGGATCTTACATAAAATATTAGTTTATATCTTATAATATTTTAATTTATCTCAAATAATAATTTTTTGTTCAAGTTAATATATTTACTAATTGATGTAATATTTAATCACTTTTTTTTTGAATTGTACTCCCTCCGTTCCAATTTATGTGAACCTGTTTTACTGGGCACAGAATTTAAGAAAAAATGAAAGACTTTTGGAATTTGTGGTTCTAACTTCTAAACAAATCAAAAAGGGGCCTAGAGTATTTGTGTGGTTATAAAGACTTCTCATTAAGGGTAAAATTGTAAGTTCAAGTTAAATTGTTTCCAAATTTAGAAAAGATTCAATTCTTTTTGGAATGGACCAAAGAAGAAATAGGTTAACATAAACTGGAACGGAGAAAGTATATGTTTTTATCTATATATATATATATATATATATATATATATATATATATATATATATAGTAAAAACAAAACAAACGATTTGACTATAGTAATCACACAGAGGCCTAAATCAAACGATTTAACTATAATAATCACAAATTAAGCAATAATGTAGTAATTCAATAATTAAAAGCTATATGAAACATACACACCTTTCAAATTTGAGGGACACGTGGCGCCAATAAAAACCCACTCTTTTACTTGAACCATTCTTAATCTCGGATCTCTGTCTTTGAGGGAAAAAAAAACTCATTCTCAAAATCTCGAGCACCTTCTTTTTTGACAAAAGGATTCCCCCATTTCAAGCACCAGATTCGCAAACACCCCATATATATATATACACACACCCCTCAAACGGAGGTGATTGAAGAGTTTGAGATTTCCGTTCAATTTTCCGGTCGCCGTTCAAAACGATTAGAAACCCCCTTATTCAATACTGTAGTAGGTTTCTATTAAAGGTCTATCTCAATTCTTACTTGTTCTTATTTTGATGTTAGGTTAAATTTTAAGCCACGTGTCCGACACGAGGCATTCATTTGAACTAATTAGAATTAGTTTCTAATGAATTACATGCTTTGTCAATAAGGGTAAGGGCAAATGTTAAAAGTTGCTAACTTTGAGTTGATTATGTCTTGGAACCTAATTGTTCATAATATGATTAAGTGGTAGGCTGTTGTTTTTGTTGTTCATTTTTCTCTTTTTGGATATAAAACGAAACTAGTATTGGCACTTTATGAAATGTCTGAGTTTTATTTATATAATGGACACCTTGTTAGGCTAATACATTATTCAGTTCAACAGAGATGTTGATCAAAATTTTTCCTTATTCACTTATTTGTGCTCAGCTATACACCAAACTGGCTTATACCAAATTCAACAGTTTGAAAATATGACAGGGTATAATAAATTGCTTTCTTATGTGTTACTCTATTGTAATTTTCTTTTTCTTTTACAATGTGACTAATTTTCTTTTTGCCACCGATTTTCTTTGTTCTGTGGTGTTTGGTTATATATTTGCTTGGGAACCTATTGTTAGCTCTTTTGAATATTGAACTTTGAACAAACTGCATGGGACAGGCAAAATGGATCTTATTTCACAGATTCTTCTGTAATTTTCCCATTCTCCCAGCTGGAGCTCTTTCTGTAATTTTCTTTTTCTTTTACAATGTGACTAATTTTCTTTTTGCCACCAATTTTCTTTGTTCTGTGGTGTTTGGTTATATATTTGCTTGGGAACCTATTGTTAGCTCTTTTGAATATTGAACTTTGAACAAACTGCATGGGACAGGCAAAATGGATTTTATTTCACAGATTCTTCTGTAATTTTCCCATTCTCCCAGCTGGAGCTCTTTCTGTACATGGCCAAATAAAAAAAGAGAAATGATTTCTCTATCTTTAACCCTATTTCTCACGTTTCACTGGAAAATGCTAAGTTCTTTTTTATTCTATGGTTCTATGATTGGAGTTGATTTTGTAATATTCATGCCAGCATATCATTGTGGTTGCAGCTACTTAAGGTCATAGGTCTAGAGAGTCCATTGGAGATTTTCCATCATGTATTACCTCTCATAGCACGAGAGATGCACTACTTGTTTTACTTTATTTCTGTCCTGTTGGCTTTTGTTGTTAGCAAAGTAGCAAAAAAGAAAAAATGCTAATTATGCAGCTTGTCTCAGCAATACATCTGACCTATGTGGTTCTGTCTTTAATGGTCTTGTGATTGTTGTGTTTCATAGCTTTCCTTAAGAAAAACAATATTGTTCCAACTGTATGGACGTCTGTCACGTTCTTAAGAAAAGTGAGATTCACTTGTTTGATTTCTTTCACTTCACTTTATTCTACTGGCTTTTATCTGTCGAAATGTATGACATTTTGATAAAATATGCTTGTTCTAAAAGCCTTTCTCTGACCCTACCAGCTAAGGTGAAAGATGGCTGCTAATGTCCAAAAATTCCGAACACTAGCAATCTCTATGAATCGCTATCTCAAGTCAAGATTGCTCTTGCATCATTATCGCCTCTTGCACCATGGTCCAGACACTGTGGAGGAACTATTGGATAGACACGTGGTAAAAAAGGAGAAGAGCCTAGATGATGACGAGAATGAGCGCCTAACTAGACAGCGACTCACTAGTTCTCGTCGCGAGGCTCTAAGTCTCTACCGAGACATCCTCCGGGGCACCCGGTTCTTCATGTGGCCCAACTCTCAAGGCATCCTTTGGCGGGATGTTCTCAGAGAAAATGCCCGAAAGGAGTTTGAGGAGGCACGATTCGAAAGAGATCCAGAAGTCATCACCAGATTGCTTATTGGAGGTCATGATGCTGTGCAAGCTGCTTTGGATAAGGTTGTCGAGAAACAAAAGCAAGAAATTGAAAAGCAACGCCGTAATTCAAATACACCTTGATATTCTGTTAGTGAGATTTTTTTTTCTTTCTATAACACTCTCATCAAATAGCACATCTTTTAACACATTATCTACATTACCACATAGTGAATGACATTAGCTTCACTTCATTTATGTGTGAATATTGTTACATTGAATTTAAAAGCAACGTGGCAGTTCAAATACTCCTTGATATTGTTGTTAGTAAGATTTTGTTTTCTTTAACACCCTCATCGCATAGCAATTTTTTCTGCATATTATCTACATTACCACATAGTGGACGACATTAGCTTCTCTTAACCTTTATTGCTGAGTATTATTACATTGATTTTTTAACATTTGTTATTAGAACTGATTGGGTGCTTGTGGGATCTGAGGGGGAGGGCAAGTTGTAGATTGGTTGACTCTTGTTCATGCTCACAATCTATTAACATAAACCAAGATTGTTGAATTAGGACTGCAATCACTAAAATAAAGCTGATATTGCAGGAAGTTACAATCAGTAGAACGTCATTACATTGGAATATAAATGCATAACCAAAAGCACTAACAAATTTGAAGTAGAGAGATGGTGACGTTCTTGCTTATTTGTGCACCCCTATGATGGATTTGTCAATTTGCAGCTGTCCATCATGTTTGGGATTGGCTGTATCATTTATCTACTTTAAATCGTAAATTTGGAAGTTGGAACTGTTGTCGTTATTGCAAGACATGTTTTCTGTTGAACTTATGTCTTCCTTGCAATCAAACTTAATAGCTGTTATGCATTTGTACTTTTTATTGCATAGTTAGCAGAGCTAAATTGTAAATGTAGGGTGATATGTGACACAGAGAAAGCTTTAGTTTTTTGTGTGTGGAGTATATGGCTTTCCTCATGAGATGGAGAACTAGAATGGAAGTCAAGCTTGAATGTAAGGATAATATTGAGGTGCTAACTGATGCTCTCATCCAAGTTTCAAGTTTATTTGATCCATTTGCGTCTCTTTTTTCTCCTTTGGTTTGGATAATTTTAGTATGATTGCACTTCTGAACTTTGTAGCTAATTATAGTTTCAAATCTTTCTCTTCTTGCGATAACTAAACTTCGTCTTGCTGCTTAATAATTCTCTTGAAGGAAGATACTTGTCCTTGTTATATGGTTTGTGTAATAATTTACTTTTTTCTTTGTTAAGAATCAAGATTCCCTGCCATATGAATTAGTTCAAAACAAATAAAAATTTGGTTATTACAAATGAAAAAATGACCCCCCCCCCCCCACGCGGGGTAATAATGGGGTGGGCATGCAAAGCTGTTACTAATTTGTAGCTTATTTACGTGAGTTGAACAATCAATATACTGGTGGGCTGGTTTACTTTACCATCTTGGTTTAATTCAAGTTAACTGTCAAATACAATGCTTTCTCCCATTCGCCTTCTTTTCTCCCTTGTTGAAGAGATTTGGCTGTGGTGATTGCAGGTATCATGCAATGTACAGTGATAGTTCAAGAACATTAACAAGTGTAGCTGGATGGAGATTATGCAATACAATGTAATCTTTGTAATTTTGTTAAGTTTGATTAATCTTTTCGCCTTCAATGTACTTGTGCTTTCCTTGAATGAGAAACTCTTGAAGAATTCTGGAACTTGGTTGGATAGATGGATTTGACCTACTGTGTTTAATAGTCACTAGTCTTAGGGACACACGCTAGTAAACGGGATTCATTTTTTTAATTTAGAGTCACCGCTTGGGAGATTTATGGTGTCCCAAGTCACCGATTTGAATCTCAAATCGAGGAAAAAGTTGACTCTATATTATAGTCTGCGCATCAGAAATCCGGATAAGGAATTCTGTTAATCCGGGAGAAGGTGTTAGGCATTCCCGAATTCCGTGGTTCTAGAACGGTTGCTCAACTGTTATATTTGGTTAAATTATCTGATTTTAATACATGTTAAACCTACGTGCGAATTTTAACTTTTAACCGCTTGTGATTATTATTGTTTTTATAAGAGTTGCGGCGTCGTAAAAATGTATTTCGGACCACACCGTATCGGTACGCCTGTGACCTTTAATACATTTCGACTTCGTCGAGACTTGGATTTGGGTCACATAAATGTGCACCCGGGTTTAGAAAAGTAAAATTATTTAAGTAACGGACCTAAAGCACTAACGTGTTTATTATTTTGAGAGGGCCGTGAAATTTGTTAAAACGGCCTGTCTCGAAATCTAAGCATTTAAAATAATCACCTATTGAGGGCTCCGCGATTTGTGCGTAATTTGGCGAGGCTCGTATCATTTATTTTAAAAGGTAATCCTACATTTTCTCCATTTAAGTTTGTCCCTAAAGATAAAGTAAAAAAGTCCTAATTAACTACATGCTTAAAAAGGTTATTATTTATTAATTACTAGTTTAAGACCATTGTTAACGAAAAAGAATATTACTAAAATTGAAACTAGAAATAAAATACGGAATTGACAAATAATATTTTTTTAAGAGAAACTAATTATCTTATAACTAACTCAAACTCACATTGTTAGGGGAATAAACCATTGGAATTAATTATTTGCAACTATTGGAAACTAGAACTTACCTTAATTACTTATACTTATTCGAAAGTTTATTAAACTTCAACGTGAACTCGTCTTGCATAATTCAAGCCTATTGGATTAATGTTCTTAACCTTATTATATTGATTCGCACTTCAAATACGTTAAACCTACTGATTCCAGCTTACGTGAATTCGAAGCTAGATTTTACTAATCTTTCTAAATGTTGCTGAATTTTGTGTTAATTGTTTGTGTGATATTTGCGTGTGATAAATGAAAATACAAAAAAAAAAAAAAAAAATTGCATTTCTTAGGAAGTTAATTCATTTTTTTTTAAACAACAAATTAAAGAAAAATTAAAAAAATTAGTTAGCTTTTAAATTGAAAATTGTCAAAAAGAGGTAATTAGTTTAGTTTTTTTTAATTAGTGCTTAATAATAATTACAAAGTAGAATAAATACAAAATACAAAAAAAAATATATACAAGTTAGATTAAGGGGAAAAAATATTGAATAAAAGAAATGGGTCAAATTTCTCCAACCCAGCCGGCCCAATCGTCCCAGGCCCAGGCGGTAAATTACCCAGACCCAAGCCCCACGCCCCAGTCCAGATCACCCTATCACAACCCATTACCCGACCCCGCCCCATCGCCCAAAACGACCCACATTTTTATTTAATAAAATGATCTGGACCGTTGGATTTCATTGATCCAACGGCCCAGATTTAAGCCCGGCGTTTTGGTCAAAGACCCCTAATACCCGTATTACTCCCTCATTTCCCCAATACACATTACCCATTTCTTCTCTCTAAACCTACAAACACACATGAACCCTAGCCGCCACCATTTCTTACCCAAAAAAACCGGCGGCAACACCATGGCCGGCCACCCAAACCCAACCATTTTTACACCCTAGGACCATTCAACTACCTTGAGTCCATATCCACACCCAACTCTCTTCGAATCCGGCTAGAAATGTTCGAACCTCAATTTGAGCCTAAGAACCCTAGAATTAAAAACTAGGAATTTCGTCCAATTAAAATGACTTGAAGTTAATAGACTTTAATTGGTATGTTTTCATTTGAAAACATTTCAATTAAAGTCCATTCGACTTCAAAAAATCCGAGTCCAAGTCCGAACGACCCAAAGAGTGTTTTGATTCTCGTCTCTACTGTTCGAGGTAATTTTCTTCTGTCTTTCTTCTTTGTTTATTTTGTATTTTTGTTTTATTTGTGTTAATTTTTGTTTATTCTATCCGTCATTGCGATTTTCTGTTTTCATCTCTTCTCCAAGACCTTTATTTGGTCGAAATTATTTTGTTTAGTTGTTTCAAATGAATTCGCTGCGATTAGCGTCGTCGAATAAGTAGATTCGATTTGGTTTGTTTCTGGCCGTCCCTGTTTCATTTCTACTTTCTCAGAGACCCTTTGGTTGGTCAATTCTGATTCTGATTGTTTGTTTGATTACGTATGTTGTCGAATACGTGTTCGCGTCGATTAGCGTCGTCGAACAATTAACTTCGTATTCCCCGGCGCTTGGCCGAGAATTCTTGGTTCACTGCTTTTGCAATTGTTTGGTTATCGATTGTACATGTCGTAATCGTTTAATTGAATGTTTGTCGATTAGTTTCGTAGGTCTGTTGTTATCACTGTTGGATTGAATTGGGGTATTTGTTCTCGAAACTGAAATAGATTAAGCTAGGGATGAATTGGTTATAGCTTTAGCCCTCATATGAGTTTCAATTTTGTTTTGATGTTCAAAAGATCAAAATGGTTTGCTGGTATGTAGTCTGTCAGGGGATATTCTTTGAACCCAATACCTTAATACACCTTTAGTGTTGGCAAATCAGAAGTAGCATGGGTTTAAAGGGAATTTGAATAAAAAAGGGAGGCTGCCAGTATACTTCTCTAAAAAATAGGCCTGCCAGCATCAGTTTTATACTGATTTGAGTATTTCTAAAAAAGAAAAACAGGCTGTTAGTGTACTTTAGGATTAAACATAGAATTGGACATTAGTTAGTGGCCTAGGCAGAGAATATGGTAGGAGATTTGGGGTTTATTAAATCTGCCAGAATATGTTTAAGAGGGGAGAATGATTAAAAGGGTAAGGGTATGCATGTGCAAAAGGAAAAGATGAGTTGTTATTGTTTAAGGTGTTGTCCTGGTTCTTTTGGCTATAAAAGTAGGATAAAAAAACAGAGAAAGGGGGCATTCTGAGAGAGACTAAGAGAATTTTTAAAACAGAATAGGAAACACTGGAGGGATTCTGAAAAAAACATACAGGGATTCTCTGGAAATATACATTTAGGGGGATAGGCATACAAATCTGAAATTGAATATTTTCAGGTCATTTTTCTTCAAAATCACTGTTCCATTGGTGTGTTCTTTAGCCGGTTTATTGATAGCTTCAACAGTTTTGGGTGTTCACAGTTGAATTCGATATTCAGTCAAGTTTGTTATTGGATTTTGTTTGCTGGTTGTCTTCCGATGGTTCGGATATGATCTCAAGTCTATTTAAGGTCCATTGGAGTCATTTGTGGTCGCGTCTCTATTTTCTGTTGGGTTTTGGGTTGTTACTGGTCTAAATTCTCGACTGGATTGTGATTTGCTGCTGGAATTCTGTTGCTGTTACCCTGTTGCTTGTCACTGACCATATTTTCGTTTTACTTCCAGGTACCTTTCTTAAACACTACTTGATGTAAATTTCAGTTTGAAGATGGAAATGAGAAGCTAAAGCATGGCAGTAGGCTTATCTAAGTTCTATTATTCTTTATTATTAGTGCTTTACATCGTATGCAATCCTTAAATGTTCTAGTTAAGTTCAATTTTGTTTTAGCAATGGAATTCTCATAGTTGTACTTGATTTGGAATTGTTGAAGTATTGTCAACTTAAGTATGTTATTTCAGTTGGTTAATTGCTGAATCTGTACTTGTTCGTATTGAGTCTGTGTCTGGTTTTGATTATTGTACGAACCATCGAACATGCTGTTATCTCATTTCTTCTTTGTTTGGGAATAGAGCTGGATTTTCATCTATATTCTTATGTGGTATTTTTGATAGATATTGGTTGAAAAGCATGTGTGAGCCGGAATTTTGTTAATACTACGGATTTTTGTTAATACTAATAAGTTGTTAGTACTAGAATGGTTTAGTTTACTTCGTTTGAATTGTGTTATAGTTTCAGTTGGTGTAGTGTTAAATTCAAAAGAAACGAAATTGAAAGAAGACTGGAAAATCTGTGATTCTTATTCATGTTAGTAACTGCAATTTAAGTTGGAAATCTATAGTTGGTTTTGGAATAGCATAGAATAATTGTTCATATCGCATTGTGTTAAGTCAAAAAGAATAGGAATTAGAATTAGTTAGAATGTAATTGCTTTAGAATCCTCTAGTCACTCTGAAACAGATAAGCTTGGTGCAATTATGTCCGAATCAAAAATCATTTTTGACAATTGTACCGGAACGAAATGGATAGTTTATTGGTAATTTAATTTGCTAATCATTATTTTTTACTTTAGTTGATTTATTAGATGGCAATATGTGCTCAATTAGTGTTGCGTTCGGGACCAAATATAATAGTTCTTAAACCATATAACTAACTAGGAATTTTATTTTTTTATTATTATAAACAAGCTAAATAGAGAAGTGCAATTTACTTTAGGTTTTCCTTAAATAAAAAATGAAACGAGTCTTGCGAGATAAAAATGCATAATTGTGAGGCCCTCAATATTTATTTATACTTAGATTCTGGGATGGGCCATTTATCAAATTTCATGGTGTCCCCGAAGATAATAATGCGTTAAATCTCTTTAGGCGCGTATTTTAAATAGCATTATCTTCTCTGAACTCGGGTGCACATTTATGTGACTCAAATCCAAATCTCAACAGAATCAAAATATGTCGATAATCACGGGTACATTGATTGTGATATGATTTGAAATTCATTTTTATGATGTGGAAATTCTTTAAATAATATTAAAAGCAATTAAAAGTTGAATTTTGCACATAAATTAAAGTATGGTATAAATCAAATAAATAAGCCAAATATGATAGTTGAGCGACCGTGCTAGAACCACGGAACTCGGGAATGCCTAACACCTTCTCCCAGGTTAATAGAATTCCTTATCCGGATTTCTGGTACGCAGACTGTAATACAAAGTCATTTTTTTCTCGACTCGGGATTCAACCGGTGACTTGGGACACCATAAATCTCCCAAGTGGCGACTCTGAATTAAATAAATGAATCCCGTTTCGATTGTCCTTTAATTGGAAAAACTCCATCGCACCCTCGCGGGTCTGCGGAAAAAGGAGGTGTGACAGCTCTGGCGACTCTGCTGGGGACACAAACCCAGAACCACTGGTTCATGGTTTTAAGAATTCGAGCTTTGAATAATTGTTGTATTTGGCTTATTTATTATCTGATTTTATTACATGTTTATATTTTATATGCTAAATGTTGCTTTACCGCTTTGATATTTTGTGAACTGTATATAAATTGTGCCGATACCCATTTTTCTCTTCTGAGTCTTTTGAAATACAATACCCGGCATTTGCTGGACATAGCCCGTTTTTCTCAAGATAGCTGTGGTGCTTGGCACCCGGTGAAGGATTTTGTAGTCACACATGTTTAGGCGGAGAGTTTTGTCAATTAAGCCGGAAAGCCATGCTACCGGTGCACCGACACTCTTCGGCTCGAGTTGTCCGCTCGAGTTAAAGCCAGTCTAGACACTTTTCCAACAGGATGATGACTTAGAATAACAAAACCTTATGCCGGATCCCCGATAGGAACGTTTATTTGCATCATGTGCATATTTGACTTAGGAGGCTCAACACAGGGGTTGGGCCTGTCTAGGACAGGTGTACCTGAAACAAAAAGACCAACTTGTTGCATCTTTCTGTGTGCATTTATTTCAATCTTACATGCCGACCGGTCTGTTAAAAAAGAGGAAGAAGTGGAAAACGTCATGGTATATAGTCAAAATAGTTTTATGGAAAATAGTTAGTTCTTTGAAAATAAATTCTGAAAAACAAAAAAAAAAAAAAAAAAAAAAACGCAAAAAAAAATTCCAAATAAATTTTCTTAATTTTACGAAAATAATTAGTTCTTTAAAAAATAAAATTTGAAAAAAAAAATGCAAAAATTTCCAAATAAATTTTCCTAATTTTAGTAGTTTAGTTTCTTTGAGAATAATTTTGAAAAAAAAAATGCAAGAAAAATTTCCAAATAAATTTTCTTAATTTTAATAGTTTAGTTTCTTTGAAAATAATTTTGAAAAAAAAATGAAATGCAAGAAAAAATTTCCAAATAAATTTTCTTAGTTCCTTTAAAATAATTTATTTTATAAATGCTGTTTAAAAATAGTTTGTTTCCTTTTCTTAAAATGATTTAGTTTTTTATTTTCGAACTACGCAAGTTTGATTCTCACCAAACATGAGATACGTAGGCAACCCATATCGGGCTCAACTAATACTGATTTTTTTTTTAGGAAAACAATAATAAAAATATTAGAATTAGGATTTTTGGTTTTAGTCGAGAGTTAGGAAATTTTGCAAAAATAGCCAAACGCCTCAAAAGGGGCGCCGGAGGACTAATTTCGTAAAACGGAATATAGACATCAAGCTGGTATCCTGTTATACAGCCTTCAAATCTTCTTCGGTCTGATTCACGCGGGAACGTGATACGTAGGCAATCCACATAAGATTCGACCACCGCTAAAAAAAAAATGGGGAGATTAATAACAATAAAGTTTTCAAGGATAAGAGAAGAAGAAAAAGAAAAGCTGGAATGACGCATGCGAGGAATACATGTAGAAATGGTTAATTGATTAGGTGCATTACATCCAACGTGCGATAACATGCCTGTTAAATTCAGTGAGCTAACAAGTTTGTTTCAATTTCCAGAAAGTTTAGCAGTGACTTGACAGAGTATACTGGCCGATCACCCTTACCATACCAGATCAAAAGGTCCAATTCCAGCAAGCATGTCTAGTTCATACAAAAGTATCGATGGGGAGAAAACCGAGATACAAATCATGAAAGAGGAGATGGACCGGTTAAGACAGCAAATGACAGAGATGCACCTAGCCTGGGCTAGGGGACAATCATCACCAAACCTTCCTACTCTTACACCAGCACCGGAGCGTCCGCCCATTGATCCCTCGATAAGTGCACCGATCTATCCTTATTATCAAGGGGAAAACCCATATACCTCCCCGGTTTCACCAGCCAGGCAAAATCCTCCTCCCCCGGTTACCCCTGTTTTTGTGGCACCTCCACCTGCTCCTTTACAAAAATCGTCCAGTGAGCCGCTTTTTCAAATCCACGACAATCATTGTTATTCTCCCGAGCCTACCTTTAAGGCTCCTGAACCGCATTCACACACCCCTCACTGGGATAACCCGGCAGAACCGGAAAAGCACCTCCCGAGTTTGGAGCATGAGGAAGTTGTTCGAAAAGTTAAAAACCTGGAGCAGTCCTTCAGGAATATGCATGGTTTGGGCAACCGGGTCAGTGTCGCGTACAAAGACTTGTGTCCATTCCCAGATGTCCAGTTGCCCGCCGGATTCAAAACGCCCAAGTTTGACTTATACGAAGGGCATGGCGACCCAGTAGCCCACCTCCGAGGGTTTTGTAGTAAAATGCGAGGAGCCGGAGGACGGGATGAGATTCTGATAGCTTACTTCGGTCAGAGTCTGGGAGGATCTGCGCTGGAGTGGTACACTAGACAGGACCCCAGCAGATGGTTTACGCGGGATGACTTGGCTCAAGCTTTTATCGGGCAGTTCCAGTACAATCTTGAAATAATCCCTGACCGCCTATCATTGCTAAAATTAGAGAAGAAACCCGCTGAGAGTTTCAGAGAATTTGGTTTCCGCTGGAGGGAACAGGCAGCAAGGGTAGATCCGCCCATGAGAGAGAGCGAGATGGTGGATTACTTCTTGCAGACACTAGAGCCAACCTATTTCGGACATCTGGTGACGTCCGTAGGCAAATCATTCACCGAGGTGATAAAAATGGGGGCTATGATCGAGGAAGGCTTGAAAGCCAACAAGATCATGAGCTACTCAGCATTGAAAGCCACCACTCAGGCTATCCAAAGTGGTACTGGAGGAGTACTCGGAAAAAGAGGAAAGAGGAAGTCGCGGCAGTTGAGTCCGGGACGTGGTTCAGAAACAGAGGCCCCGCACCCCAATATAGCCCGCCCCAGCCTCACCACCAAAATCACTTCCACAACCCATATAACCACCCGCAACATTACTATCCAGCACCTGTTCCCCATTTTTCTGTCCATCACGCACAGTCCTATTCTGCACCTCCCGTCCATGCACCATGGCGTGCACCAAGCCCGCAAAGCAATTATCCACCCCCAAGAGCTTACAGAAACCCCTCGGGCGCGAGTTTTCGTCCGAACCAGGCATTCAAGGGCGACAGGGCGCCAAGGCCAAAGGCTTTCACTCCCTCGGGGGAATCTTACACCAGTCTGTTCCACCGGTTGAAGCAAGTAGGGTTGCTAAATCCGGTTGAAGCTAAGCTACCAAATCCTCTTCCAAAGAACCTGGACCATTCAGTAAATTGTGCCTACTGCTCGGGATGTCCGGGACACGATACGGAAAAGTGTTGGAGGTTTAAGACGGCCATCCAGGAGCTCATCGACACTCGCAGGATTGAGGTCCAGACTCCAACAGAGCCCAACATCAACCAAAATCCCCTTCCAACACATCATGAGACCAACATGATCGAGTTGGTACGGGTAGAAGGAAAGGAGAAAGCCTCTCAGACTGTAATGATGATCAAGTCTAGCGGGGTAGGAACGAGAAAGGGGCCGAGCCTTGATGAGTCATCTATTTGCAAGAAGGACATACCAGGAGGGTCAGAAGCAGGAAAGGGAAGTGTGAACGAAGTACCGGTGAGGCCGGGGGAAGCCAAGATAGTTGTACCAGGGGCAGCAATCAAGCCCATCTTGACGGTAGCAGGCGTTCGAATGGATCCTTTCATCATCCAGCCAGCAATACAGTTGCCAATAACTGATAGCCGGGCTGTTCCATGGAATTATGCTCGGATCACAACGACCTACAAAGGAAAGGAAGTGAAAGAGGAAGTTTGCGAAGCGCGAGGGTTGACCCGCTCAGGGAGATGTTTTGCCCCTGCGGAATTGAGGAAGATCACTCCGGCAACATTGAAAAAGCGGGTAACCGATGAAGAGGCAGAAGAATTCCTCAAAAAGATGAAGCTGCATGACTACTCTGTCTTAGAGCAGTTGAAGAAGACTCCTGCGCAAATATCATTGCTATCCTTGCTGATACATTCTGAGGAACACCGGCAAGCTTTGATGAAAGTCCTGAATGAGGCACATGTACCGGATAAAATCTCCGTGAGTCATCTGGAGAAGATCACCAATAGGATCTTCGAAGCAAATCGGATCACCTTCACCGATGATGAATTGCCCGAAGAAGGCACCGAGCACAACAAGGCTTTATACCTTACGGTAAAGTGTGAGGAGTCGGTGGTTACCAAAGTCCTTGTCGATAATGGGTCCAGTGCTAACATTTGTCCTCTCTCTACACTGGACAAATTGAAAGTAGACATCGGCAGGATACGCAAGAACAGCATATGTGTTCGAGGGTTCGATGGGGGAGGCAAGGCATCGGTCGGGGACATAGTGTTGATCTTGACGATTGGGCCAGTAGAGTTCACCATGGAATTCCAGGTGCTGGACATGGTGGTGTCATATAACCTCCTGATAGGGCGACCATGGATCCATGCCGCAAGAGCAGTTCCATCCAGCTTACACCAACTCGTCAAGTTTGAGTGGGACCAACAGGAGATCGTCGTCCACGGAGAAAACGGTCTACAATCAGGCACCATCATCCCCTTTGTTGAAACAGAAGAAGATGTTGGGCCGTGGGTATACCAGGTCTGCGATGTGGTGTCCGCCGACCGAGTTCCAGAAGGGGAATGCATTCCCGATGACAGGACAATTACTGCAGATGTCATGGTGGCTCATGAAATGTTGCGACATGGTTTCATACCCGGTAAAGGTCTAGGTGCATCTCTGCAAGGAATCATACAACCGGTATCGGTGGTCGAAAACTTGGGAACCTTCGGCTTGGGATTCCAGCCAACCTCAGAGGACATCCGGCGAGCAAAGAGGAGTAAGCAGAAGACATGGGTGCTCCCAAAGCCTGTTCCACGCCTTTCCCAATCTTTTGTCAGGTCCGGAGTAAGAGGATATCCAACGACAAAGATTCCCGGCCCTACGATCAAGCCAGACGAAGAGTTCTTCAGGAAATTCGAGGACCTATTCACAGACGTATGTATGCTCGAGGACGGTGAAGGATCCAGTCATGCCGAGATACAGTTCGTGGGACCAAAGGCAAAACTGAATAACTGGAAGGCTACTCCTCTCCCTGTCCGGAAGGAGTCTTGGTAGTTCGTCTTGGATTGTTTGATCTTAATGATATGGCGTGCTTAAAGATTAATCAACCCAGTCTAGAAAGTCAATCGGGTTTGGAAATAATAACGCATGAAATAAGAAGTGACGAGAGTGAGTCGGAGTACGGCGACGATGAAGCCGTAGAAGAAATCGGTGAAGAATTAAGTCACTTCGAGGAAAAACCCAAACCGAATTTAAATGATACCTGAGGCCGTTAATCTAGGGAATGCGGATGACGTCAAAGAAACCCGAATAAGTGTCCATATTGAACCCAATCTGAGAGAAGAGTTGATCAAAACACTCATGGAGTTTAAAGACATTTTCGCATGGTCGTACGACGACATGCCAGGACTCAGCACTGATCTAGTGGTTCATAAATTACCCACTGATCCGGCATGCCCGCCCGTCAAACAAAAACTGCGAAAATTTAAGACGGAGATGAGTGTAAAGATCAAGGAGGAAGTAACCAAGCAGTTGCAGGCAAAAGTCATTCGCGTCACTCGATACCCTGAATGGTTGGCTAACGTAGTACCGGTGCTAAAGAAAGACGGAAAGATCAGAGTATGCGTGGACTACCGCAATCTCAACAAGGCGAGTCCTAAGGATAATTTCCCGCTTCCCAATATCCATATCCCGATTGATAATTGCGCCGGACGTGAAATCGGATCCTTTGTGGACTGCTACGCGGGATATCATCAGATTTTGATGGATGAAGAGGACGCAGAAAAGACGGCTTTTATCACACCGTGGGGGACTTATTGCTACCGAGTGATGCCGTTTGGTTTGAAGAATGCAGGGGCAACATACATGAGAGCGATGACTACAGTATTCCATGACATGATACACAAAGAAATTGAAGTGTACGTGGATGATGTGATCATAAAATCTAGACGTCAAGAAGACCACATTGCCGATCTCAGGAAGTTCTTTCAAAGACTTCGAAGATATAATATCAAGCTCAATCCGGCCAAATGTGCATTCGGAGTTCCATCAGGAAAGTTGCTAGGATTCATCGTCGGCCGACGGGGCATTGAGTCGGACCCATCCAAAATCAAGTCCATTCAGGAGCTACCCCCGCCAAAGAATAAAACAGAGGTAATGAGCTTGTTGGGAAGGTTAAATTACATCAGTAGGTTTATTGCTCAACTTACAGCAACCTGTGAACCCATATTCCGTCTGTTGAAGAAAGACGCCGCGATAGAATGGACTACGGAATGTCAGGAAGCGTTCGACCAAATCAAAGGGTATCTGTCAAACCCACCCGTACTAGTTCCGCCTGAACCGGGCAGACCCTTGATTCTTTATCTGACGGTTTTGGAGAATTCGTTCGGCTGCGTACTGGGGCAGCATGATCTTACTGGCAGGAAGGAACGGGCCATTTACTACCTCAGTAAGAAATTTACAGTCCACGAGGTCAAGTACACTCATCTAGAAAAGACATGTTGCGCCCTGACTTGGGTAGCCCAAAAGCCGAAACACTATTTGTCTTCTTACACCACTTACCTCATTTCGCGTTTGGATCCGTTGAAGTATATTTTCCCAGAAACCTATGCCTACAGGGAGGTTAGCAAAATGGCAAATATTACTTACGGAGTTCGACATCATATACGTGACAAGGACGGCTATGAAAGCTCAAGCCCCGGCCGATCACTTAGCCGAGAATCCCGTTGACGACGAATACGAACCTTTGAGGATGTATTTTCCGGACAAAGAAGTATTGCAAATTGATGGGTTGGAATTAACTGAGGATCCGAGGTGGAAGCTTTTCTTCGACGGAGCGGCGAACGCAAAAGGAGTCGGAGTAGGGGCTGTGCTCATATCCGAAACAGGACATCATTATCCTGTTACTGCTCAACTGCGCTTTCATTGTACCAATAATATGGCTGAGTACGAGGCATGTATCTTGGGGTTGCGATTAGCGGTGGACACGGATGTACAGGACGTCTTGGTCTTGGGGGACTCGGACCTTCTGGTACATCAGATTCAGGGAGAATGGGAAACCAGAGATCTAAAGCTTATCCCGTATCGTCAGTGTTTGCATGATCTGACCAAGCGCTTTCGATCAGTGGAATTCCGGCACATCCCAAGGATGCATAATGAGGTTGCCGACGCTTTAGCTACTTTAGCGTCGATGCTACATCACCCGGATAAGGTTCGTGTTGATCCGTTACATATCCAGATCCGGAATCAACATGCTTATTGTAATGTGATAGAGGAAGAGGTGGATGGTGAGCCGTGGTTTCATGACGTCAAGGAATACCTCAGGTTAGGAGTATACCCAGAGCAAGCAACTGGAGATCAAAAGCGAGCTATTCGGCGGTTGGCGAACGGATTTTTCCTTAGTGGAGGGGTGTTGTACAAAAGAACCCCAGATTTGGGATTGTTGAGATGTATAGATGCAAGTCAAGCCACAACAGTGATGACAGATATACACTCGGGAGTTTGCGGACCACACATGAGCGGATACGTATTGGCAAAGAAGATTCTTCGAGCAGGATATTACTGGCTCACGATGGAGCGTGATTGTATAAGTTTCGTGCGAAGATGCCATCAGTGTCAGATACACTGAGATTTGATTCATTCTCCACCAACTGAATTGCATACAATGTCAGCACCATGGCCGTTTGTTGCATGGGGTATGGATGTTATTGGACCTATAGAGCCTGCGGCTTCCAATGGTCATAGGTTCATTCTAGTAACGATCGATTATTTTACCAAGTGGGTGGAGGCCAAAACATTCAAATCAGTGACCAAGAAGGCGGTGGTGGATTTCGTACATTCCCACATCATCTGCAGGTTTGGAATTCCAAAGATAATCATCACAGATAACGGTGCCAATCTTAACAGCGGATTGATGAAAGAGGTCTGCCAACAGTTCAAGATCACACACCGAAATTCCACACCGTATCGTCCCAAAGCAAATGGTGCGGTTGAGGCAACAAATAAGAATATAAAGAAGATACTGAGGAAGATGGTAGAAGGGTCGAGGCAGTGGCATGAAAAGTTACCATTCGCACTGTTAGGTTATCGCACTACCATCCGGACTTCGGTAGGCGCAACTCCTTACTTGTTGGTGTACGGGACTGAAGCAGTAATACCAGCAGAGGTTGAAATCCCATCCCTCCGAATTGTCGCCGAGGCTGAGATCGACGACGATGAGTGGGTCAAAACCCGATTAGAGCAATTGAGCTTGATCGATGAAAAGAGATTGACAGCAGTATGTCACGGCCAATTGTATCAAAAGAGAATGGCGAGAGCATATAACAAGAAGGTACGTCCCAGGAAATTTGAAGTGGGACAGCATGTGCTGAAGAGAGTTCTACCACATCAGGCCGAGGCGAAAGGCAAGTTCGCTCCAAATTGGCAGGGACCATTTGTGGTGACTAGAGTATTATCCAACGGCGCTCTATGTCTGACGGATGTTGAGGGAAGATGCACCGATATGGCTATCAATTCCTGATGCAGTCAAGAGATATTATGTGTAATTCTTTAACGCATTTGTCAACGTTTGGTTTCGTTTGTGTGTATTTGGCATTTTTCGGAGAATGAAATGACAGAGGCAATTTTTCTACTACCCAAACACTTTAACCTTTGTTTTCCCCTTTGAGCCTTAATTATTCTTTCATATACCCTCTTTCGGAATCATCAGGGAAGATGTGTAAAAAAAAAAAAAAGAAACAAGAAAAAAACACAAGAAAAAGTGAACTACGTTCGACCTGATTCCTCGAGAAGGATACGTAGGCGCCAACGGCTCGGTCATACATATAAAAAAAAAAAATCAAAAAAATCCCCCAAGCAACAAAACTGGGGCAGAAGTCATTGTTTCGTTGGAAAGATAGTGTGGATTCCGAAAGTTGTAATAAGCTAACCGTTGAGGCTAAACCCCTTTCTTCAGCCTCACGCGCCGAAACCATATTAAGAACCAGAAAGACCTCTCGATCAGTATTTGAGAAGTGCCAAGTCATGTGAACGAAAGCCAAGAGTGACATCCCGACCCTCAATTGAATCCAGGATGCACAAGCCGAAAGGGGATAACGCTCTAGAAGGAATCTCAGGGGTGATATCCCGCCGCAGGGAAAGAAAGCGTAAATGAGAGAGTCTTAACGGTGAAAACCCTCGAGGGCACCTTAAGGCGAAGGAAATTAAGAGAAATAAAATGAGAGAGTCTTACGGTGAAAACCTTTACGGGCACCTTAAGGCGACGGGAGATAGAGAGAAATGAGAGAATCTCATTAGTGAAAACCCTTTTGAAGGGCACTATGAGGTGACAGGACGAGATGGTTACAAGATGTCTGCATGAGACAAGGTTTGGACATCCGTTTACCTCTAGCAGAACGCGGCATCAGAAAGTGATTGACATGAATAGACTGGGTAGTTTAATCTCAAAGGCGCGGCATAACCATTGGATCAGGCACACATTCAGATAAGTTTCCCTATTTTTGAGTTCAGAAAAGTTGTTCTCTTCTTTTGTCATTTGCGATCAGTATTCTTTTCTTTTCTTTCATTTTCGAAAATTGATTTTTCAAAGCTTACTACCAAGTCTCCCAAAGAAGTATATTGAAAGTGAATAGGCGTGGAACGAGGCAATAAGACAGAAGTCGTTACGATAGCAAGATTGGGATGACAGGCTGAGTGGAAGGTTCGCAAGAATTATGGAGTATGATGGACACATGTGGCATGTCCGAAAGATGATTTCACGCAACAGATCACCGGCTAAAAAGAGTCGGATCAAACCAAAGATTGGAATAAAAGGAAAGATGAGAGGTCGTTCGTGGAAAGAGCACCGTCCCCAGCAAGCGTCAACGTCGCCCTCAAAGTTCGAGAGAGGCCAAGCAGCTGAAAGAGAAAAGAAAATGGCCCCAACAAGAGTGGCACGACCGCTCACCGCGTTTTGAAACTAACAATTTTTCTTTGATTTAAAGGCAGGAAAAGAGGGTTCGTTGGCGGAAAAGCATACCGTCCAGAAGTTTACCAAACTGGGGCAGAAAATTTTCTCCTGTTGCGAAAATTTTCTTGAAAGCAAAGACTCAGAGGATAAGGGTAGGAAGTAACACAAGATTTCGGGAAATACCAGCTCCGAGCAGAATAGTGTTGAGAAAGGCCAGACGACACGATGGGGTAATCTTTGAGCTTGGTATCACCCCTAGCAGTCGTTGGAAAAATAAAACAATGGCTTCGAGACTCCCCCAGCAGTATTACATTCCATAATTTGCTCGAGGAGGCAAAAGCGTGAGTCCCAGAGGAGGTATGGGAAGAAGGAAGAGAATGAGAGGTGAAGGAAACAGAGAATACCTCCTCAGCAGCATCATCACCAGCAGGTGAGTGAACAGTTCCGAAGATATCTCCAGCAGCCAAAGGAAAAGTAACACGACCCAGTGGGAAAGCTATTCCAAGACAAGGTAATTCAGAGGAAAGGGTGGCCCAAGAGACGATGCAGGAAGAAGAAAATGGTACAAGAAAACAAAGGAGAGCGATAAAGGATGGGATGAAATTAGTGAGTTGTAGTTGAAGTCAGGGAGCCCGCCTGAAGAATGGAGTGGCGATTTATTTTGAAGTTTTAGTCGAAGTCAGGGAGCCCGCCTGAAGAATGGAGTGGCAATTTAATTGCGAAGTTGTAGTCGAAGTCAGGGAGCCCGCCTGAAGAATGTAGTGGCGATTTAATCTTGGGATTATAGTTGAAGTCAGGAAGCCCGCCTGAAGAATGGAATGGCAATTTATTTTGAAGTTGTAGTTGAAGTCAGGGAGCCCGCCTGAAGAATAGAATGGCGATTTATTTTGAAGTTGTAATTGAAGTCAGGGAGCCCGCCTGAAGAATGGAGTGGCGATTTATTTGAAGTTGTAGTTGGAGTCAGGGAGCCCGCCTGAAGAATGGAGTGGCGATTTATTTTGAAGTTGTAATTGAAGTCAGGGAGCACGCCTGAAGAATGAAGTGGCGATTTATTTTGAAGTTGTAGTTGAAGTCAGGGAGCCCGCCTGAAGAATGGAATGGCGATTTATTTTTGAATTTGTAGTTGAAATCAGGGAGCCCGCCTGAAGAATAGAGTGGCGATTTAATTTTGAAGTTATAGTTGAAGTCGGGGAGCCCGCCTGGAGAATGGAGTGGCGATTTATTTTGAAGTTGTAGTTGAAGTCAGGGAGCCCGCCTGAAGAACGGAGTGGCGAGTTATTATTTTGAAGTTGTTGTTGAAATCAGGTGCCCGCCTGAAGAATGGAGTGGCAATTTATGATGAGAGTTTGTCGATAAAGTCAGAAGACTGCCGGAAAAGCAGAACGACGTCTCAATTTCTAAGATTTGATAAGGATAGTGAACAATTGGAAAGTGACGGAGTCTAACGAGAACCCCCAGCATGAACTCAAGTTCATAATCGGAAGGAAGGCAACAAGGATCAGAAAAGATAGATTCAGACTGCGAAGGAAAATAATTCGAAGATCACAAGGAAGGGACCAATGGTCGGAGTTCGGCAATCAAGATAGGCCGAAATAACAATTGTCAGAAGAGAAGAAGCATCAGAAGGAACATCAAGTCCGACAGAATAGCAAGGAACATGGGAAAGTCAAGATGAAGAGATAGATAAGATTTCCCAATGCTGTAACTTAGTCTAGCTTCTTATTTTGTTTAACACGATGTAATAAGGAGATCAGTTAAGAAGCAGCAACAGCAGCAATGATAGCAACAGTAACAGCAAAATCTCAGTCCATGGTAGTCCCGACTACCAAAACTTCTCGAACTACATTGACCTGATTCCTGTTTAGCCCAGGATATGTAGGAAGCCACCCGAAGCAAAGGCTCGGTCAAGATCTTTTCAAATTGCTTCACACGGAGTGCTTGAATAGGCAAAAATCGCTCGTATTTGCTCACTCTTCGTGTCCCCGAGCAAAGAGGGGCAGCTGTGAGCACGTAATTTTTACCCTGCACATGAATTGTTCCTATAAAATTCAAAATAATTGATTTTTCACCATTTTTATAATTTTTGTGTGAATTTTGTGTTAATTGTTTGTGTGATATTTGCGTGTGATAAATGAAAATACAAAAAAAAAAAAAAAATTGCATTTCTTAGGAAGTTAATTCATTTTTTTTTAAACAACAAATTAAAGAAAAATTAAAAAAAATTAGTTAGCTTTTAAATTGAAAATTGTCAAAAAGAGGTAATTAGTTTAGTTTTTTTTAATTAGTGCTTAATAATAATTACAAAGTAGAATAAATACAAAATACAAAAAAAAATATATACAAGTTAGATTAAGGGGAAAAAATATTGAATAAAAGAAATGGGTCAAATTTCTCCAACCCAGCCGGCCCAATCGTCCCAGGCCCAGGCGGTAAATTACCCAGACCCAAGCCCCACGCCCCAGTCCAGATCACCCTATCACAACCCATTACCCGACCCCGCCCCATCGCCCAAAACGACCCACATTTTTATTTAATAAAATGATCTGGACCGTTGGATTTCATTGATCCAACGGCCCAGATTTAAGCCCGGCGTTTTGGTCAAAGACCCCTAATACCCGTATTACTCCCTCATTTCCCCAATACACATTACCCATTTCTTCTCTCTAAACCTACAAACACACATGAACCCTAGCCGCCACCATTTCTTACCCAAAAAAACCGGCGGCAACACCATGGCCGGCCACCCAAACCCAACCATTTTTACACCCTAGGACCATTCAACTACCTTGAGTCCATATCCACACCCAACTCTCTTCGAATCCGGATAGAAATGTTCGAACCTCAATTTGAGCCTAAGAACACTAGAATTAAAAACTAGGAATTTCGTCCAATTAAAATGACTTGAAGTTAATAGACTTTAATTGGTATGTTTTCATTTGAAAACATTTCAATTAAAGTCCATTCGACTTCAAAAAATCCGAGTCCAAGTCCGAACGACCCAAAGAGTGTTTTGATTCTCGTCTCTACTGTTCGAGGTAATTTTCTTCTGTCTTTCTTCTTTGTTTATTTTGTATTTTTGTTTTATTTGTGTTAATTTTTGTTTATTCTATCCGTCATTGCGATTTTCTCGTTTTCATCTCTTCTCCAAGACCTTTATTTGGTCGAAATTATTTTGTTTAGTTGTTTCAAATGAATTCGCTGCGATTAGCGTCGTCGAATAAGTAGATTCGATTTGGTTTGTTTCTGGCCGTCCCTGTTTCATTTCTACTTTCTCAGAGACCCTTTGGTTGGTCAATTCTGATTCTGATTGTTTGTTTGATTACGTATGTTGTCGAATACGTGTTCGCGTCGATTAGCGTCGTCGAACAATTAACTTCGTATTCCCCGGCGCTTGGCCGAGAATTCTTGGTTCACTGCTTTTGCAATTGTTTGGTTATCGATTGTACATGTCGTAATCGTTTAATTGAATGTTTGTCGATTAGTTTCGTAGGTCTGTTGTTATCACTGTTGGATTGAATTGGGGTATTTGTTCTCGAAACTGAAATAGATTAAGCTAGGGATGAATTGGTTATAGCTTTAGCCCTCATATGAGTTTCAATTTTGTTTTGATGTTCAAAAGATCAAAATGGTTTGCTGGTATGTAGTCTGTCAGGGGATATTCTTTGAACCCAATACCTTAATACACCTTTAGTGTTGGCAAATCAGAAGTAGCATGGGTTTAAAGGGAATTTGAATAAAAAAAGGGGGGCTGCCAGTATACTTCTCTAAAAAATAGGCCTGCCAGCATCAGTTTTATACTGATTTGAGTATTTCTAAAAAAAGAAAAACAGGCTGTTAGTGTACTTTAGGATTAAACATAGAATTGGACATTAGTTAGTGGCCTAGGCAGAGAATATGGTAGGAGATTTGGGGTTTATTAAATCTGCCAGAATATGTTTAAGAGGGGAGAATGATTAAAAGGGTAAGGGTATGCATGTGCAAAAGGAAAAGATGAGTTGTTATTGTTTAAGGTGTTGTCCTGGTTCTTTTGGCTATAAAAGTAGGATCAAAAAACAGAGAAAGGGGCATTCTGAGAGAGACTAAGAGAATTTTTAAAACAGAATAGGAAACACTGGAGGGATTCTGAAAAAAACATACAGGGATTCTCTGGAAATATACATTTAGGGGGATAGGCATACAAATCTGAAATTGAATATTTTCAGGTCATTTTTCTTCAAAATCACTGTTCCATTGGTGTGTTCTTTAGCCAGTTTATTGATAGCTTCAACAGTTTTGGGTGTTCACAGTTGAATTCGATATTCAGTCAAGTTTGTTATTGGATTTTGTTTGCTGGTTGTCTTCCGATGGTTCGGATATGATCTCAAGTCTATTTAAGGTCCATTTGAGTCATTTGTGGTCGCGTCTCTATTTTCTGTTGGGTTTTGGGTTGTTACTGGTCTAAATTCTCGACTGGATTGTGATTTGCTGCTGGAATTCTGTTGCTGTTACCCTGTTGCTTGTCACTGACCATTCTTCTCCCCGTTTCCATATTCCAGTACCTTTCTTAAACACTACTTGATGTAAATTTCAGTTTGAAGATGGAAATGAGAAGCTAAAGCATGGCAGTAGGCTTATCTAAGTTCTATTATTCTTTATTATTAGTGCTTTACATCGTATGCAATCCTTAAATGTTCTAGTTAAGTTCAATTTTGTTTTAGCAATGGAATTCTCATAGTTGTACTTGATTTGGAATTGTTGAAGTATTGTCAACTTAAGTATGTTATTTCAGTTGGTTAATTGCTGAATCTGTACTTGTTCGTATTGAGTCTGTGTCTGGTTTTGATTATTGTACGAACCATCGAACATGCTGTTATCTCATTTCTTTTTTTGTTTGGGAATAGAGCTGGATTTTCATCTATATTCTTATGTGGTATTTTTGATAGATATTGGTTGAAAAGCATGTGTGAGCCGGAATTTTGTTAATACTACGGATTTTTGTTAATACTAATAAGTTGTTAGTACTAGAATGGTTTAGTTTACTTCGTTTGAATTGTGTTATAGTTTCAGTTGGGGTAGTGTTAAATTCAAAAGAAACGAAATTGAAAGAAGACTGGAAAATCTGTGATTCTTATTCATGTTAGTAACTGCAATTTAAGTTGGAAATCTATAGTTGGTTTTGGAATAGCATAGAATAATTGTTCATATCGCATTGTGTTAAGTCAAAAAGAATAGGAATTAGAATTAGTTAGAATGTAATTGCTTTAGAATCCTCTAGTCACTCTGAAACAGATAAGCTTGGTGCAATTATGTCCGAATCAAAAATCATTTTTGACAATTGTACCGGAACGAAATGGATAGTTTATTGGTAATTTAATTTGCTAATCATTATTTTTTACTTTAGTTGATTTATTAGATGGCAATATGTGCTCAATTAGTGTTGCGTTCGGGACCAAATATAATAGTTCTTAAACCATATAACTAACTAGGAATTTTATTTTTTTATTATTATAAACAAGCTAAATAGAGAAGTGCAATTTACTTTAGGTTTTCCTTAAATAAAAAATGAAACGAGTCTTGCGAGATAAAAATGCATAATTGTGAGGCCCTCAATATTTATTTATACTTAGATTCTGGGATGGGCCATTTATCAAATTTCATGGTGTCCCCGAAGATAATAATGCGTTAAATCTCTTTAGGCGCGTATTTTAAATAGCATTATCTTCTCTGAACTCGGGTGCACATTTATGTGACTCAAATCCAAATCTCAACAGAATCAAAATATGTCGATAATCACGGGTACATTGATTGTGATATGATTTGAAATTCATTTTTATGATGTGGAAATTCTTTAAATAATATTAAAAGCAATTAAAAGTTGAATTTTGCACATAAATTAAAGTATGGTATAAATCAAATAAATAAGCCAAATATGATAGTTGAGCGACCGTGCTAGAACCACGGAATTCGGGAATGCCTAACACCTTCTCCCGGGTTAACAGAATTCCTTATCCGGATTTCTGGTTCGCGGACTTTTAAACAGAGTCATTCTTTTCCTCGATACGGGATTCAACCGGTGACTTGGGACACCATAAATCTCCCAAGTGGCGACTCTGAATTAAATAAATGAATCCCGTTTCGATTGTCCTTTAATTGGAAAAACTCCATCGCACCCTCGCGGGTCTGCGGAAAAAGGAGGTGTGACAGCTCTGATTCCAGCTTACGTGAATTCGAAGCTAGATTTTACTAATCTTTCTAAATGTTGCTAAAGATGACCTCAAATTGACAATCGACAGTAGTAATTTCTTAATGGCAAGATATTAATTCAAGTTATCAAGACTAAACTAGCATTAAGGATTGAAACATAAATTTCTGTGATTATGAGCAAAGCTGGGAGACCAATTCGCGATTCATCCTTTTTATTGTTAACACGGGCGAATTGCAGACCTTGAATTCATTTACCGCTTTAACTACTCTTTTAACTTCGACAGTCAATCTATACAAGACCAAAATCAAACTAACTATGATCTATGAGTATTATTCAGTTTAATCAACCTGACAGTCTATTCAATTATACAAACGTACTAAACTACTACCACTCATGCCATTGCTGATTAACCATACAACTCCATTATTATTTGAAGTAATCCTTAGTTCAGTTACAGTACAATCAAATCATAAAAAAAACTCTATAAAAAAACACGTATAAGCATTAAAAATAGGATAACATCAGCAAAATATAGCTTCCATTTCATCTCATATTTTTAGCAGGAGTTGATACAGCAACATAAGCTTGAGATATGTACCTAGTAGTCGAAATACAAGTAGAAGAAGAGGAAGTCAGCCACAACAATGTAACAGCAAAACAACAAGTTCACAACAGCAACTTGAAGTTCCAAACAACCAGCAAACATAGGCCAGAGAGTTTGTAAAACCAGACAGCAACACTTACCACCCAATTAGACTCAATTGATCTCAAGTTAAACAGAGATAGACCAACAAACGACTGAACAATGTCAACAGCCTAAACCCCCAACCCTAAATGAATTAACATGACCACCAACTCAGTTAAACTCCCACCAGTGTACTTCAACAATCAAGAAAGAAGAAAATAGTTATTTAGTTTTTGTAAATTGCATGGAATACTTTATCGTATAAGTCAATGCATGTGTTCCATGTTTCAAGGAAAAATATTTATATTTCTGAGCCATTGCTCAAAAACATAGATTCCTCCTTTACTAACAAACTAGAGAATTTATCCGCGCTTCGCGCAGTTATAATAAATATGATAAAATATAAAATAAATATGTAATTCTTAGTTTAGTTATATGTATTAAATACATGAATAAATTATATGCATTTGATTTGTTCTTTTCACTAAATGGTAAAATATTTAATAAAAGTAAAGTGAAAAGTAAAAAAGAAAATCTCTCTATTTTTTTTACTATTCTTCTTTTTCTCTCCTTTTCAATAAAACAAGAAAAAAGATAAATAAGAATAATGATTTTAGAGGACTGCCACATCATGTTGCCAATTTCCAACTTTATATAGATATATAAATTCTATCCAGAAAATTAATATTAACTAACTAGTTATTCGGGAGAAGGTGGGGGTGGTAAAAATAGCTGAAACATGTAATTCTTTAAAATGTGGGACTCTCAAAGAAAATAACTGAAACAAATAAATGCTTTAAAAGCTTCAAAATAAATTTTTGTTTATAATTTTTTTGAATCTCCAAGTTTATTAGAGTTTTGTCTTAAAGCTAGACATATATCGATGTATTGGATTGACACTTGCCACAGTAATATATGACTTTGCTTCTAATTGATCTTAGAAAACAACAACAAGGACTCATTTGTCATTTTTCGTATACCGTTAATTTTTAGTTCTCTCCACTTCCCACCCACCTTCCTCCGGCATAATCTAAAATTACTATAAATATAAATTCCTCTTTCAATTCACCGTTTAATAAGACTTTTACACAATCTTCTCAGGTACTCTACCTCACGTTTCCGTCCGACGACGTATTACCGGAAAATCAGCTTCCATTTCAGAAAAGTATTTCAATTTTGTTAACCAGTGCTAAATTAACTAATCAATCTAGGGTTTTTGAAACGATATTAGTGAAGCAATGGCAAAGGGGAGGCTAAATCGGCATCAAGGAAAGAGATCATCAACGGTAGTTTTAGTACTTTCAATGCTCTTAATGCTAACAGTTGTACTTCTAATGCTTCTCGCTCTCGGCATTTTTAATCTGCCGGTCGGTTCCGATGATGAGCCGTCCTCTGCTCACGATCACATCAAGTTCAAGCGCCTCTCTTTAGATATGTACGTATCTTTTAACTGTTGCTGCCGATCAGTTGAGATTTAGCCATGAAAAAAACAAAAGTATAAAGACACACAAGGATTTAAGTTATATGCACTGTAAAGTATCTTTTTTTTTCTTTCTGTTTTGCTGCATGTCAATGAATTTTAACTTGTGACTGCGGATTAGTTAAATTTTTTATCATATTTCCAATTCATATTTATCTAGAGATTCACCTGTAATTACCTTGTAATTATCTAATAACTTACCTGATTATCTTAACACTGTCATTGCATAGAACTTAAACTGAAATAAGGATTTAAGTTCCTGACTGTGTAAAGATTTTTATTTTTTTCATGTGAATGAATTTTAACCTGTGATAGTGTACTTATCAAGACATTTACTTGTAATTACAACTAATAAGTTACCTGGTTATGTAAATGTTTTTGATACTGTTACTGCATAGAACTTAAACTTATGAAATATATGATGAACAAAATGGTGTATGTTTTAAATGTTGGAGTCTATTTCTGAAAAGAGATTTATTTTGCAGAGGGGAAGGCGATGGACTGGGAAAAAGAGGGGACCAATGGACGGAGATTCTATCTTGGGAGCCCCGTGCTTTTGTTTACCACAATTTCTTGGTGAGGCTCTCAGTTTTAGCATTTTTTTAATTGACTATAATCTTAGCTAGTTTTTGCTAGTTTTTGTTCATTTAATTTATTCTTGTCTACTGAATCATTAGCTACGAGCAGAACATAGTGGATGCAAAGATCAATATTGGTGAGGCTAAGACTTAGTTTTGTTGTTACATTACTTAGTTCTGGTGTTTGACTGGAGGCTTGTATCCTCGTGTAAGTTGAGAGTAAAAAACCTCCAGTTTTCTAGAACCACTAGTTTGCATTAAAAGTAAGTTATTTTGTTTTAGAATATACAACAACAACAACTACCCAGTAAAATCCCACCTAGTGGGGTATGGGGAGGGTAATGTATGTGCAGACATTACCCCTACCCCCGATAGGGCAGAGAGGCTGTTTCTGATAGATCCTCGGCTCAGAAAGATGGAAATAAGAAAAACAAGAAAGACGTAACAGGAACATAACAACCAAAAGATGAATGACATGCAATAACAATAACCAGTATCTAAGGCCCGGGGCTAAGATAAACAGCAAGTATAGTGTGCATTCAATTGTTTTAGAATATAATGGACTTAAATAAAGCACAATGGTTCCAGAGTATTCATATAATCGACCAACTAATTGGAGGCTGTGAGGAAGTTGATTACTTGATTGATTGATTTTTATCAGTACTTTGTGCTTGTATGCACTTCTAATTATGCCTCTTTTCCTCTATATGTTTCCTATTTTCCTCAAAACACGGAGGGGAGTGAAGATGTTCGGCAGTGTTTCTGCCTATTTTCTCAATTTATATTTCACAAAGTTGCTCTAAAATTATTTGATTATAACATGCATCATTCTTTGGCGATTCGCTAAGACATTGTTAAATGGACAAGTTTTATTTTGACCATGTGGTTTGCATTTCAACAGTCCAAGGAAGAATGTGAATACTTGATAAATCAAGCTAAACCTCACATGGTGAAGTCAACAGTTGTTGATAGCAAGACCGGTCAGAGTAAAGATAGCAGGTTTGTACTGCTAACTTCTTTACTTTCATTAACTGGCCAGTTAAGTCACAATGAGAAATTATGAGTTTTTTCTTCTTTTATAGCTTGGTCGAAGGTATATGCTTCAGTTCTTAACAAATTAAAATTTCAACAGCTACTTACTATTTTTCCACTACTATAAAATACACAAGTCAATTTTTTTGAATTTGTGTTAAATAGTGTCATTTGAAATAGGATGGATGGGGGAATATCCTTTTCTATTGAGTCGATGTTATAACAGTATTGTGTAACAGGGTTCGTACAAGTTCAGGAATGTTTTTGAGGAGGGGACGAGATAAAGTTATCAGAAATATTGAGAAGAGGATAGCAGATTTTACATTCATTCCTGTAGGTACGAGGACTGGACTATATCCATGAAAAAATCATAGTGTATGAACTCTTTGTTGTCATTCTCATCCATAAGTTCTTGGTAGAAAATTATATATGGGAAACATGCCCTGATAAAGTGCTTTTTTTTGTCTTTTATAAGACACAATGGCTGTGTTTTTAAAACTTTTAAAAGTAATTTCTAAACCTAAAACCATCATAAGTAGTTACCCTTGGTGGTTAAGTTTTGCAAAATTTTCAATTACTTTAATTTGAAGGTTTAGACAGTTAAGCTTACCTCAAGGGAGATTTAGGATATTAAGTTTCCATTTATTCATATTAATTGCAGAACTTAGAATGTATAGTGTCCTGCTAGAGAAGTTTTAGGTTGTTCTTTTGCTTGCTCTTCGAAATATGATCTTACTGGTTTGGTTTTCCTCTTCAAAGAACAAAATAACATGAGATCTGTGATTTTATTCTTGTTTGTTAGAGTCACTAATGTTATTTAAGGAAAAGGAAAATTGCTTCTACGCTGACGTGTATCCGTCCTTTGTTAGGGTCATAATAATACTTTGCTTCCCTTGTGAATTCCCTGATTAGATAATCTTGTTTACAGAACATGGAGAAGGTCTACAAGTTTTACACTATGAAGTTGGACAGAAGTATGAGCCTCATTTTGACTACTTTCTTGATGAATTCAACACCAAAAATGGGGGTCAACGTATTGCTACTCTTCTCATGTATCTGTAAGATTTATAATTCCTCAAATAATTATGTAATAGATATGGTGGAAGTTCTGAATTTTTGCCAAGTTGTATGCATGTTGAATGTGCAGTGATTGATTGTTTTATTTATTTCTTTGGGGCATATGCAGATCAGATGTAGAAGAAGGGGGTGAGACTGTTTTCCCAGCAGCAAAAGGAAACTTCAGCTCCAGTCCTGGGTGGGACGAGCTGTCAGAATGTGCCAAAAGGGGTCTCTCTTTCAAACCAAGGATGGGTGATGCTTTGCTTTTCTGGAGCATGCGACCTGATGCTTCTTTAGATCCGTCAAGTTTGCATGGTACGTTGTTTTCTCCTTAATATCCCATTACTAACACCTGTTAAACTCTTTAATGTAAATGTTTCCCTTTCCTTCCTTCCCCATGAGAACTCTTGTAAGAAAAAGATGCAAAATTACGTTTAGCAAACAGGTTAATTGGAGTTTCTGCTTGTCTTTGGCAGTGGTGTGGGAGATTTCTCTAGTTATTTGCTAGGATATGTTAGTACTAATCATGAGAACAAATAATTGTTGAGACTATTTTATCCAGCAGTGTAGTAGTTTGTGTAACAGAGTTGAACATATTGGAAATTGCATACTGAAGTGATCGTGCTTCTTGTAGAATATCAAGATCCATCATCAATTTGTCATGTTGCTAAGGTTTTTGCCTTGAAGAAGAAGTTATCGTATACCGTTATTATTTCCTTGTTCATGATTATCATATTTTGTGATTTGTTTCTATAGAAACTTGTGTCAGTGCTTTGCGTTTTTTATTTGTTCCTTTAATTATCAAAGGAGTCTACTGGTTATGGAATTACTTTATTCCAGGTGGTTGCCCTGTGATTAAAGGGAACAAATGGTCGTCTACCAAGTGGATGCATGTCGGTGAATACAAGCTATAATTCTCTTTCAAAAAGGTATCTTCATGTTTTTGGAAATTATTCTCATATATCAAGCTAAGACTCCTGTCCACCATAACTTTCTCTTGATATATGGTAAGTGTTGATTAGAAGTTGGAACATGATCTCAAGTATGTTGAAAAAATTGTTATCTATATGAGCAAGTTGTTAATGTTCTAGACAGTCCTAATCGTCGATCTGTAGCACTTGTTACAAGTGATTCCTAGCACACTCTTAAGATTTCTGCCAATTCCTCCAAGGTAGCAAAGAAATCGGCTTGTGAGACAGTTCAGGCCTCATGCTAGTGTTTCAAATCTCAAGTGCTATGCATAAGGAATATCTGGAGAAAAAACATGGCTAAAGACCTTTATCTAGTTTCGGTGTACTTAGATGACTACCATCTTTGTCTAGGTATTCAGCGAAGAATATTTGAATTTTGTATGAATCCTGGTTGTGTTAGGCCTTCTGGACTTGGATTGTAACATCCTAACCCTGACTCTCCTTAACTTGGAAGCCTCGTTACATCACTTTCAACAAATGAAGGCACGATGTTCGAGTCTTGGAGGTTGGTCTATTCGAAGCTTTTTTCTAGAAAGAGTCAGCTCCTCATCTCGATTATTACCCATATATATTACTTTCCTAGGATGAATATAATTTGTTCCTATGTCCAAATGTAAGCAAAATTTAGCTGCCAAAGTTATCAATCCTTTCAGATTGAGCAGCTTTAACATTCGAGTAGCGAATGAAGTGAAAGAATCTGTACTTGCTATCTAACTCACTGTTTGGCAGAAGCATCAAAAGATTTTGAGCTGGTTAGCATTTTCAAAGAATAATCATCTCATTCTTTGTTTTACCCATCTCATCAGCGGCTACTTCTACAAAGATTTGGTTAATGAAACCTGGAGGGGGGATTCCGATGTGCATTTAGTGGCTTCTTCAAATATATGGCCAGATGAAAATGTTGCCCCTTCTATTGTTCAAATGGTTGTTTAGCAAAAACCTCTTATCATAATTAGTTAATCCTATCTGTCCCCTCTTTAGGTTTTAGGTTATTACTACTTTTCCAAAAGCATATACTTGTTGCCCGTCGCAATAATATTTCTGTAACCTGGTGGATGCATCTGTTGGGATAATTCTTAGTGATGTCTCTTTATGCATGCTGATTATTAAACATTTGATAATTTTCCTGTGTCATGATCAGTCAGTTCGAATGGATCTGATTGCTAATACTTCTGAATTCATGGTTAATGAAGTAATCAATGATCTTCCAACTTGAATTTAGTCACATCTGCTAGACCTCGTAAAGAGTGTTAATAACAGAAAAGAACTTTTCTTCGTGGAATATGCGTTGTCTCTGTGGTTATGACATGTTTTCTTTTTAGATTGCTTCTTCTAGGTGATGTACAAGCAGTAATGGAACCCTTTAAAAAGTTGAACAATGGTGGCATACTCGGTCGTTCGCCTCTGATGAGATGTTTATAATGCCAGGCTTATACTGCATATACGCAAGTCATTGGCTTGCCAGTTTTGAAGAATTGTGCCTATTTATGGTTTCTGTAAACGGGTTGTTAGGTGAGAATAGTTGGCGGCTAATTGTGTTAGAAAGGGAGATTCAGAGCTGGAATTATGTGATATATTGTATGGTGCTAGCTTTTCTAGATTGTTTGATTTACTACAGTGTTAATTCTTTTCTAAATACACACATAACCTCTTGTCTTTTCTTAGTCTATCAAATAACTGAGGTTTAAGAGTCCAACTTTGTTAAACAAAGTACTGTAGTCAAAACGTACAAAGACGTGCAGAGAAAGAGAAGCAATTTGGAAAAATAAAGACAGTAGTTTTGGGAAAATGTGTTATCAACATTACTGTGACATGACATGAACAATCCAGTAATTTAATTACAGGACAGCACGTAAAATGACCTAAAGCAAGTGATCCTTTTGGTTACTTGTTGCATTTGATGCTTTGGAATTGAAAATCCTCTCTTCGGATCATAGGAGTAATCCAGCTATAGCCACAACAAGAATAAACTAATGATACCTATCTATTACATAATCAAAACTGTGGTTGAGCTGTCAGTGTATACAAGGCTTTTGGTTGATTAACACCAAAGACAACTTGCTGCTCTTGTCTGGTCATGCTATCAAATTGGTAAACCAGAGATTGTCGAACTCATAAGACCTGAAAAATAGATTACTCATATCACCACGCATAAGTCATGAAAATTAGGGTAAGGGTGAGGATTGATGTAGCTGAGTTACCTTCTCAGTGCTAATGGCACGAAGCTCGGTTAAAACCTCTGCAAAATCAGCAGGGGGCAACCGAGTGAAATGTATATTCTCGCCTGTGTATGGATGCTTAAATCTGCAAATCAGACTCACGTGTAAGTAATGGTAATATATGACTATATTTAGCGTTGCTGAATGGAGACAACATAATAATCAAGATTACCCAAGGGTTAAAGCATGGAGGCAAGGTCTTTCAATTCCAGAAATCAACTGCAAAAGTTTCCCATGAGACCCTGGAGGTGTTTTAGGCTGAAGAAGCGAAAGGGCCATGTTCTTAGTACCTCCATACACCTCATCACCCAAAAGAGGTATACCTAGGTACTTCGCATGAGCACGTATCTGTTTAATAAGTTAAAGTTTGAGATCAACGGAGGTAATCTTGTAATAGAGAAATACTACTAGAAAATAATGCTGAAAGCAGAGCATCTACACATTATTCTTTACAAGGAGCAGCATCTACAAGTTTTATTATCATAATAAACTATTTTATTAAACAATGCAAAGAATATGCACATCAAAGACAAAGCTCAAACTACTAAGCTTCTCTCTTTCTAAGGATGCACCATAGAACTACTTCGGACTAGAATCAGGTGAGACCACTATCATCACCAGACATAGTGACATTGTAGATTCAAAAGATGGTTGCTTTGATAATGCTCAATTTCCCTTAGTTTGCTTTAGTACACTATACCTACAGATATGCCCCTTCAAAAAAATACAAGGCAATAACACCTCTTATCTGCCACTTATATGTATCTTAAAGTGTGTAGGTACAGAGGACTTGAATAGATACCAATATAAAAAGAAGTATCGATGTATTGGTAGAAGAAAGACACTTGTCATGAGTAACTAAGAGTGCATATAATATTGTACCTGATGGGTGCGCCCAGTTTCTAACCTCCATTCGATCAATGCGGAGCCTCCTCCAGCAAGTTTTTCAATTACTTTATACCTGAAAATAACTTGATTTACTTATAGCTGAAAGACCTCAAATCAGTATGTATTTTGAAGAGAAGCAATTAGACCTTTTACACAAAGAGTTCATGTGTTTGGGTGACTCTGTGCGCGTGGTTGTGTGGTTTGGCTGGAGTTATTTAAGGGGAAGGGGTAAAGGAGCAGGGAAATAGATGTGCAACGTGGCTTCAAATACTTTTTGAGAAACAGTAACTTACGACTTGGGTTCAAACTCTAATTGATACTTGACGAAAAAAGCAAAGTACGAAAGAATTTCCAGCACCTACTGGCAGCATTACGGGCTCTTCCACCTTTATGTGATCCAGGAATAGCAACCATACGGATGCGGTTATTTGAATCACGGCCAATTGGGATATCAATGCGTCCTGAAACTGATGTAGGTACCCCACAAGCAATACTGACATAGACTCTTTTTATTGTATGTTTCCTAAACTGTTCAGCTAGATTGGCAAGAGACTGCTCAGTCTGCAGAACGGGAACGACATTTAAAATAAGCAAATTAGTCTAGTAACATAAGCACAAACTTCTCAGAAGATAAGGGAATATCTACACAAATTACCCATCTTCAGAGCCTGGAAGTAGGAATCACCTTTGCAACAACAAGCAATCCACTGGTTCCTTTGTCTAACCTATGCACAATTCCTGGCCGGACAGATGGCTCACACATAACAGAAGAATCGACACCATAAGGACTTTGGTTGACGGGAAACAAGTTCAACTCATCATCTGAAGCATCTTCCACATCAGAAAGCACTTCTTCACCCTGGAATGAAACGGTGGGAAGACTGCAGTGATGAAGAATTCCGCTTACCAGTGTACCAGTGGCATTTCCTGGTGCTGGATGAACTACCTGTATTGAAACAAAATTTCCATTGAGCTTTCTTAAGCTGGCACCTTAAAGTTCCAACATCCATAATACTTCTAGCAATCTATCTGAATCACTGCTGGAGCTAAGGGAAAAAAGAAAGAACAAGTAAGTTTATGTACACTAATTTCTAGCAATCTATCCGAATCACCACTGGAGCTAAGGGAAAAAAGAAAAAAAGAGTAAGTTTATGTACACTAACATTCATAATAGTTATTACATCAAATTCCTTTCTTTTCCAGGCTAACAATGAAGTATCTTGACAATCAATGAACTGCAGCTGTAGAAGTGGATAGAAAAACAAAAATCTCAAATCACCCAAATCGAACAGCACACCAGTAGAGCAGAATCAGCATTATCAAACAAGACAGCATAAAACAAGTGATTCCGCTCTTGTCCAGTCTTTGACTTATGTATCTGCCTGTGCATGCTTAATTATATAATATTGATCCAGATGAGCTAAACTGGAGCAAAATGAAAATTATCCGTAGCTCAAAGGAGCAATATGGTCAGTGAGGATGCGTATTGCTGCTTCCAACTTGCTTGGAGATTGAGTTGTTGTTTTTGTCTGTGCATACTAAATGGGCAAGTGAATGTTCTATCAAAGAAAGAAGCATAACAAGAACTGAAAAGAAACTTCAGTGATCGTAGAAATTACCATGTGAGCAGGCTTGTTAACAACAAGCACATGATCATCTTCATACACTATATCCAATGGTATATCCTCTGGTTCAGCTCTTAAAGGCTTCAAATCAGCTATTGTACAATTAACCTTATCCCCACCTTTTACCGTGTGTGAAACCTACAAAAGATCCAATCTTTACCCCAAAAAACAAAACAAGAAATAGAGCGCAAAAACTGAAGCCCCTATTCTTACAAACAAAAATATACTGGTACCTTATCAGTGACGCGACCATTGACAGAAACAAGGCCAGAGCGAATGCTGGACTGAACACGAGCTCTGCTAATACCGTTGATACGGGAGCTGACCCAAGAATCTAGTCTCAGCTTTCCAGTTTTAACATCTACTGTTTCTTCGAGCTTGACGCCGGAGTAATTGGACCTCCGGCTTTGAATTTCATCCGATGAGTCGTAGGAATCCGAATCTCCGGGGAATTTGGAAAATGCTCTGACAATGAAGCTTGAAACCCTACTAAAAGAAAAGGGTTTTGGGTTTTGTGGGTGCACAAAGATTGATGTTGTGTTCAGTGCTAGCATCGCCGATGTTCACGATTTTTGCTTCTTGGTAGATTAAAACGGAAGTTTTTCAGAACTAGAGATATGACGACGAAGATATAATTTTTTGATATTCATTTATTTAAAGTCTTAATAATAATGAAATATATTAATGTAGTCCATAATAAGTGTTCTCTTTTATTTTTAGTTTTGGTCCAAAATAAGTGTGTATTGAGTTAATCACGAAAAAATTTAATTTATTTTTATTCTTTTACCCTCATGTGCAGAAGAGCAATAAATATCATTATAATTATGTGTTCAATATTTAATAAGGGTAATTTAATCACACTGAGTAATTTTATATAGGATTTAATATTTTCTTTATGGACATGCCAAAAGTAAAAGAGACACATGGACCGAAATGAATAATAATTATTGTTACATTAAAAATTTAAATCAAAAAGTTAAATAAGTTTGAATTCTTGAAGTATATTGCTATACTAGTATGTGCTATATTAGCTAAGCAATAGGGATGAACATGTCTTATATATATATGACCTTAATATTGCAAAACATTGGAGTATTATTTTAAGTTTAGTTGGTTGGTCA
>JASVEL010006270.1:0-102694 GCA_032618575.1 Nicotiana noctiflora
TGTAATTCTTTAAAATGTGGGACTCTCAAAGAAAATAACTGAAACAAATAAATGCTTTAAAAGCTTCAAAATAAATTTTTGTTTATAATTTTTTTGAATCTCCAAGTTTATTAGAGTTTTGTCTTAAAGCTAGACATATATCGATGTATTGGATTGACACTTGCCACAGTAATATATGACTTTGCTTCTAATTGATCTTAGAAAACAACAACAAGGACTCATTTGTCATTTTTCGTATACCGTTAATTTTTAGTTCTCTCCACTTCCCACCCACCTTCCTCCGGCATAATCTAAAATTACTATAAATATAAATTCCTCTTTCAATTCACCGTTTAATAAGACTTTTACACAATCTTCTCAGGTACTCTACCTCACGTTTCCGTCCGACGACGTATTACCGGAAAATCAGCTTCCATTTCAGAAAAGTATTTCAATTTTGTTAACCAGTGCTAAATTAACTAATCAATCTAGGGTTTTTGAAACGATATTAGTGAAGCAATGGCAAAGGGGAGGCTAAATCGGCATCAAGGAAAGAGATCATCAACGGTAGTTTTAGTACTTTCAATGCTCTTAATGCTAACAGTTGTACTTCTAATGCTTCTCGCTCTCGGCATTTTTAATCTGCCGGTCGGTTCCGATGATGAGCCGTCCTCTGCTCACGATCACATCAAGTTCAAGCGCCTCTCTTTAGATATGTACGTATCTTTTAACTGTTGCTGCCGATCAGTTGAGATTTAGCCATGAAAAAAACAAAAGTATAAAGACACACAAGGATTTAAGTTATATGCACTGTAAAGTATCTTTTTTTTTCTTTCTGTTTTGCTGCATGTCAATGAATTTTAACTTGTGACTGCGGATTAGTTAAATTTTTTATCATATTTCCAATTCATATTTATCTAGAGATTCACCTGTAATTACCTTGTAATTATCTAATAACTTACCTGATTATCTTAACACTGTCATTGCATAGAACTTAAACTGAAATAAGGATTTAAGTTCCTGACTGTGTAAAGATTTTTATTTTTTTCATGTGAATGAATTTTAACCTGTGATAGTGTACTTATCAAGACATTTACTTGTAATTACAACTAATAAGTTACCTGGTTATGTAAATGTTTTTGATACTGTTACTGCATAGAACTTAAACTTATGAAATATATGATGAACAAAATGGTGTATGTTTTAAATGTTGGAGTCTATTTCTGAAAAGAGATTTATTTTGCAGAGGGGAAGGCGATGGACTGGGAAAAAGAGGGGACCAATGGACGGAGATTCTATCTTGGGAGCCCCGTGCTTTTGTTTACCACAATTTCTTGGTGAGGCTCTCAGTTTTAGCATTTTTTTAATTGACTATAATCTTAGCTAGTTTTTGCTAGTTTTTGTTCATTTAATTTATTCTTGTCTACTGAATCATTAGCTACGAGCAGAACATAGTGGATGCAAAGATCAATATTGGTGAGGCTAAGACTTAGTTTTGTTGTTACATTACTTAGTTCTGGTGTTTGACTGGAGGCTTGTATCCTCGTGTAAGTTGAGAGTAAAAAACCTCCAGTTTTCTAGAACCACTAGTTTGCATTAAAAGTAAGTTATTTTGTTTTAGAATATACAACAACAACAACTACCCAGTAAAATCCCACCTAGTGGGGTATGGGGAGGGTAATGTATGTGCAGACATTACCCCTACCCCCGATAGGGCAGAGAGGCTGTTTCTGATAGATCCTCGGCTCAGAAAGATGGAAATAAGAAAAACAAGAAAGACGTAACAGGAACATAACAACCAAAAGATGAATGACATGCAATAACAATAACCAGTATCTAAGGCCCGGGGCTAAGATAAACAGCAAGTATAGTGTGCATTCAATTGTTTTAGAATATAATGGACTTAAATAAAGCACAATGGTTCCAGAGTATTCATATAATCGACCAACTAATTGGAGGCTGTGAGGAAGTTGATTACTTGATTGATTGATTTTTATCAGTACTTTGTGCTTGTATGCACTTCTAATTATGCCTCTTTTCCTCTATATGTTTCCTATTTTCCTCAAAACACGGAGGGGAGTGAAGATGTTCGGCAGTGTTTCTGCCTATTTTCTCAATTTATATTTCACAAAGTTGCTCTAAAATTATTTGATTATAACATGCATCATTCTTTGGCGATTCGCTAAGACATTGTTAAATGGACAAGTTTTATTTTGACCATGTGGTTTGCATTTCAACAGTCCAAGGAAGAATGTGAATACTTGATAAATCAAGCTAAACCTCACATGGTGAAGTCAACAGTTGTTGATAGCAAGACCGGTCAGAGTAAAGATAGCAGGTTTGTACTGCTAACTTCTTTACTTTCATTAACTGGCCAGTTAAGTCACAATGAGAAATTATGAGTTTTTTCTTCTTTTATAGCTTGGTCGAAGGTATATGCTTCAGTTCTTAACAAATTAAAATTTCAACAGCTACTTACTATTTTTCCACTACTATAAAATACACAAGTCAATTTTTTTGAATTTGTGTTAAATAGTGTCATTTGAAATAGGATGGATGGGGGAATATCCTTTTCTATTGAGTCGATGTTATAACAGTATTGTGTAACAGGGTTCGTACAAGTTCAGGAATGTTTTTGAGGAGGGGACGAGATAAAGTTATCAGAAATATTGAGAAGAGGATAGCAGATTTTACATTCATTCCTGTAGGTACGAGGACTGGACTATATCCATGAAAAAATCATAGTGTATGAACTCTTTGTTGTCATTCTCATCCATAAGTTCTTGGTAGAAAATTATATATGGGAAACATGCCCTGATAAAGTGCTTTTTTTTGTCTTTTATAAGACACAATGGCTGTGTTTTTAAAACTTTTAAAAGTAATTTCTAAACCTAAAACCATCATAAGTAGTTACCCTTGGTGGTTAAGTTTTGCAAAATTTTCAATTACTTTAATTTGAAGGTTTAGACAGTTAAGCTTACCTCAAGGGAGATTTAGGATATTAAGTTTCCATTTATTCATATTAATTGCAGAACTTAGAATGTATAGTGTCCTGCTAGAGAAGTTTTAGGTTGTTCTTTTGCTTGCTCTTCGAAATATGATCTTACTGGTTTGGTTTTCCTCTTCAAAGAACAAAATAACATGAGATCTGTGATTTTATTCTTGTTTGTTAGAGTCACTAATGTTATTTAAGGAAAAGGAAAATTGCTTCTACGCTGACGTGTATCCGTCCTTTGTTAGGGTCATAATAATACTTTGCTTCCCTTGTGAATTCCCTGATTAGATAATCTTGTTTACAGAACATGGAGAAGGTCTACAAGTTTTACACTATGAAGTTGGACAGAAGTATGAGCCTCATTTTGACTACTTTCTTGATGAATTCAACACCAAAAATGGGGGTCAACGTATTGCTACTCTTCTCATGTATCTGTAAGATTTATAATTCCTCAAATAATTATGTAATAGATATGGTGGAAGTTCTGAATTTTTGCCAAGTTGTATGCATGTTGAATGTGCAGTGATTGATTGTTTTATTTATTTCTTTGGGGCATATGCAGATCAGATGTAGAAGAAGGGGGTGAGACTGTTTTCCCAGCAGCAAAAGGAAACTTCAGCTCCAGTCCTGGGTGGGACGAGCTGTCAGAATGTGCCAAAAGGGGTCTCTCTTTCAAACCAAGGATGGGTGATGCTTTGCTTTTCTGGAGCATGCGACCTGATGCTTCTTTAGATCCGTCAAGTTTGCATGGTACGTTGTTTTCTCCTTAATATCCCATTACTAACACCTGTTAAACTCTTTAATGTAAATGTTTCCCTTTCCTTCCTTCCCCATGAGAACTCTTGTAAGAAAAAGATGCAAAATTACGTTTAGCAAACAGGTTAATTGGAGTTTCTGCTTGTCTTTGGCAGTGGTGTGGGAGATTTCTCTAGTTATTTGCTAGGATATGTTAGTACTAATCATGAGAACAAATAATTGTTGAGACTATTTTATCCAGCAGTGTAGTAGTTTGTGTAACAGAGTTGAACATATTGGAAATTGCATACTGAAGTGATCGTGCTTCTTGTAGAATATCAAGATCCATCATCAATTTGTCATGTTGCTAAGGTTTTTGCCTTGAAGAAGAAGTTATCGTATACCGTTATTATTTCCTTGTTCATGATTATCATATTTTGTGATTTGTTTCTATAGAAACTTGTGTCAGTGCTTTGCGTTTTTTATTTGTTCCTTTAATTATCAAAGGAGTCTACTGGTTATGGAATTACTTTATTCCAGGTGGTTGCCCTGTGATTAAAGGGAACAAATGGTCGTCTACCAAGTGGATGCATGTCGGTGAATACAAGCTATAATTCTCTTTCAAAAAGGTATCTTCATGTTTTTGGAAATTATTCTCATATATCAAGCTAAGACTCCTGTCCACCATAACTTTCTCTTGATATATGGTAAGTGTTGATTAGAAGTTGGAACATGATCTCAAGTATGTTGAAAAAATTGTTATCTATATGAGCAAGTTGTTAATGTTCTAGACAGTCCTAATCGTCGATCTGTAGCACTTGTTACAAGTGATTCCTAGCACACTCTTAAGATTTCTGCCAATTCCTCCAAGGTAGCAAAGAAATCGGCTTGTGAGACAGTTCAGGCCTCATGCTAGTGTTTCAAATCTCAAGTGCTATGCATAAGGAATATCTGGAGAAAAAACATGGCTAAAGACCTTTATCTAGTTTCGGTGTACTTAGATGACTACCATCTTTGTCTAGGTATTCAGCGAAGAATATTTGAATTTTGTATGAATCCTGGTTGTGTTAGGCCTTCTGGACTTGGATTGTAACATCCTAACCCTGACTCTCCTTAACTTGGAAGCCTCGTTACATCACTTTCAACAAATGAAGGCACGATGTTCGAGTCTTGGAGGTTGGTCTATTCGAAGCTTTTTTCTAGAAAGAGTCAGCTCCTCATCTCGATTATTACCCATATATATTACTTTCCTAGGATGAATATAATTTGTTCCTATGTCCAAATGTAAGCAAAATTTAGCTGCCAAAGTTATCAATCCTTTCAGATTGAGCAGCTTTAACATTCGAGTAGCGAATGAAGTGAAAGAATCTGTACTTGCTATCTAACTCACTGTTTGGCAGAAGCATCAAAAGATTTTGAGCTGGTTAGCATTTTCAAAGAATAATCATCTCATTCTTTGTTTTACCCATCTCATCAGCGGCTACTTCTACAAAGATTTGGTTAATGAAACCTGGAGGGGGGATTCCGATGTGCATTTAGTGGCTTCTTCAAATATATGGCCAGATGAAAATGTTGCCCCTTCTATTGTTCAAATGGTTGTTTAGCAAAAACCTCTTATCATAATTAGTTAATCCTATCTGTCCCCTCTTTAGGTTTTAGGTTATTACTACTTTTCCAAAAGCATATACTTGTTGCCCGTCGCAATAATATTTCTGTAACCTGGTGGATGCATCTGTTGGGATAATTCTTAGTGATGTCTCTTTATGCATGCTGATTATTAAACATTTGATAATTTTCCTGTGTCATGATCAGTCAGTTCGAATGGATCTGATTGCTAATACTTCTGAATTCATGGTTAATGAAGTAATCAATGATCTTCCAACTTGAATTTAGTCACATCTGCTAGACCTCGTAAAGAGTGTTAATAACAGAAAAGAACTTTTCTTCGTGGAATATGCGTTGTCTCTGTGGTTATGACATGTTTTCTTTTTAGATTGCTTCTTCTAGGTGATGTACAAGCAGTAATGGAACCCTTTAAAAAGTTGAACAATGGTGGCATACTCGGTCGTTCGCCTCTGATGAGATGTTTATAATGCCAGGCTTATACTGCATATACGCAAGTCATTGGCTTGCCAGTTTTGAAGAATTGTGCCTATTTATGGTTTCTGTAAACGGGTTGTTAGGTGAGAATAGTTGGCGGCTAATTGTGTTAGAAAGGGAGATTCAGAGCTGGAATTATGTGATATATTGTATGGTGCTAGCTTTTCTAGATTGTTTGATTTACTACAGTGTTAATTCTTTTCTAAATACACACATAACCTCTTGTCTTTTCTTAGTCTATCAAATAACTGAGGTTTAAGAGTCCAACTTTGTTAAACAAAGTACTGTAGTCAAAACGTACAAAGACGTGCAGAGAAAGAGAAGCAATTTGGAAAAATAAAGACAGTAGTTTTGGGAAAATGTGTTATCAACATTACTGTGACATGACATGAACAATCCAGTAATTTAATTACAGGACAGCACGTAAAATGACCTAAAGCAAGTGATCCTTTTGGTTACTTGTTGCATTTGATGCTTTGGAATTGAAAATCCTCTCTTCGGATCATAGGAGTAATCCAGCTATAGCCACAACAAGAATAAACTAATGATACCTATCTATTACATAATCAAAACTGTGGTTGAGCTGTCAGTGTATACAAGGCTTTTGGTTGATTAACACCAAAGACAACTTGCTGCTCTTGTCTGGTCATGCTATCAAATTGGTAAACCAGAGATTGTCGAACTCATAAGACCTGAAAAATAGATTACTCATATCACCACGCATAAGTCATGAAAATTAGGGTAAGGGTGAGGATTGATGTAGCTGAGTTACCTTCTCAGTGCTAATGGCACGAAGCTCGGTTAAAACCTCTGCAAAATCAGCAGGGGGCAACCGAGTGAAATGTATATTCTCGCCTGTGTATGGATGCTTAAATCTGCAAATCAGACTCACGTGTAAGTAATGGTAATATATGACTATATTTAGCGTTGCTGAATGGAGACAACATAATAATCAAGATTACCCAAGGGTTAAAGCATGGAGGCAAGGTCTTTCAATTCCAGAAATCAACTGCAAAAGTTTCCCATGAGACCCTGGAGGTGTTTTAGGCTGAAGAAGCGAAAGGGCCATGTTCTTAGTACCTCCATACACCTCATCACCCAAAAGAGGTATACCTAGGTACTTCGCATGAGCACGTATCTGTTTAATAAGTTAAAGTTTGAGATCAACGGAGGTAATCTTGTAATAGAGAAATACTACTAGAAAATAATGCTGAAAGCAGAGCATCTACACATTATTCTTTACAAGGAGCAGCATCTACAAGTTTTATTATCATAATAAACTATTTTATTAAACAATGCAAAGAATATGCACATCAAAGACAAAGCTCAAACTACTAAGCTTCTCTCTTTCTAAGGATGCACCATAGAACTACTTCGGACTAGAATCAGGTGAGACCACTATCATCACCAGACATAGTGACATTGTAGATTCAAAAGATGGTTGCTTTGATAATGCTCAATTTCCCTTAGTTTGCTTTAGTACACTATACCTACAGATATGCCCCTTCAAAAAAATACAAGGCAATAACACCTCTTATCTGCCACTTATATGTATCTTAAAGTGTGTAGGTACAGAGGACTTGAATAGATACCAATATAAAAAGAAGTATCGATGTATTGGTAGAAGAAAGACACTTGTCATGAGTAACTAAGAGTGCATATAATATTGTACCTGATGGGTGCGCCCAGTTTCTAACCTCCATTCGATCAATGCGGAGCCTCCTCCAGCAAGTTTTTCAATTACTTTATACCTGAAAATAACTTGATTTACTTATAGCTGAAAGACCTCAAATCAGTATGTATTTTGAAGAGAAGCAATTAGACCTTTTACACAAAGAGTTCATGTGTTTGGGTGACTCTGTGCGCGTGGTTGTGTGGTTTGGCTGGAGTTATTTAAGGGGAAGGGGTAAAGGAGCAGGGAAATAGATGTGCAACGTGGCTTCAAATACTTTTTGAGAAACAGTAACTTACGACTTGGGTTCAAACTCTAATTGATACTTGACGAAAAAAGCAAAGTACGAAAGAATTTCCAGCACCTACTGGCAGCATTACGGGCTCTTCCACCTTTATGTGATCCAGGAATAGCAACCATACGGATGCGGTTATTTGAATCACGGCCAATTGGGATATCAATGCGTCCTGAAACTGATGTAGGTACCCCACAAGCAATACTGACATAGACTCTTTTTATTGTATGTTTCCTAAACTGTTCAGCTAGATTGGCAAGAGACTGCTCAGTCTGCAGAACGGGAACGACATTTAAAATAAGCAAATTAGTCTAGTAACATAAGCACAAACTTCTCAGAAGATAAGGGAATATCTACACAAATTACCCATCTTCAGAGCCTGGAAGTAGGAATCACCTTTGCAACAACAAGCAATCCACTGGTTCCTTTGTCTAACCTATGCACAATTCCTGGCCGGACAGATGGCTCACACATAACAGAAGAATCGACACCATAAGGACTTTGGTTGACGGGAAACAAGTTCAACTCATCATCTGAAGCATCTTCCACATCAGAAAGCACTTCTTCACCCTGGAATGAAACGGTGGGAAGACTGCAGTGATGAAGAATTCCGCTTACCAGTGTACCAGTGGCATTTCCTGGTGCTGGATGAACTACCTGTATTGAAACAAAATTTCCATTGAGCTTTCTTAAGCTGGCACCTTAAAGTTCCAACATCCATAATACTTCTAGCAATCTATCTGAATCACTGCTGGAGCTAAGGGAAAAAAGAAAGAACAAGTAAGTTTATGTACACTAATTTCTAGCAATCTATCCGAATCACCACTGGAGCTAAGGGAAAAAAGAAAAAAAGAGTAAGTTTATGTACACTAACATTCATAATAGTTATTACATCAAATTCCTTTCTTTTCCAGGCTAACAATGAAGTATCTTGACAATCAATGAACTGCAGCTGTAGAAGTGGATAGAAAAACAAAAATCTCAAATCACCCAAATCGAACAGCACACCAGTAGAGCAGAATCAGCATTATCAAACAAGACAGCATAAAACAAGTGATTCCGCTCTTGTCCAGTCTTTGACTTATGTATCTGCCTGTGCATGCTTAATTATATAATATTGATCCAGATGAGCTAAACTGGAGCAAAATGAAAATTATCCGTAGCTCAAAGGAGCAATATGGTCAGTGAGGATGCGTATTGCTGCTTCCAACTTGCTTGGAGATTGAGTTGTTGTTTTTGTCTGTGCATACTAAATGGGCAAGTGAATGTTCTATCAAAGAAAGAAGCATAACAAGAACTGAAAAGAAACTTCAGTGATCGTAGAAATTACCATGTGAGCAGGCTTGTTAACAACAAGCACATGATCATCTTCATACACTATATCCAATGGTATATCCTCTGGTTCAGCTCTTAAAGGCTTCAAATCAGCTATTGTACAATTAACCTTATCCCCACCTTTTACCGTGTGTGAAACCTACAAAAGATCCAATCTTTACCCCAAAAAACAAAACAAGAAATAGAGCGCAAAAACTGAAGCCCCTATTCTTACAAACAAAAATATACTGGTACCTTATCAGTGACGCGACCATTGACAGAAACAAGGCCAGAGCGAATGCTGGACTGAACACGAGCTCTGCTAATACCGTTGATACGGGAGCTGACCCAAGAATCTAGTCTCAGCTTTCCAGTTTTAACATCTACTGTTTCTTCGAGCTTGACGCCGGAGTAATTGGACCTCCGGCTTTGAATTTCATCCGATGAGTCGTAGGAATCCGAATCTCCGGGGAATTTGGAAAATGCTCTGACAATGAAGCTTGAAACCCTACTAAAAGAAAAGGGTTTTGGGTTTTGTGGGTGCACAAAGATTGATGTTGTGTTCAGTGCTAGCATCGCCGATGTTCACGATTTTTGCTTCTTGGTAGATTAAAACGGAAGTTTTTCAGAACTAGAGATATGACGACGAAGATATAATTTTTTGATATTCATTTATTTAAAGTCTTAATAATAATGAAATATATTAATGTAGTCCATAATAAGTGTTCTCTTTTATTTTTAGTTTTGGTCCAAAATAAGTGTGTATTGAGTTAATCACGAAAAAATTTAATTTATTTTTATTCTTTTACCCTCATGTGCAGAAGAGCAATAAATATCATTATAATTATGTGTTCAATATTTAATAAGGGTAATTTAATCACACTGAGTAATTTTATATAGGATTTAATATTTTCTTTATGGACATGCCAAAAGTAAAAGAGACACATGGACCGAAATGAATAATAATTATTGTTACATTAAAAATTTAAATCAAAAAGTTAAATAAGTTTGAATTCTTGAAGTATATTGCTATACTAGTATGTGCTATATTAGCTAAGCAATAGGGATGAACATGTCTTATATATATATGACCTTAATATTGCAAAACATTGGAGTATTATTTTAAGTTTAGTTGGTTGGTCACACGAAGTGGAGTTGCATCGCCTATAGATTACGAGTTTAAGCATGATCTATATGTGTCAGGTGACGCATTCGAGCTGTGAAATCAGCTACTGATTCTTGCATCAATATAGACTATCTACATCATACTCACTTAGGGTGCGATCATTACTTGGACCTGCATGAACCCGAGATACTTTGTGCATTAGACTGTCTTTTTTAGTTGATTACGTCACTTTTAACCTCGTTGGGAGGGTTTGATTTCTCATGTTGTAATCACTTCTCATTTACTAGAATAATTATAAATTTCAAGTTAGACCCATCTAGAAGTTATTTTTATGTCACGGCGAGCCGTGGAAGCAGCAATTGATGTTTACATCACGGTAGGTTATTTAGGGGTACAATATGTTTCTTCTTCAAATCCCGAGCGAATGCGGAATACCTGTACACCAACCGAAAAATTGTTTAAGCTCGACCCATCCCAAAATAAACCATCAAATGTGTTGGTCCACGTCATGTTCACATTTAAGAAGTGGAAATCGTAAGCCAGCAAAAAGGGAGCATATTCCAAAGCCAGATCAACAATATATCCACAGGCAAAGCAAAGCACCTCTAAAAGTAAAGACCTTAGTATGCTGCAAAATCCCAAAAAAAACAACCAAACATTCTCTCCGAATCAAATACTCCTTAAACATCCAACAAAACACATAAAACTCTCAGAAAAAAACTCCATTTTTTTCTCTCAAAATATCATAATATGGGACTTTGTTTCAGTAAAGAATGTTGCTTTACAAAGTCTAGAGATGTTCCAATATCGTCATCTCCTTCTGATCAATCTCCTGAATATCATCCAATACCTGTATTATCTCAAAAACATCGCGACGAATCACCATCACCTCCAACTCCAGCACCAGCACCAGCATCAAAGCCGATTACGCCTTTCAATCCAATGACAAGAAGTAGTATTTCCCTACCATCGTCATCTTCTCAAATAGGTCCAATTTTAGGGAAGCCATATATTGACATTACTACAATATATGATCTTGACAAAGAATTGGGCAGGGGTCAATTTGGAATTACATATCTTTGTAGTGATAAATCCACTGGATTGAAATATGCATGTAAGTCCATTTCAAGAAGGAAGTTGGCAAGTAGAAAGGATATAGAAGATGTTAGGAGGGAAATTACTATACTTCAATATTTAAGTGGACAACCAAATATTGTGGAGTTTAAAGGTGCATATGAGGATAGACATAATCTGCATTTGGTCATGGAATTGTGCTCAGGTGGTGAACTTTTTGATCGTATTACTGCTAAAGGAAATTATTCAGAGAAAGAAGCTGCTAGAATTGGAAGGCAAATTGTGAATGTGGTTCATGTTTGTCATTTTATGGGAGTTATGCATAGAGACCTTAAACCCGAAAACTTTTTGATGGTTAGTAAAGATGATGATTCTCCATTAAAGGCCACTGATTTTGGTCTATCTGTCTTCATTGAGGAAGGTTAGTTGCAAATTATTATTCTTAGATTTTTATTATTACTACTTGTTGATTCTTTTGTTTCGGTCATCTTACTATCTTATCGTTATGATTCGTACAATAGACTCTTGTAGTCGGGCTCTTCTCCGAACCCCGCGTGTAGCGAGAGTTTAGTGCACTGCGCTACCCTTTTTTATGGTTTCTATACTACCGTTTTTCTTTTCCGTTACTGTTGTGCTTATGCTTTTCTTGAGGGTATATTAAAAACAACTTCTCTACCTCCACAAAGTACGGATAACGTCTGCGTACATACTATCCTCCTCAAACTACACTGTGTAGGATGACAGTGGGTATGTTATTATTGTTGTTGTATATTTGAATAGTATGATTACCATAGGCGGAGCCAAGATTACAAGCTTATGGGTTCTGGATTCTAATCGTTTTAAGTTACTGAGTTCCAAATTATTAATTAATACATATTTAATGAATTTTTTAAGACAAATACTAGGTTTGAACAAAGCTATTGGGTTCGGCCGAACCCGCCGACAACTCTCTAGCTCCGCCCCTGATGATTACCTCCTCTACTCTTTCGTTTACTTAATTTTTTTTATAATGGTAGTGGTGAAACTGAAACATAATTCTTTTGTCTTCTCTAATAATATGTTCGACGATTGTGTGACAATTTTGTGTAAAAACTTAAACTGTTAGAATGAATGAACTTTTATTTCCTTAATAACCTGCTTCTGTATCCTTATCAATGTTGCTTCTCCATTGGGGTTGGGCCTTTATCTTTTGCTGAAGTTATTAATTCTCTTCTACTGTAGTATTTGCTCACATCTACAATCATATTATTCTGTGTTGATGTCATGTGATAACTACTTGGAACAAGCTAGATGACTGAGTTGGATAAAATTTATTGTTGGAGTATTATTTTTTCTATCAATTGATGGTAATGTGAACTAGACTAGTAGTGACACAATAAGTTAAGTAGATAAGGTGAACTGTAACTCATCATACACTTTAATTGTTTTCGACTTTTAAATGTATAGTTGGAAGTTCTTAAAGATATATATTTGTATGAAGTTCACCCTCGTAGTCAATAATAATAATGTGAGTCCAATTGTACTTTATATATTTATAGTTAAAATTCTGAATTTATCTCGCAGTAATGATAAAGTTGTTTCCGTATAACCTATAAGTCACAGGATCAAATCATATTGACAGTCACTAATGCTTGCATCAGAATAGATTGTCTGTATTACGTACACCCTTGATGTACGACCTTTCTTCGAATCCTACGAGAACGTGAGATACTTTCGTATTACTACTTATTTTTGACTCATGACTTACTGCTCCTTACGCGGTTTAGAGGCTTAGGTAGAGAAAATATATACGTAAAAAAGAACTTTGATCAGGTCGTTGTTGTTATAGTTGGGATTTGGGACTGAAAAGAATAAACTTTTCAACTGATGGGACATTTGAAAAGGAACTTAGTAGACTTTGGTCCTTAAGTTTGTGAGCAATGAAAGACTTACATATGTGGATGTCACTTTCAGTCAACCAGGTTGACTCAGTCAAGTGACAAAATGACAGGTCAATGTATATTTTCCTTTGTATCAGTGTAAAACCAAGAACATAGATAAAGGTAAATCAATAATGAGGAAAGGATCAATAATTATACTATGCTTTGTCTCGTATTAAATTGTCGTATATGCTTTGGATCGCAATAGAGTTACAACCGGAAATGTAAGTTAAAATAATTTTAAACAGTAATCAAATTAATTTGAACCTTTTTCTCGAAATATTTTGACATGTCAATGTTGGAGTTCTATTAAAGTTAAAGGCAAATACGAGATGATATAACACAATTATGAATGACCAAAAAAAAATAAAAATAACGGAGAGCAAAATATAAATATTCTACTCTATAGATGCGTGAATTTGAATGTTAATTTCCCCATAAATAATGTTTAAAAAAAAAACTGATTTGTTAGAATTGTAGAGGACTATATCTCTAATTAGATAGTCTGAGACTCTAAATTAGTTAGATATACGTGACATGTGTTTTTATTGGAGTAACAAAATTACTTCTTATTTTCATCATATTTATGATGAAGTTAGATAGAACATACTGTGACAATTCAGAATTTCATTACGTTCATATATTTAATTTCTGACATGAAAGGATATGATTCTTATGTAAATATATATATTAGTTACGTTTGTATGTCATATAGAACATGTTATAGATACAAATTATCTTCTCACTATATACTTGCAATAAGCTAAAAAAATTGAAGTGAATTATATATATATATATATTGGGATGTGCAGGAAAAATATACAAGGATATAGTTGGAAGTGCATATTATGTGGCGCCTGAGGTATTGAAGCGCAAATATGGGAAAGAAATAGATGTGTGGAGTGCTGGAGTTATTTTATACATTCTATTAAGTGGATTTCCTCCCTTCTGGGCTGGTATGTACACTTTCTTTTCCTAGCATGATGTTTTCTTATAGTAGTGTGCTACAACTTTTAGCTTATCAGTATTCTTTTAAGAAAATTCACGACTGAGTTTAATTCCTATATACTGATAGTGGAATAAGAATTAGAGAAATTATGCGCTATGTCACTTGGCCCACTATTCTAACAAAATACGACATATATTTTTTTCTTCTTATCCGGTATAACCCAGTTCTATACTGTTGAAATTCTTTTTCAATTATTAGCCCTTACCGCCCCCACTCTTTTTCAAACTTTCTCCCCACCCCACTTTATCTTTTATTTTCAATCTCTTGTTCTTTCTCTGTCTCTTTCTCCCTCTCTCTACCGAAATAGTCGAATTCTTCTTAAGATTTCCTTGCTCCGTTCATTATCTTCCTTTTCCACAAAATAATTTTGTTGAACAATCCACACCGAATCTATCTTTTGTAGCCTTTTTCTTTTCTTTGAACTGGAGTTAGCAGCCAGTGGTTTGGGATGTATTTCAGCTTCACTTCAGTCCAACCAACTGAGAGGATTGCAATTATAGACGGGCCAGTTGGGGATGGTGACGAAGGCAGTAAAGACAACACCACCAGCAAATGTTAATAGCATAGTCTGAAACGATCCAATGCATAGCCTTTCTCCTCCTCCTTCTTCTTCTTCTTCTTCTCACTTTAAATAACTTCTGAAGGGCGGAAGAATGATGTATATATTGTATATACATATATATACTTTGTATAATCATGTATAACTATGTATATTCGTGGGTTTTCTCATAGTTATGCAGAATTATACATGGTTATACACAAGTATACACGATTATACATAATTATATATGATTATATTTGTGTGTATAACAATGTATATAAGGTGTTTAATAATGTAATTTTTTTTTCCAGTGAAATAAGAATTTCCCTTGCAAAACTTTAAATTTTACAAAAAATAATATAAAAATAAAATATAGACTCTAAGAATGAATATATTTTTATTTTTTACTTCAACTTCCTGATATTGTTTACTATACAGAGGGAAGTAAAAAATAAATAAGAATGAAAATGGAAAAAAGGTAAAGATAAAAATGAAAGAAAAAACGAAATCTGATTTAGGCGTGATTTTGGGTGTAGTTGATGAAATTGTGGGTTAGGCTTTGAAATTATTTGTGGGCTACCGCATGAAAATTATATTTGTGGGTTACGCGGCTGAAAAATGATTTTCCCAAGTGTACTTATGTAAAATTATTCCAAAAGAATTCCATTATCACGTTGTCTCAAAAATACATATAACTAACTGACTATTATAATAGCCTGTTTGGCCAAAAATATTTTTTTAGGCCAAAACTATTTTTGGCAAAAAATTGAGGTATTTGGCCAAGCTTCTAGAAGGAAAAAAAGTTCTTTTGAGGAGAAATAGAAGCAGTTTTGGAGAAACATAAAAAAATAGTTTCTTTCCAAAAGTACTTTTTTGAGAAGCACTTTTAAGAAAAATACTCTTAGAAGCAGTTTTTAAAGCTTGGCCAAATACTAACTGTTACTGAGAAGTGCTTTTCAAACAAATTAGCCAAACACAAACTGTTTCTCACCAAAAGTACTTTTGAGAAAAATACTTTTGAAAAAAAAGCACTTCTAAAAATAAGTTGATTTTTACAGCTTGGCCAAACGGGCTATAAGTGTGATTAGAGGTGGCGCTAGAATTTAAAGTTTCTAGAAATTCATATCTTTAAGGGTGTGTTTGGTATGAAGGAAAACATTTTCTGGAAAATGTTTTCCAATTTTCCATTGTTTGGTTGGCATTTTCCTCCAATTGGAGGAAAATGTTTTCCTTATCAAAAGAAGGAAAACATTTTCCAAAGCTCCTTCTCAACCATTCTCACCCTCACCAACCCACCCCACCCCCTCTCCAAAAAACAATTTTTTTTTTTTAGAAAAATTTCATTTTTCCGTTACCATCCACCCTACTACCCCTCCACCCCACCCGCAAAAAAAAATTTCTTTTACCTTAATTTTTTTCTATAATTTTAAATTTCTGTTTTCTTATTTTTCTGCACCACCCACCCCCACCCCTACCTCCTCCCCCCTCCCCCCTCCCCCGCACAAAAAAAATTACTTTATTTTTGTAATTAAAATTTTTATTTTTTTTTTCGATTTACTGCCCCCCTCCTCCCCGGAAAAAAATTTTAAAATAACCCCCACCCCCCCCCCGAAAAAATTTTAAAATATATTTTTCAGTTTTAAATTTTATTATTTATCATATTTAAGGCTCAATATTTTACAAGTTCCAAAATTATGAGTTTGAAAGTTTACGGGTTTAGAAATTATAAATTTACCGATTCGAAAATATGCGATTTTTGCGTTAAAAAGTAAAGCATCACATTAGTTCCTTTAGATTGTGTCAATTTTTAGAGGCTTCGGGAAGGGGAGGGGTGGGGGAGGTGGGAGGGGGAGGGGTAGGAGAGTTGCAAAAAAAATATTTTTCTAAAAAACTATTTTTTACTCTCTAACCAAACATAGAAAATATTTTCCGGAAAATGTTTTCCACTTACCAACCAAACAAGAGAAAATAAGTGATAAAATCACTCATTTTCCATGAAAACATTTTCTAGGAAAACATTTTCCATGGAAAACATTTTCCTTCATACCAAACACACCCTAAGAGTATACTGTGTTTTAAATTAATAATTTGTACATATTCAATGTATTTCTTAAGACATATAAAGGGTTTGGACTAAAGTTATTGAATTTGACCGAACTCACAACCGTAAGGCTAGCCCAACGCCCCTGAGTGAGATTAGTAACCTGGAAAATAAGGCGTCCTATTTCGTACACATTCGGACGAAGACGTGGGAGGCAAAAAGCATTCAATGACACAGTCACGAAGAGGTGAGCCCTTATCTGCAAAATACAGTTCCGGATCTCTAACATCATATTTGCTACGGCCTCAAGGTCGATAGAAGCAAATGTCGGATATCAAAACAAACCATAAGGATAGTTTTCAGTCATGAGTTCTCCTGTGACATAAGGTCGAGAGAAGAACTTATTTTGTTGCCTGTACTGGAATTTCCTTGTGGTATTTTCTAACAACTCAGTTGATTTCACTATTTTATGTGTTCGTGTTTGTACATCAGAGACTGAAAAGGGCATATTTGAAGAGATTCTTAAAGGCCAACTTGATTTTGAATCCTCTCCTTGGCCTTCTATCTCTTCCTCTGCAAAGGATCTTGTTAGGAAAATGTTGACAATGAATCCTACAAAAAGGATCACTGCAGATGCAGCCCTCGGTAAGTACATAATTTACATATTGCTACTCGACTTTAACACATTATAACAGTAAAGTCACAAAACTATATTTTCAACAATAAAATTTGGATGATATATGATATAGAACATCCATGGCTCAAGAAAGACGGCGAAGCATCGGACAAGCCTATTGATAGTGCTGTTTTGATTAGGCTAAAGCAATTCAGAGCAAGTAACAAGATGAAGAAGCTTGCTCTTAAGGTACCAAAATTAACATTTTCTCAGTAGTAAAGTGTTAAGGTACCAAAATTAACATTTTCTCAGTAGTAAAGTGTAACATTTCCTGATGCTGAAATATAAATGCATTGTTTGAAGGTTATTGCAGAAAATTTATCAGAAGAAGAAATAAAGGGACTGAAGCAGATGTTCAATAACATGGATACTGATGGAAGTGGTACAATCACATATGAAGAACTTAAAACAGGATTGTCTAGGCTAGGATCCAAGCTCACTGAATCTGAAATAAAACAGCTAATGGATGCAGTAAGAATGTTACAATGTTTAATTTATTTCTATTGTATGTGACAAGGAGGTTACATATTTGAGCCGTGGAAACAGTCTCTCGCAGAACTGCAGGATAAGGCTGCGTACAATAGACCCTTGTGGTCCGGCCTTCCGCGATTCCCGCGTACAGCGGAAGCTTAGTGAACTGGACTGCCATTTTAGTTTATTTCTTCGTGTGACTCATAGGTCACGGGTTGGAGCCGTGAAAGTAGCCACTAATGCTTGCATTAGGATAGACTATCTACATCATACCCTAAGGGGGTCGGCCCTTCCTCGGCCCTGTCCTTTTTAGTTTATTACAATCAAAAGCAAGAACCTTATATTGACTGACTTGGCTTGAACTGCACTAAAATGTTAACTTTTTGGTATTGGTGTTTTCTTATTACAGGCAGATGTTGATAATAGTGGGACTATAGACTACACTGAGTTCATTACTGCAACTATGCATAGACACAAACTTGAAAAAGAGGAAAACTTGTATAAGGCTTTCCAATTTTTTGACAAGGATAATAGTGGGTATGTATTTTCTCCAACTACCTATTAATTTGGAACTTTAACATGTTCCCAATGTACATATAACAACATCAAAGATGCATTTCGGGCAGTGGCGGAGCCACCTTCGATTGACACTTATTCGCCGAAAAATTATATTGTTTTGACTACCCTTATTTTCTTCGCGTGTTTACTTTTTTATATTTTGACACCTTCAATAAAATTCTTGACTCCACCACTGATATTGGGTACTAGTTACTTGAAAAGAAATGTTGACAACTTATTACAACAGGTTAAATTACACTACTAGCTGAAAATCGAATGCCTTTTATATGTGTATATAAGTTAAATCCATTTCCAAATATCTTTGTTAAGAGTTATACTTGATTCTTGGATTAACATAATTTGGTTTCAAACTGTTTTGTTTATTTTGGCAGATTTATTACAAGAGATGAACTAAGACATGCAATGGCAGAATATGGAATGGGAGATGAAGCTACAATAGATGAAATCCTCGATGATGTTGATACAAATAAAGTTAGCCATTATTCTCTAATAATAAGCTATATTTTATTCTCTTTTTCAATATAACAAGGTTTGTCATATATGTTATGTTTTCATAAATGTAGGATGGGCTAATTAACTACGAAGAATTTGTAGCAATGATGAGAAGAGGAATTGTTGATGATCATGGAGGAAAACTAAGAGAAAATTGACCATTTTTGCAAATGTGGAATTTCTTTAGTGTGAAATGTGAATTCTCTCCAACTTTGTGCTACAACTGCAATCATTTTCTATAAATAAGATTTTCCCACCATGTAAAGTTTGTAAGTGGAATAACAGCAGTTTCAAAGGAGGGGAGTCTCCAGTTATTGTTACATTTCAATGGAATGCTTATTAAAATACCAATGTTTAAGTTCTTTGCATCAACGGCTTAAAAAATATATACACAAAGTAGTTACAAGTAAATTTGTTAACCTTATAAAAATGGTTACTCATCTGCAATTGTTAAGCTACACTGATAAAGTAAAATCTTCAAACCGTCAGTGTACAACAACAACCCAGTAAAATCTCACAAATGAAATCTGAAAAGGTAGTGTGTACGCATACTTTATCCCTACCCCGAGGGAGTAAAGATGTTGTTTCTGATATACCCTTGACTCAAGAAAACGAAAAAAAGACAATAGATAAGTACCAACAATAAAAACCAAAAAAATAATAACAACATCATAAGAGCTAGAAAATAGATAGAAAAAAATATGGCCAGGTACTATGAAAAAACGGAAGGCAAAACTCTATCAGACTAGTCTTAGCCTGAATACTATTTCCTAGCATTTCTTCACTCCTCCATCTGTTTATATAACTTAAATCTTAATATTATTTCCTACCATTTGAAAGTCCTAAGCCGGAAAATGATGAGATATGAGAGTTTTATAGCCCGTTTGGCCAAGCTATAAAAATCAACTTATTTTGAGAAGCAATTTGTGCTTTTTTTTAAAAGTACTTTTGATGAAAAGCAGTTTGTGTTTGACTAATTAGTTTGAAAAACACTACTAAACAGCAATTAATGTTTGGCCAAACTTCAAAAAAATACTTCTAAGTGTAATTTTCTCAAAAGTGCTTCTTAAAAAAGTATTTTTGGAGAGAAGCTACTTTTTTCTGCTTCTCCAAAACTGTTTCTGTTTCTCCGCACTTTTTTTCTTTCCAAAAGCTTGGCCAAACACCTCAATTTTTGGCCAAAAGTGTTTTTCTAAAAAAAAAAAAGTACTTTTGGCCAGAAAGAAGCTTGGCCAAACAATCTATTAATTTCTTTCTGTCCAAGAATCAAAAACAAGATCTATTTTTCTTTTCCTCCCTTTTAAAAGAGTCTTTAAAATCCTTTTCAACATTTTAAACTAGTAACAAATGACAGCCTCAGATAAATAAACCATTTACTCACAAGGTTTCATCTGTAAGTATTTAAGAGCTTGTCTAACAAAATGTACATTTCTCATTCTTCAAAGGCTCATATTGATTGCTGCTAAAACCAACAATTACAAGTCGAAAAGAGCATAAATAGAGACCATTAAAGATTCACCATAACCTATCAGTAAGACAAACTTCATAAACATATTTGTATTCTTTGCCTATTTATCTGGTACCTACATAACATGTAAGAGCTAAGATCAGCCCAACAGCTTAGCTGTCAGAGCCACGGGCTTAATACACTTGGGGTGTACCTCATATCCACACTCAAGGCATTGATAAGCCCATCCATAGCCTTGCTCATCACAAACACAACAGATAAAAGCTCCACCTCCATGTCCTTCTGGTACTAAAGTAAGTTCGTGCCGATGGCCCGAATGGCGTTCCGTCTTAGGAAGGCCTTTTGCTACTTCATCCATTTGCTTCTCTAGTATTCCTACTCTTGTCTTTGTGAATGGGTAAGCATTCTCTTTATACAAGTTGATAAGACTCCTACCTGTCGAAACATAATTAAGCAACGAAACGCGTGTTCAGGCTAAAAGTTTAAGCTCTGTAGATGAGATGGTCACACACGACAACATTATTACCTTGTTTGGTCACTGTTTTGCCGTCAGGGCCCAAAACCACTAGGCTTGGAATCCCTCGGATATCAAAATACTTAGCTAAGTTCTTGATTGTTGGATCATCAAATGGGACTGCTAGCCATGGCATAGTCTCAAAATATGTCACGAACTGTACCTGGTCACGGTCACTTGATATGAACACTATTTCGAAATCTTCATCCTCCTTTCCTTCTAGTTGCTGCTTAATCTTTTGGTAGACTGACATTAACCTCGGAGTAAATTTGAATGCTGGAATGCACCATTGTGCTGAGAAGTAAAGTCCAATAGTTTTACCCATTAAAGAAGCAACAGGCACCTACAAGATTAAATTGCAGAGACATGCACCAAAAAACCAGTGAATGCTTAATGCTAACATGTGTAATTCTAGTAGGAGAACCTATGAACTATAATTGCACACACCAAGTTCAATAAGAATCAGTTAATCCATAGTGAAAATTAAGAAAGTGGCGAAACTGACGGGCTATTTTGGGCAGTGATATCGAGCTAATTCAGACTACTATTTTACAACAACAACACAGACTTACCCCTACCCCGAAGGGCAGAGAGGATGTTTCCAGGAGACTCTCGGCTCAAGAAGAAAACAAGTGACAGAAACAAATGACGATATATTAGTACTAACAATAGACTCATAATAAATAACATAAAATAGACGACATAACATAAATAACATCAAATAACAATTATCAACGGAAAGTATACTAATATATAGAATACAAAGCCTTGCATCGGTAGCTGATGAGTAGCATCCTAAGCCTAATTTCTAACTTTCTAGTCTCTCATTCTATGCTCAAAGTTGTCCATTACTAATATATATCATGCCCAACCTGCTATACTCTGAGCGGATTGGGTGGGTTATGTCTTCTTTGGTCAAATTTGATCCCCCTAATTATAACACACTTGTAATTATTGATCAGTACAGCTCCTGGTAGATATTTTCATTATTTCCAGCTTTTACATATCTTGAATAAGCATTTAATTAACATGTGACAAATAATCAAAAGGGCGCTATATTCGACTATCTATTTATATATGCAAAACACAGACTTGCCTGTTTAGGTCCAGGATGCGCCAAAAGATAATCTCTGCCATCGTACGTTAGCAAATTGCTCAGTGTCTGATTGTCATGTTTCTCCTTCTCCTTGTCCTTTAATTCCTCCAACCTTTCTTTGGTAAATGGAAAAGCTTGCACTCCATATCGGTACACAAGTTCAACACCATCGCCAATGACTGCAGCATCTTTGTTGCTGTTAGGTTGTAGAATTATCAAGGAAGGGATACCTTCGACATCAAATTTTTGGGTCAGGGCTCTTCTTGCGTCCAAATCAGAGAATGGAATTGCAAGCCAAGGCATTGATGACTTATAAGTGTCAAATGCATCCAAGTCTTCATCAGAAGAAACAAACACGATTTCGAAACCAGGATCGCTGTGATCTTTAAGTTGCTGGTATACATTGATCAAGAGGTCCGTAAACTTTGTACATGGTGGATACCAGTTAGCTGAAAAGTATAGGCCGACAATTTTGCTTTCAAGGTCGGAAACTTTCACCTGCGTCAAGATAACAACTATAATTAACTACTTCAAAAGTTTTTAGTTCACTCTTCAACAAATATTACCACTAATTAAATAAACTATTTAATTTCTCAAGAATATGGCATGAGGGGTAACTACTTTTAGTAGTATCTTATTTTAAATTAGTAGTAACTAATGTAATTTATAGGTATTTATTATCTAGTCTTTTTTTTTCTTTTGGAAAATTTCCCAAAAAAACCCGCAGTTGGTAGGGTGTGCACCGGCAGGGGAAGATTTACACGGTGACAAGCAGTGTCACGGGACACTGCTTCGTACAAATTTTTTACTATTTACATATATAAAAATAATAAGCAACACAGAAATACAAGATAAAACCAATAAAAATGACATCACTTGCAACAATATATCTTAGCAACAAGATATGTTAGTAATCTAGTGTTTGTTAGCTTCAAGTGTTAGGTGAGAGTGGGTTTGAACTCTCTTGACTTTCACAAAATAATATATTTTCTTTCTTTTTTTTTTTTTTTTTTTTTTTACTGTTATAGCCCTTTTACTTTGCGAAATATATTGGGTATGCCACTGTGCACAGGATACAATAACTTCCAAATTACTAGGCAAGCTCGTGTGAGGAGGTTGCGGGTGAGAACTGAGAAGAATGTATCTCAAGTCTCCTACGTGAGAAACGACTCACCCAACCAACCCTGCTCATCGAGTTTTTAACCACCCACCCAACCAACCCTGGGCGCTTCTTATCGAATTTTTAACCACCCAACCAACCAACCCTGGGCGCTTCTTATCGAGTTTTTAACCACCCACCCAACCAACCCTGGGTGCTTCTTATCGAGTTTTTAACTATGTAAAATTCAAAAGTTGGAAAAAAAAGAATTATGTTCATATTGAATCCGAAATTAGTTAGATAGTTTAACTCTTGTAATTCGAAACTTGCCAAATAAAATGAAACGGATGGAATATATAATAATATGTACCTGAGCTCCGGTTGAAGAGAGAAGAAAATCAGCATCGTTGGAAGCTAAAATGGAGCGATAATCCTCAGCAGAAACAACATGAGAATCTTCATCTTTTACAGGAAACGAGTGATAAACAGGGACGAAGCTGTTATCAATTTCTGCTTCTTCATCTTCCTCTATATTGTTAATTATCTTGTCCTTATTTTCTTCTATAATTATCTCATCCATATTCTTTTACTTCATTCTCTTTCTTTCGCCCCTTTTAAGCTATAGTTGAGTGTGATATGAAAACAATCAATTGAAAGTAGTGCTTTGTATTGTTTGGGAAAGTTATAATTGTACCTAGCTAGCGTGAAAGCCATGTGTTTTTATTTACTATCTATATCCTTGTACGTACAATTCATGCATACCTCTCTTCATTTTGTAACACGTAGCGTTTTCTTCTCTCTCCTCCTTAACTTTCCGTCCTACTTTTCCAATTCTCTACTTTTTTGGTTTTTATTTTTCAGTTATTAAACGATCACATTTTGATGATTTAGAGCAATCATCATATAGAAATCTAGAGCCCGTTTGGCCAAGCTTCTCAGGAGGTAACAAATATTTTTTTTTCCCCAATTTAAGGTATTTGGCCAAAGCTTATTTAGAAAAAAAAAGTATGTTTGAAAAGAAGCGGAATCAGTTTAAGCAGAAAAAAATAATTTTTTTCCGAAAGCAAAAGCAGAAGCAATTTTAATTTTTCTTCTTACCTAAAATACCCCTAATAAAATATTATATATATCCAAATAACCCTTAAAACTAATACTTAGGATATTAATTTATAAATATTTCTTCTTATTTTTAGGAAAACTTTCTAATATATAGTGACTTTAGGGGCGAATGCTTTTATATATGTTGAAAGAATTTTAATATATTTAACTTATATTAAGAGAATTAAATACTTTTTAATTTTATTTTTATATTTTACTTAAATAAAAGATAATTTTTTTATTATTGCATGTAATAGCAAAATTTTGAGATTATTTATTTACTTATAATATAAATTATTAACTAAATCTATTCATGTCATTACTCGTAATTTAACACTTCAAAGCACTTTCTAAAAAGTTTGGCCAAACACAAATTATTTCTCAAAAGTGCTTTTTAGACTGATTAGCCAAACCCAAACTGCTTCTCTCCACAAGTACTTTTTTCAAAAGCACTTTTGAAAAAACACTTCTCAAAATAAGTTGATTTCTCCAGCTTGGCCAAACAGGCTACTAGATGTGGCGACGATAAATGAAGAACGAAACTTAATTAATTATATATGATAGATTTTGCAAATGCTTATTTGCATTATAACACAATTATTCTGTCAATCAAACAAAAAAGTTACTCGTAATTATCACGCCCAACTATGCTTTCTAAAAAGGACAATGCGGTCGCTGTAAATATAATCCGGTTTACAATTTCGGAGTCGAATCCCACAGAGAACTAAGGTTTAGTTACAGCTGTTCACTATCATCAAGAAGATCATAAGCTTGAACAATTCATAACTTGTAGATATTTAGATTCTCGTGTTTAACTAATTAACTAACAAATAAACTACTAAATTAACAACTAAATATACTAAGGGTTAGAGACAAGATTAAAGAGGTCTAGAATTATGATTTCCCCAATTGTCGGAATCCTTCCCGCTATGTCTTCTATAATCTCGCCTATGATTCTCTACCAATCATGAGCACTCTTATTACCGTAAATCTCTCCCGAGTAATTACGACAATTTACTAGATGCACTCTCCTAGGGTACGCTAGTTGACTTTTAATACAGCTCACTTCAGATCGCACCCAAGGCTTCGTTATCCTTAATCCCTTCTTTAAACCCACGGTTATTGATCCCTCATATACTTTTGGGAGTGATGTTGTTCAACAATGACCTAAATATGAACTCTCTCTCGAGTTATGCATACTAAATAGGCACAGCTAATTGAGAGCTCTTCAATCAACCAGAATAAAAACGTAGTTGAAAAAATAGAGAAAAGCTATGGCTCAATTATATAAAAACATAACAAGAATTTATCCTACAAAAGGTTCTATCAAAACTCTAGATAACAAATTAGTTATTCATAATAGTATGTAAAACTACAATACTAAAAGTCCATAACCAACAATAAAAGTAGGAAGAGGAAGGAAAAACTCGTAGAAGAATTCTCCGCCTTGCTCCCAATGTGTTCATGCCTCCAAGGGTATTGTCTAACCCTAAAGTAGTGTCTCTTGCTTCCTTAGGTCTAATTTTTGTCCAAAATATGTCCCCTCTTGTTCTTGGCCGGCCTCCTTTGTTTTATATAGGGTTTAGGGCTTAAAATCCCATGTTTTGCACATAAGTCCCTGAAATTTTCGCCTTCTGCAGTGGTTTTGCCGTGGTCGCAGTGGAACCGCGGCCAAACATGCCCTCTGATTCTTCAGTTGTCCGCAACCATCTTCTACCGCAATCGCTGGAATCGCGGTTTTTCACTCTGTTTTGTTTGAAATTTAAAAAAACGTAAAACATAAAAGTTGTAGCTCTTTGAGTTAGCTTTCCAACAATATATTGTGGAGCCAAAATGGAGTTCTGAGAAAAAAGATATGTCCAATTTACTAGACAGTGCGCAATATGCCTCCTTGAGTCTTCGTTTGTTCTCAACTATCAAATTTGGCCCCCAAACACGATCTCAGCTTAATTCCTTGAGCTTTTACTCAGACTTCAAAGTTTCAAATCACTTAAATTCATTCCATAATATCTATATAGCTCGGAATCACACCTACAAAGCATAAAAGATACCGTTAGCACAAAACACTAGCGATTAAAGTGCAAACTCAATTAAAGTACAATAAATTATAATATAATAATTAACTAAAATATATAATTATAGTCTATCTATCACATAACACGGTTAAAAAGAAATAGGGAAAGAGACCACTAAAGAAATCAAAGACTCACCAATAAAGTAAAGGCAACTGCATTACTAAGATTTCAAATACGTTTGTCTTTTTAGCAAATTGTTGCAATATTTAAAGTTTATTTGCCATTTTCATAATTTAGAATATCTGCGTATATTAAATTACTTAACTTTAAAATTTGATGTTAAAACTTTTATCTAACTAAAACTTTCATCATTGCTAATTTTAAGTCAAATTACCATTTTTAATCTGCCCCAAAATCAATTACTATCATTAAAATGGGGTGGAGGGACTATTGTTTAAATATTTCTCTACTCAATTCCATATATATGTATACATTATTTACCCTTAAACTGACGTACTACCAATTAAAGTTTTACTAAGAGATTATCATAAAAGCAGTCAGAAATCAAATATATGATATTAGTTTCAAGTCTCAAACGTGATGAAACATGACAATTAAATTTTCAATCAGATTAATTAGATGGTAATCAAATTAATCCATGTTATGCAATTTAATCGTTTAATAAAATGTTAAACCATAAAAAGAAGTGAACATTCTGTAAGAATGTGATTTAGCCACGTATTATGATAGTGAACAATTTGAGGAGGAATCTTGACTTTAGAATTTCGTGGTGTTTACGTAATATAGTACGTACTCTACTTTTTTCTCAACGAAAAGATGTGCACCATATATAGGGGACACCTGGCTCCTTCTCTATCTGCTAGTATTTTCTTTTTTCCCACATTTTTATCACCTTATCTTTACTTCGAAAGGAACAGTTTTTTTTAAAAAAAAAAAAAAAAGGAACAGTTTTACACTCTATTTTAGATAAGTATTACTCAATCGTTTTATAAAACACTATATTGTATTATATTATATTTGTATCATATTATTTTATAAATAATATCGACTTAGGCCCTAAAGTGTTGGAGCCCTATTTTTTACTAGTAGTACTTTTGAATAATTAACATTTTTTTTAAATGAATATTTTAAAGTAAAATTTATAATTTTTAATAGAAAAAAGAACAAGAAAATTTGATTTATTACAGTGTCAACCATAGAGATTTGGATAATATGAAGCGTGAAAAGTATCTATAATTTTTATTTAGTGAAATTTTTGGAGATCACTAGGTGAAAATAATATAAGAAAAGTCACTATAGTTTAGACTTATTTTCCGAATTCAAAACATAAAAAAAGATATTATAAGTAGAAATAATACCTTAATCTATATACTCAATCAGCTAATAGGACTTGAAAAAGTAAGATTTAATTCTTTTTTAAATACTTATATCCCTTTTCGAATAATGTTCCTATAACAAACGCATTTGCAGAAAAAACTTGTTAAATTTTAATGTAATACAATCTTATCTAGGATTAATAATGTCTTAATAAATATTAAAATGGATTTTCTATATTATAAAACGAAAAAGAATTATTAGAATAACTCGATTATAAACAAAATATAAATAACTTTGCGTCGCAAAAAGTAAGGAAAATAGACTTAAATTAAAAATATATAAGAATTCTTTTTATAACAAAATAAAAGGCTTCTCATCAAGATTTGACTTTAGGCCACCAACAATATTGAGTTGACCTGTTTATGTATACAATGTTTGATAGACTGTATTATTTCTTATTGTTAAATAATATTTTATTGTTTGATTTGAATGTATCGTACATTCGTACTGTACTGTAACTAATAAGTTTACTAAAATACTCTCAATTATTTAAATATTAAATTTATCAAATTATCCATAAAAATTATTTTAAAACAAAATAGAAGGAGGCTGTCACGACCCGGATTTCCCACCATCGGCCATCGATGACGCCTACTAACGGAGCTAGGACAACCAAACTTTAAACAATCTCAATAAAACTTAACAATATAATATGCGTTAAATAATTAATTAAGCATGGAAGACTTTAAGTAATATAAAAATGAAATCAAAATGCGGAAGTTTAAACATTATCTCTACCCCATCGCTAGCTCACATACTTCTAAAGAGTACTACAACAAGTCTGAATGGAAAGAAAATACATAAATCTGTCTCAGTACAATAAAAACAAATAGAAATTAAAAAAGGGACTTCGGCATGCGAATGCTTGCTAGGCTACCTCAAGAGTCCCTGGTCTGAAGACAGCTCCTGGTAAAATCCTACCTCTGCTGTCCAAAAGCTACTCCTGGATCCGTGCAAAAAGATGCACCGAGTGTAGCATCCTCACAACCGACCCCATGTGCTGGTAAGTGCCTGGCCTAACCCTGGCGAAGTAGTGACGAGGCTAAACAAGACTACCAAATTAACCTGTGCAGTTCTATATACATATGTACAACAAAATAAAACGGAGTACCGAATTAAACAGTAAAAAGGGAGGGAAATATACTTTGGGGGATTACAAGCCGAATATAAAAGTTATCAGCGTAATTAAGAAACAGGGCACAATACTAACTACCAAAGAATTAGAAATTCAATAGTTGCACGGTATCACCCTTCATTTTTTTACTCTCATCCTCACCCGAAGCAATCAAACAGAATGCACGGCATCACCCTTCGTGCTTTCCCTCACATAACTCTCATATCATGGCACAGAATAACCATTCGTGCAAATATAATAAAAAATGACACGGAATGTTCCTTCGTGCATAAATAGTCAAAAATTGGCACGGAATGACCCTTCGTGCAAATATAATCAAAAATAACACAGCATGTTCCTTCATGCATAAATAGTCAAAACATGTCACGGAATGACCCTTCGTGCAAATATAATAAAAAATGACACGAAATGTTACTTCGTGCATAAATAGTCAAAACATGGCATGGAATGACCCTTCGTGCAAATATGATCAAAAATGGCACGGAATGATCCTTCGTGCATTATAATAAAAAATGGCACGGAATGACCCTTCGTGCATTATCACTCTTCCTCACCCAGGCAACATTCACAACCAAACGGGTGAGAGAAATAAATAATAATAATAAGAAATATCCCGCCAAGGGAAAATACAATTAAACAACTGAATCCCGTCAAGGGAACAATAACAACAACTTTAATTTCACATCCCAGCAAGGGAGATATTCAATATACTCAAACCATCCCGGCAAGGGATTAATCATATCTCTTTCTAATGCTTTTATCTCCTACTCAATACTATTTTATCGTTCGAGCCAACGCTCAAATAGGATTAACATTTCATAATTAGCCTCAAACTCTTCACATTATGTATAAATCACTATTTAACTTGAAAAAGTTTCAAAGTATTCCAAAACAAGTACAAACAAAGACCCACGGTCATACTAGATACCGGTATATAGATACTCGTCACCATGCCTATACACCGTACTTGATTATTTAGCAAATGTCAATTAACAACACTCTAATCCTATTCCCTCAAGCCAAAGTTGGATCAAACACTTACCTCGAAGGTTTATGGCCAACTCAATCCTTAAACAATGCCTTTCCTATCGAATTTGGCTCCAATTCAATCGTATCTATACATAATTGGTTTATTATCATCAATACTACTTAACAAACTAGCTCAAATGGCTAAATATATTTTCTACAATATTCTGCCCGGAATAGTAAAAATCGACCCCAGGCCCACGTGGTCAAAACAGGAGGTTTGAACCATTTTCGATAATCCATTCACTCGCAAGTCCGAATATATAATTTGTTCTTAAATTCGACCTAAAATGAGGTCTAAATCACAAATTCTTTGAAAACCCTAATTCTACCCAATTCTCTAATTTTCTACCTATTTTAACATGTTTGAGCCTAAGAATTTATTTGATGTTGATGAAAAATGAAGAAGACGAGTTAACAATACTTAACTTGTCACGACCCGGATTTTCCACCATCGGGAGTCATGATGGCGCCTACTAGTGGAAGCTAGGCAAGCCAAATATTACTTACGTTTCTATTAGATACCAAACTCTTGTTAAGACTTAAAAATTAAGAACATATAAATTACAGCGGAATAATTAAACTTAGCGGAAGACTTAGTCAATCTTATCAAACATGATAAAGAAACCCAAACATGGTACACTACCCAAGACTGGTGTCACAATACTCACAAACTTCTAAGAATAATACACACAATTGTCTGAAAGAAATATAAGCTATGTATCTCGAATACATGAGATAACATAATAAAATACATAGATAGAAGAGACAACGGGTCCTGCGGACACCTGCAAGGCTACCTCGTAGTCTCAGTAGCCGAAATATCTACAATCGCTACTGTCGCTGCTGCTGTCCGTAACCTGTATCTGCGCAAAAAGAGCGCGGAGTGTAGTATCAGCACAACCGACCCCATGTGCTGGTAAGTGCCTGGCCTATCCCAGCGAAATAGTGACGAAACTAAGGCCAGTCACCCACATAAACCTGTACAGTTGCAATATATATACATATACAAAACATTTATAAGGAAAGAGTCTGTTCTGAAATAACGCTCAATAACCCATAATATCCAGAGTAATCTAGTCAACAGAATAAATCTTACTTTCATATCTCAATTCCTTTTTCATTTCATATATCGTGGTAGGCATACCACCGCTCCCATCTGTAACAGTAAATTATATCTTGTGGTAGGCGTACCACCCGCTCCTAGGTATATATATCGATAAATTATACCTTGTGGTAGGCGTACCACCCGCTCCCAAATATATCAATAGGCTACCGGCAACTATGGCCAATGCCAAAATTTCAAATCATTTTGTGGTCGGCGTGCCACACGATCCCATTTCTTATCATATAAGTGGTCGGCGCGCCACACGATCCCAATTCATAAATATATATATTATCGGCATTTAACCAATAATTTCTGCATCAACAATATTTATAATTACCGGTTTTGAACCAATAATTGCTACTGATTCAACAATTTATCTCCGTTACCGGTGTGACACCAATAACTCTTAATCAACAATTCATGCACAACTAAATTCCTATTCCTTCAAACTAGGATAGAACAAACACTTACCTCGAAAGTTTACGAACGATTCAATCCGTAGGAATGCCTTTTCCTTTTAAATTTGGCTCCAATCCAATCGTATCTATACACAATTGATTTAATATCATCAATTCCACTTAACAAACTAGTTCATATTGTTAAATATGATTTTTACAATATTCTGCCCGGAATAGTAAAAATCGACCCCGGGCCCACATAATCAAAACTCAAGTTTCGAACCAAAATAAGTTCACCCAATCATCCATGAGTTCAAATATACAATTTGTTCTTAATTTCGACTCCAAAACGAAGTCTAGATCGCAAATTCTTTGAAAACCCTTACTATACTCAATTCTCTAGTTTTTCTACCCATTTACACCTATTTAGGCTTAGGAATTCAAATAATATTGTTGGAAAATGAAGAAAAGGAGTTAAGAATCACTTACCCAAGAAGTTTGATGAAGAATCGCTCAAAAATCGTCCAAGGAGGTGTGGAGAAGAGAGTTGAACAGAAATGGGATTTTTATCCCGTTTCTGTTCTGTTTTGGGATTAAATTCACTGGGCAACGATTTTGTTCTACGCGATCGCGTGAACAGGGTCGCGATCGCGGAAGGCAAACGTTCAACACTACGCGATCGCGTGGTCAGTGCTGCGATCGTGTAGAAGAATTTCGCTAGGGTGGCTTGTTTGTACTACGCGATCGCGTGAACAGGGTCGCGATCGCATTGAAGGAGAACAGAAAGCTACGCGATCGCGTGCAGACAGCTGTGATCGCGTTGAAGAAGAACAGGAAGCTACGCGATCGCGTGCAGACGGCTGCGATCGCGTTGAGTAATTTGACAAGGCAGTGCGATCGCGTGTACAAGGCCGCGATCGCGTAGAGTAAAATGTCCGTGTAAAAATTGCAGAAAATCTGCCAGTTTCCTAAGTCCAAAAACACCCCGAACCACCTCCGAAACACTCCCGAGCCCTCGGGGCTCCAAACCAAATATGCACACTAACTCAAAAACATCATACGAACTTGCTCGCGCGATCAAACCGCTAAAATAACATCAAAATCAATGAATTGAGCCTTAAAACTCAAGAATTCTTTCAAATTTCATAATTTCCAAAATTTCTAATTTAAGGCCGAAACACGTCAAACGACGTCCGTTTTCAACCAAACTTTACAAGAAGCGCTTAACCAACATATATGACCTGTACCGGGCGTCGGAACCAAAATACGAGCCCGATACCAGTACTTTTTAATCAAAATTCAGTTTCATTTTTCTTAAACATTTTCAGAAAACAATTTAACAGAAAAATTCTTTTACCAGGGTTCTAGACCTCGGATTTCAATTCCGGGCATACGCCCAAATTCCATATTTTTCTACGGATTTTCTGAGACCGTCAAATCACGGGTCCGGGTACGTTTACCAAAAATGTTGACCAAAGTCAACCATATCAATATTAATATCAAAATTCTTCAAATTTTTCACATATTTCAACATAAAAATTTTCCAGCTTCGTGCCCGAACTGTGTACGCAAATCGAGGCAACTATAAATGAGGTTTTCAAGACCTCAAAAGCTCGAAATGATTAATAAAACAAGTGATGACCCTTTGGGTCGTCACATAACTAATAAACTTTGGTGAAGAAATGCTCCAAAGATCGCCCCAAAAGTTGTGGAGAAGAGAGAGAGCTGAGAAATGGGATTTTTATCCCATTTCTGTTCTGTTTTAGAACTTAAATCACTAGGCAAAAAAATTGTTCATCGCGTTCGCGACACCCTAGTCGCGTTCACGATGAAGAAAAATGGGCAGGCATTGCATGCGAAGAAGACTGGACGGTAGGCATCGCGTTCGTGAAGTGACACTACGAACGCGTAGAAGGGAGAATCGAGGCCCAATATTTTTGGCCTACACGTTCGCGTTTTGCCTCACGCAAACACGAAAAAGAGCAGGCCCAGAACTATGAGAACACGAAGATGGTTGGGGGCCAGGGCTACGCGAATGCGTGGTTTTGTCCGCGATCAAGTAGAAGGAAGAGTCCAAAGCTATGAGAACGTGGGAGGCTAGTGCGAACACGAAGAAGGAAGTTTCTGTGCAAAAATTGTAGAAAATTTGCTAACTTCTTAAGTGTAAAAACACCCCGAACCACCTTCGAATCACTCTCGAGCCCTTAGGGCTCCAAACCAAATATACACACTGACTCAAAAATAACATACGAACTTGCTCGAGCGATCAAATCGCTTGAATAACATCAAAATCAATGAATTAAGGCTTAAATCCAAGAAATCTTTCAAATTTCATAAACTTCCAATTTAAGGCCGAAGCACGTCAAACGACGTCCGTTTTCAACCAAACTTTGCAGGAAAAGCTTAACCAATATATATGACTTGTATCGGGTATCAGAACCAAAATACGAGCCCGATACCATTACTTTTTTATCAAATTTTATTTTCGTTTTCCTTAAATATTTTTAGAAAATAATTTAACAGAAAAATTCATTTCTCGGGCCTGGACCTCAGAATTCGATTCCGGGCATACGCCCAAGTCCCATATTTTTTACGGACCTTTCGAGACCGTCAAATTATGGTTTCGGGTCCGTTTATCAAAAATGTTGACCGAAGTCAACTTTAACAATATAAATATCAAAATTCTTCAATTTTTTCACATAATTCTTATATTTCAATATTAAAATTTTTTGGCTTCACACTTGTACTGTGCACGCAAATCGAAGCACCTATAAGTGAGGTTTTCAAGGTCTCAGAAGCACGAAATGACTAATAAAATAAGTGATGATCCTTTGGGTCGTCACAAAGGCAAACACTTTAAGAAATCAGAACAAAGCGAGATAGAAGAAAGCAAAATAAAGGATCACAACTAATTAGAATTAACTTAAAAGGAAATTGGAAGAAAAAATAAAACAAAAGGAAATAAAACACCTTTAACGTTGGCGACAAAAGTTAAAAAAAAATAAAGTAGGCTCTAGGTTTGAAATTTGGAGTTAAAATACAACAAAAACAAAAGTTAAAATATAATTGCGGAGTAATAAGTTAGGGCATAATTGGAAAGAAAAATAGAAAATAATCTCACCACACCAAATCGGTTGTTTAAAAAAAGGAGACATTTCGTTGTTCCTGAACAATAGATTTAAGAATACAATACAATTAATTTTAGTGAAACAATCAAAATAAATATTATTTTAGAATACCAATATAATACGATACAACGAAGAACAACCATCTCAATAAGATGTTAAAGATCACAATAATTACGTAGTTAAGAAGCGGTATGGCGTTAATTAAAACATAATTAATGTTAACTTATTAAGGAAAAGAAAACAAATTGAAATTTGAAAGTAATACAAACATACATGTGCATGTGGTAGATCCACATCAACCGTCGGGGATGAGGCATAATTTAACCTGCACCCGCCATTCATGTCCCGGGTGGGCCGATCCTCAGTTGCGGTAGATGGGCATGCAAAGTACTGGTCTACATCTTCGTCGAATGTACCTGTGATCAACAATGCTCCTAACGGGGTGACCTGCGATGCTGGCAGAGATAGCTGAAGGTTGTACGACGACATGCTGCTAGATGGCTCATCTACCTGAGGTCCATAACCCGGCTGATCATCTTTAAGAGCCGCGTCTCCAAAATCCCCATCATGTCCCTCAACAGGTGGGCCAACAAGTGCCTCATATCCCCTTTGTTGGGGACCACCTCCTCGCTGTCCCCCATGTCCCACGCGACCCCATGGGGGACCCCTCCCTCGTGCCCTACCTTTGCCTTGTGGGACACCCCTACCCCGATGGTAGTCCTCTAGCGCCGCATACTGAGCCTTGTGGTCCAACGTTGCGGCTTCTCTCGCCTGAAATAGGGTCCAACGAGCCACTTGTGCCACCCGCCGGCCATAGTCAACGAGTGTAGGATTGTTGGCATGCTGCTGCATCTCCAGTCCCAACTGGTAGAGGTGATGATTCCCAATATCCTGTGAAACACTTGAAATATTAATTGAATAACGCTACATCACAATTACAAGATATTAATAGGCCACAAAAACATACCAGTGCCTCGTGCCTCCCAACGTATGGTCTGTAACGATTGCCAAGTGCATGAATGGGGTTCCCGATCATCAATCGGGTATGACGACGGTACCATGACATATACAAATGGATAGTGGCCTCCTAGGTAAATGTAGGTGGCAGCAGAATACGGTAACCTCGCTCCTCCCAAATATGGACCTGCTGCTCTAGCCATCCCATGTATATCATCCACCTTGGCATGGTCGTCCGGCTGATAGTGTATAGCCACCCATCCAGGCTCCCTCGGTATAGGCTAGGGATGATTAAACTGGCAAAGCACACACTCTGTGGCATGATACTCAACCATATCGAAGAGGATCATCGACGGAGGTGCTCCAAAGTAGTTAGTAAACTGAGCAAATATCGGGCAGCTAAGCTAGCAACTCGTCGATGTATGGCATCCAGATGAAATACCAAATAATAACATAAAAGTAAGTATGCACAACACAACTCAATTTAAAACAAGCAAGTGTAGGTACACATTTACCTGTCCGTCCACCAGCATATCTAACACATCTCTCATAAGGGGGAGATTATGATGAGCATCGCTCCCTTGGTAGTTCCCACGCCGGAAAATCCACCTAGAAGCTAGAAGGAGAAACAGATAAGCCTCACCGGGGGCGTGTGGTGGCTGCAACGGCATGATTCGCTGCTAGGCCCAAACCTAAGATAAAAGGTTGATGTAAAATTTATGAGTCATTTCGACCATATAGAATTCGGAGTAATGAGAAGAGTATTCGAAAACATTGTCACCTGTAGGAGGGGGCAGAAAACCACATATGTCCACTGCTGGGCCCATGCTCGCTCGGAATATCCTCTTATAGATGTATGCGAGAACAGCAGCACCCTAGCTGTACTGGGTAAATCATCCAGCCACTGAAGATGATGGAGAAAGCGCATACTCATAGTACTCCCCGAAGTGTTCAGGAACAAGACACATCCGGAAAACAGGAGAAGCGCCAACCGCGTGTACCTCTCAATGTGGAGATCCTCCGCCTTGCCAGTAATGTCTTGGTGCAAAAACGCCATAGGATCTCTGATGGCTGACAAAAGAACGTGACTGCCCCCAGCGCCACCTTGAGGTCTACAGTAAACTGCCCCATCATGTCCAAAAAATGTGTACGCATCATGGACTTAATGTACTGGGGCAGTGCCATGGCCCGTCCATCTATGCGCAGCCCATACAAAACCTGAACATCCTCCAGCATGATGGTGGCCTCTCTAGTGGGCAAGTGAAAAGTGTGCATCTCCGGTTGCCATTGCTCTACCAAGGCCGTGATAAGAGACCAATTAAGCTGCATTCGTCCAAGCTCAAAAATTGTATAGAATCTCGTAGCCTGTAGGTGCGCGACTACGCGGGCATGGAAAGGATACTCCACGATGAACTCCCATAAATCGTTAGGTGTGCTGGGGCGGAGAGCCTACTCTGATAGTTGTCCCTCCCATACATAGGAGGACCTATGATCGCCCTAGTACACTAATAGCTGATCCTTGACAGGTCCAGGATGCACAGGCGGAGGAAAGGCCATGTCGTCTACTATAATTAAACAAAATTAATTGTGTGTGTTATTTTAATAAATTAAATAATTATTTTTAATATTGGACTGAGTAATTATCTATGGGTTTGAGGCTCGATATTTGAGGCCTGGTAGCACCAAGCTATCCTTAATTATTATGTGTGTCATTTTCAATATTTTTTTAGAAATTTGTTTGTTTAATAAATTAAATTAAAAATTCTTGAATTGGACTTAATAATTATATGCCCTTCCAGGCTCGATATTTGAGGCACGGTAGCACTGAACTATACTTAATTATTACGTGTGTCATTTTCAATATTTTTAGAAATTTATTATTTTAATTAATTAAATTAAAAATTCTTGAATTGGACTTAATAACTATGAATGGATTCTAGGCCTGATATTTGAGGCCCGGTAGCACAAAGCTATACTTAATTGTTATGTATGTCATTTTAAACATTTTTTAGAAATTTATTTGTTTAATAAATTAAATTAAAAATTATTGAATTGGACTTAATAATTATGTATGGCCTTCCAAGCTCGATATTTGAGGTCCAGTCGCACAAAGTTATCCTTAATTATTATGTGTGTGAATTTCAATTACCAATGAAATTTTGTTAGATTAAAGAATTAAACTAAAAATTATTGAATTGGATTGAATTATTAAGTATGGGTTCCCAGGCTCGATAATTGACCCCCGGTAGCATAAACTTATCGTTAATTATTATATGTCAATTTCTGTATTTTTATAATTTTGTTAATTTAATAAATTAAATAATTAATTATTAAGTTGGACTTAGTAATTATCTATGAGTTTCGGGCTCGATATGTGAGTTATTTGACAACATATATTAATTTACTACTTTTGTAAGTTTATTTTTATAAATGAAATAATTAATTTTATAAAGTGTTTTTGGATAGAGTTTGCAATTACTACTTAAGGCTCTATATTTTACTAAGCTAAAAGGCTCTATATTTTTCACTCTACGCTAAAAGGTTATACATTTTTAAAGCTAAACTGCCCAATATTTTACTACGCTAAAAAGCTCTATAGTTTACTACACTACAAGGTTCTTATTTTACTACGCTAAAAAGTCACTATTACATATAAAAACAACAAACATCCATATTTTACTAAGCTAAAAGGCTCTATATTTTACTACACTAAAAGACTCTTTATTTTACTACGCTAAAAGGTCACTATTACATATAAAAACAATAAACGTAACATACAAATATGAACAATAAACTAAATAAATAATATTTGTTTATTATTTAACCAAATAAAAATATAACATTAACAATACAAATTATATATCAAATTTCAAAATATTTTGTCCCAAAGCTAATAAATCAATCAGCGTATAAATAAAATTCACATAATACAAATTAACATATAAACACATTAAACAATACAAATATGCATGTACTATACGAGTTTCGACATAAATAAAAGAGATAATACATAAATTACCTATCAAACTTGTCCGAAAAAATCATTTACACGCCTTAACTTTACGGGCGACCTATGTCCCCCCTATTCTTGTTTGGGGTGAATTTAAGACCACCCTAAATGGTGACATGGCAAAGAGAGTAGCTTCACTCTCCCAATCTCACGTGAAACAGGGAAATTTTGTTACTGTGTAGGCCCCTTTTTCGTTTACTTCTTTTTTTTTTATTTTTTTTCTCTATTTGTTTTCTCTCTCCACCTTTTCTTCTTCCTCACACAATTGCAAAATTCATTGTTTTAACAAAATATATTTTGCGTAAAAATATATTTGTAAAAACCATTCTTTTTTTTTTGTTGTAAAAATAGAATTTTTTTCTTCAGTTTTTAATAAAATATTTTATTTTTTTAAAAACAGAAAAAAAAATATTTTACAACAAATTATTTTCGCTTTTGAAAAAGTTTTTTTCTTCATTTTTTCAGTTTTTTAAAGTATTTTTTTGTAAAAACTATTTTGTTTGTAAAAAAAAGGAAAAAATCATTTTTTAACAAAATATATTTATTTTTTAAAAACTGAAAAATTTATTTTCAACAAAATATTTTCGCTTTTGAAAAATATTATTTTTAATTTTTCTGTTTTTTAAAAGAATTTTATTTGTAAAAACTGGAACAAATTTGTAAAAACTATTTTTTTGTAAAAACAAAATAAAATCATCTTTAACAAAATATCTTTATTTTTTAAAAAACTGAAAAAATTATTTTCAAAAAAATATTTTCGCTTTTAAAAAATATTATTTTTATTTTCTCAGTGTTTTAAAAGAATTTTATTTGTAAAAATTAGAACAAATTTGTATAAACTATGTTTTTTGTAAAAACTGAAAAAATTATTTTCAACAAAATATTTTTATTTTTGAAAAATATTATTTTTATTTTTCAGTTTTTTTTAAGAAATTTATTTTATAAAAACTAAAAAAACAAATTTGTAAAAACTATTTTTTTTGTAAACATAAAAAAACATTTTTAACAAAATATCTTTGTTTTTTACAAATTGAAAAAATTATTTTCAATAAAATATTTTTCGTTTTTGAAAAATATTATTTTTATTTTTTCAGTTTTTTAAAAGAATTTTATTTTGTAAAAACTGAAAAAATAAATTTGTAAAAACTAATTTTTTTTGTAAAAACAGAAAAAAATCACTTTTGATCGGATTTTGACACGTGGCGCACGTGTGCTACACACCCCATCACAAGACTGATTGAGTGTTAACAATGGGGTATTAAATTCACCCCAAACAAGAATAGGGGGGACATAGGTCGCCCGTAAAGTTAAGGCGTGTAAATAATTTTTTCCGGACAAGTTTGATAGGTAATTTATGTATTATCTCTAAATAAAATTTAAATACCTCAAATTTAAGTGTTTTGAATTTGATTGAAATCGAATTTTTGCACTCGAAAGAAGGAATCCAAAGTTGTGTATAGGACATACACTCTTTGCTTTTTAGGTGACGGGTGGAGCCCAATTTGTTTTTTTATTTGACGATGAGGAGGGGGACCAGCAGCGGTGTGAGATTGTTTTTTAATGGGAGATGAGTCTGCGAATTATTCTGGGAAGAAGAAGGGCCTTTAAAGTAATTCGTAGTAATATAATGCGAATTGCTTATACACAATATAGTACTGTGAATTGTTGGGCCCAAAAATTAGCATGTACTCAATTTGTACTGCAAATTAATTAACTTTTTTTTATAATATACAGTACTATATTATGAATTACTTTAATGGCTAAATTTTTATTAAAATAATTCACAATATAATAGTACGAATTAGGTAATTACGTAACTTTTTTTTTGTGTGTTTTTTTCTTCCGAAAAATCATTAGAAAAGTTTCGGACTTGGTGCAATAAGGTTTGGTGTCCTTGTCTTCGGGGTCCTCTCCCACCAAAAATTCAGTTACGTGGCATAAACCCTCAACTTTATCTTTCTCCCATTATTATAACTTTTAGTGCTAATTGTCCTATCATTAAGTCCTAATGCATTCGTGTCTAACACCCTTTTTTCTTGTTTCTCTTCCTTTCCTTTCTATTTCTCATTGTTTTACTATAATGACACATTGTATACTTGTATCTACTCCTCTTCGCTAGACAATTTGTACCAAACTCCATCTTTGTTGTCCTTTTTATTCTTTGTAACTGATTGATTTTCCTTACTATATTGCTTTTGAACAAATAGCTCTACTACAACAACAAGAAAAGAAAATGTCACGTCCCAAACTATCCTTAGATGTGACTAGCACCCACTTAATACTATCCGCTAGACGAACTAATTCATGTATTCTTAACCTTTTATATAAGCATCGAGAAAAATCGTACAAGTCCAAATGCATTAACTATTACTAAATAGGAAATAATTTATTTATAAGATCATAATTTATTTTATAAATTTAAAGAACACTCAAATAATAAATCTCTAACCCAAATTTTATATTAAGATCGTAGAGCATCTAATATAGTAATAGAAGTTTAAGTGACAGATATGCAAACCTGAAACAAATAATAGACATAAGATAGGCGATGCTGAAACAACGGCCTCCACTAATAATGTGGCGGTTCACCTTAGCAATAGGATTCACTTAGCGAACTCGTTAGCCACTAGCGTCGCCCTCAGCAACAGTATCCGCATGGACATGCAAGTAAGAGCGAATTATATGTAAATATAACTCAGTAAGATCCTCGACCCGCCACTTTGAATATTTTTGGGACAAGTGTTAAAAAATACAAACACATAACAAACATATAAATAATATGCATAGAAATTGTTCACCATATGATTACTCTATAAGGTCTAAATAATTATTCAACAACAATTATATATATATATATATACATATATATCAACACAATCTACACTAAGAACTTGTCATTAACGACAGTGCAAAAAATTAACCAAATACCCCAACAAGTCCACGACAGCATACACAATGCCCCAAATATACCACGACGTCATACATAATATCCCAAATTATGACAGCGTCATACAAAATGCCCCAGCTTTTATTACTGCAGCATACACAATGCCCGAATATAGGTTATACAACGAAGAAATAATTTCTAACGCCCAAACGCCATAGAACGAGGCTACGTTACACCACACCACTTCACAAATCAATCATTAAATACTTTTAACTTTTTACAAAATAACATATATTTGTGGCTGGTCAACAACCACCGATTCTGCCAAGAGCACGCTTGTCCGAACACATGGATCGGGCAGGAAAACAATAAACTTTCAAAATGGACTTTAGAAAAGCAAGAATCAAAGCTTAAAGTCTCACTTACCTCACCAATGACAAGTTTCCGAACCTTGCGACTTCTAGAGCACTGATCGGGTCCAACCCTACACCATTACAAAGTAGCAAGAGTGGTTGATAAAACTTTTACCCGAGAAGGCCGGGATGGAATCCACAGGGAGCTAGAATATTTGGGAATTGAATTCTTATCTATACTACTAACGTGCAAAGTAATTGTTTACACTTATAAACATGTGTTGATGGCTCATTAATCTAGATTATCAATAATGTCGCTGAAATTAAGCTAAGTATGATATCTTTTTGTGAGGTTTTATGAATTTATGGAAAGGCACTAGGGAAGTAACATTCCCCTAGGTGAATACTTGACGGGTTCTAAAGCCAAAGGCAAAGTTATTATGTTTGGGACTGTGATATAGCCAATGCATGAAGCTACTTACTCTATAACTCTCGGTAGCATGAGTGATTTTACCCTAATTGGCTTTTTCAAGACCAATTGGGTGTCAAAATTGTGCAAGCAATATAGGCTCAATTCGGGTATTACTATCTCTAGGTTTAACCCTTTAATTTGGGCTATCTATCTCCTGAATACACCCCAATTCCTTGTTGAACTGATTTTCCTAGACTCAAGATCTCTTTCTCAAGAAGAGACCAAGTCAAAAAGGCATGAATTAGTGTTTGCAACCACTACTTCAACATAAAAAATACAAATCAGTCCAAATATTAATCATCCATAAACATCTAAGCCCTAAAACAAGAGATACATAAAATACCCACAGTAGTGTTAAGCCACAACACTAGCTAATGAGTTTAGCTACTCATCATAATGAAAGAAATATCGAGATGAAGAATAACCCATAAAATATAAGTACAAGTTAAGATTCAAAGATTCAATGTTAAACTAGTTATAAAGTTACTCAATATAGCTAAAAAAAAACGGCGTTCACGTGCTCAGCTACAGGTAAGATAACCTAAAAATCTGAAAAAGAAGTATTTATACATGGCCGAATTTTCTGAATAAAAATGCCCCTAAAAGAGGTACCGCAGACTGCGGAAAATGGACTGCGACCGCGGTGAGGCTACCGCGGCCGCATAAAATTAACTGCGGATTGCGGGCAAGCTTTTTTGCCTTCAAATTTTGTTCTCTGAATTTGGCCGCTGCTGACCGCAACAAATGGACCGCGGCTGCGATTGCTTCACCGCTGCCACATAAAATCAACCACGGTCAGCAGTGTCTTGAAAACATCCAAACTCTAGGCTCTCTGAATATCTTCTTTGCAGACCGCAATAAATGGACCGCGACCGCGATTGCTTCACCGCTGCCACATAAAATCAACCACGGTCAGCGGTGTCTTGAAAACATCCAAACTCTAGGCTCTCCGAATATCTTCTTTGCGGACCGCAATAAATGGATCGCGACTGCGTAGATTAAACTGCGGGCCATGTTGCTTGAATTCTAGGATTGCATCTTCTCTAATCTTTGCCAACAAGGACCGCGATAAAAGAATTGTGGACCGCGATAGAAGAACCGCAGTCGCATTAGGTCTGTTACAGCTGCGGTAGATTTACTGCTGTAGCGGTGCTTTGACTTGTCCTTGGAATGTGGATGTAATACAAACTGATGCTTAATTTATCAATTGTAATGTCACTAGCACTAATTTCTGCTGTGCTATGACTGTTGTGTATGGATATAACAGTTTAAAAATGAGAAAGGGAATGTGGCAAAAGCTTAGAACCCTGTCTCAATCTGTAATCCAACCATGGCTGATATGGGGTGATTTTAATTCTATTATGGCTATTAAATATATAGAGTGTCAAAACATGTAGTAACAATAAATGATATCAAGGACTTTGCAAAAAAATTCTGATATAATGATAGCTGAAATACCTTGGATATGAGATTACTTTACCTGGACAAATAGACAAATATGAGTAGACAGAGTATTACAAATTTAACAGTATTGAATGGTGCAATACTGACAGAACCTAAGAGTATTAAGAGGGAGATAGTGGATTTCTATAAATCCCTTATGGGAAATGCTGCTACTCAATTTTCTGCTATTAATAAACAAATACTGAAAAAGGGACCTAAACTGAGCAAACAACAAACTGTGGAATTGATCAAAGATATAACTAGGCAGGAAATTGATGAATGCTTATATGATATCGGAAATGACAAAGCACCAGATATTGCTGGGTACAATGCAGTCTTTTTCAAAAAAGCATGGGGGATTATCAAGAAAGATGTCTATGAAGCAATAATTGAGTTATTTGATACAAGTAGGTTGCCTAGGATCATTAACTGTACTACAGTCATATTATTACCCAATCATGCTACTATTAAATATTATTGACCTATATCTTATTGTTCAATGTTATATAAGATTATTGCTAAACTTCTAGCTCAAGGCTTCAGAAAGTAATGGACTCCTTAATTGATAGGGCACATGCTAGTTTCATGCCTGGAAGGAAAAGGACCGATATTCTATGAAACATATATACCCTAGGTGTATGATTAAAATGAATTTGTAAAAAGCTTATGACAATATAGAATGGAGTTATGTGATTCAAATTATGGAGGGGTTATGATTTCCTCACAGATTCACACAATGGGTAGTAGCTTGTATGCAAAGTGTGAACTACTCTATATCGATTAATTGTGAATTGGCTGAACATTTTCCTGTTGCAAAGAGGATCAAACGGGGTGACCCGAATATCACCATTCTTGTTTTCTCTAGCTATGGAATATTTAAGTAGGCTTCTTGCAGATTTGAAGAACAATAATCAATTCAACTTTCATCCAAAGTGCAAGAAGCTAGGAATCATTCATTTGTGTTTTGCTTGTTAGGACCGAAAAAGCATGTGTTATGCGGAAGCTAGCAAAGCAAACCTTTAACGACGATAAATCATACAGTAGAGAGAAATCTACCAAAAGAGACATAAACATTTAACGTGGTTCGGTCAACTGACCTACGTCCACAACAGAGATGAGCAATCTACTATAATAAAAAGAAAAGAGAGTACAAAATATCGAGATAACAACCTCACGAAGAGGCAAACACAAGTGACACACTAACACTTGTCCCGAAAAGTTCTCCCCCTAAACACTACTCTCAAACCCCCTATGGTTACATTGTGAATGCTACTGAATGAGAAGGAAGGATCCTCAATTTATAGAAGTCCAAATCTTTTCCTACAAGAAAAGGGACTAGCCAAATATGGAAGAATTTCTAATTTCCTTTTACAAAAAGGAAAACCCCACTTAGGTAATTATATTGCCCCTTTCCTTCAAGAGATAAGAAAACCAAATATGGTAAGAAAATTATGGCAAACAGCTAACATTGCTGACAACCTAATGTTATTTGCTAGGGGTGATAAATAATATGTGGTAATGATAAAGCAATATTTTGATCAATTCTCAATAGCTTCTGGGCTTAAAGCTAACTTAATCAAGAGCTTAGTGTACTTTGGTGGTATGGATAATGCTGAACTGGAAGCTATAGTCCAACAATTGGGATATATCAAAGGTGAATTACCGCTCAAATACTTGTGAGTTCCCCTAACTGTTAGAACGATAAAGGTGACTCAATGGCAGCCTTTGATCGATAAAATAGTAGCAAGAATATGATCTTGGACTGCAAGAAAATTATTATATGCTCGAAGAATTCAGCTTATAAGAGTTGTTCTATTTGGAGTTCAATCATACTGGTCACAAATGTTTCTGATGCCATCCAAGGTAGCATGGGCGAAGCTACCTATAGCAGAAGGTGGTCAACTGACCACCATTCGCCGAAATATTATGAAAATTGCACTGTGTATGTAAGTAAAATATTGATTTTAAACGTATAAAACCTGTATTGAACACCCTTTGTCGGAATTTTTTTCTACTTCTTTCAAGTTTGAATACCCTTTTCTACTTCTTTCAAGTTTGAATACCCTTAAAAGTATTTCTAACTTCGCCACTGCAAGGTAGTCAAGACTATTGAAATATGCTGTAGAAGTTTCATGTGGTCAGGGACAAATATAATAACCAACGAGCCTTGATATCTTGGGAGAAGGTATGCAAACCCAAGAGTGCAGCAGGACTAAACGTTCTGAATCTCAAACAATGGAATAGAGCAGCCATACTCAAATTGCAATAGGACTTAACAACAAAAGCTGACATATTACGAATCAAATGGGTACATATGTATCATATAAAGGGGCAGCCTATAGCTAGTTGGATGGTTCAAAAGATCTTGACTGTTGAAGGACCAAGTCCACAACTACAAAGACAAGAAGGCAAAGGCAGTGTCATCAAACAGATATACTTGCAGCAACTGGGATCACTAGCAAAGGTTCAATGGAAAGCAATCATGTTCATGAATTTTGCTACCCAAAGCAGTATTTTCTTTGTGGCTAATCATACAGGAAAAAATAATATAAATGCTGACAGACTGAGCAAATGGAGCATGAAAGTGGATACTGCATGTGTTTTCTTTAAGTGTCATTCAGAGAACCACCCCCATCTGTTCTATGAATGTACTGTCATCATGGAACTATGGAATGATATATTCAGATGGATGCAAATAAAAATGCAAACAAAGACATGGAGTCAAATTAGTATGTTGGTTTGTGAAAAAATTAAAGAAAAAATCTGTTGAAGGTTAGCTTTCGAGGATGATTTTAGTTGAAACATTGTACAGTATATGAGTTAGAGAGAAATCATAGAGTTTTTGAGAAGACTCATAGAGATCGACAAAGCATCGTTAGAGAAATAATATACACTTGCAACATTCGAGCTGTTGGTAAACTCAAAGATGTTTTACAACACCAGTTCATATGGCGGAGGAAAGAAATAAAATTGTCATGTTATATAGGTCACTGAGGATAGGAGTATAGCAGTGATACATGTACATGCTGAGTTGGCCTTTATACGATGTAATTTGTTGCTTTGATAATTAATAACTACGTAGTCACTCAACATTTTAGAAATTGATCTTCGCATCTTTCAATTTGTTTTTCCCTTCTCCATCAGCCAAAAGTGCCATTCATGCAAAAAGAAAGCATAATAGAAGAAATTCCTTCATGGAACAAAATTAATTTTCGAAAAAATGGAACTCTTTTATGGAAGATTTCTTCCATTTTTGGAAATACCAAAGTTTTTCAACAAACCATTGTTTCAGTATTTACACTAACTCAATATTTACATAACATCTTGTTTTCACATACATTATCTTAGCAACTTGTATAAAACAGAATACTTACGCACGAACTTACTTTAGTACAAGGCCATTGAGGTGGAGGTGAGGTGTCAATAGATATTTAAAAATCGATTAAACATATCAAATTGTATTGTATCGAATCGATTTTTAGGTTTTTTTTAATAAAATCATAGGTTTTTATATAAATATATAACCGAACCAATTATATATATGTCACGACCCGGATTTCCCACCATCGGGGTCATGATGGCGCCTACTAAATGGAAGCTAGGCAAGCCAAATATTAATTACATCTCCATCAATTACTAATTTCTTATTAACAACATAAAAATTACAGCGGAAGACTTAGTCAAATGTGATAAAGAAAATCCAAATCTGATACACTACCCAAGATTGGTGTCACAATACTCACGAACTTCTAAGAATAATACACATAATTGTCTGAAAGAAAATACAAGCTGTTTATCTCGATTACATGAGATAACGGAATGAAAAGCATAGATAGAAGAGACAACGGGTCCTGCGGACGCCTGCAAGGCTACCTCGTAGTCTCAGTAGTCGAAAAATCCACAAGTCTCTACTGTCGCTGCTGCTGTCCGTAACCTGTATCTGCGCAAAAAGAGCGCAGAGTGTAGTATCAGCACAACCGACCCCATGTGCTGGTAAGTGCCTGGCCTATCCCAGCGAACTAGTGACAAGGCTAAGGCCGGTCACCCACCTAAACTTGTACAGTTGCAATATAGATATATATATATACAATACATATATATATATATATATATATATATATATATATATATATATATATATACAATACATTTATAAAGAAATACTCTGCTCTAAAATAACAGTCAATAACTCAAGTTATCCAGAATAATCTAATCAACAGAATAAACCTTACTTTCTTGTCTCAATTTCCTCTTTCATTTCATGTCTCGTGGTAGGCGTACCACCCGCTCCCAACTATCACGGTAATTATCTCTTGTGGTAGGCGTACCACCCGCTCCCAATTATCAATAATTATATATATCGTGGTAGGCGTACCACCCGCTCCCAAATATCAATAATTATATCTCGTGGTAGGCGTACCACCCGCTCCCAAATATCAATAATTATATCTCGTGGTAGGCGTACCACCCGCTCCCAAATATATCAATAATTATATCTTGTGGTAGGCGTACCACCCGCTCCCAAATATATCAATAATTATATCTCGTGGTAGGCGTACTACCCGCTCCCAAATATATCAATCGGCTACCGGCAACTATGGCCAATGCCAAGATTTTAAGTCACTTTGTGGTCGGCGTACCACACGATCCCAAATATAAAGTATATATGTTACCGGCATTTAGCCAATAATCTCGATGTCAACAATATTTATAATTACCGGTCTTAAACCAATAATTTATAATAATTTCAACAAATTACCTTCATTACCGGTATAACACCAATAACTCTTATTCACCGCAATTTATTCATAACTAAATTCATATTCCTACAAACTAGGATAGAACAAACACTTACCTCGAAAGTTTACGAATGATTTAATCCGTAGCAATGCCCTTTCCTTTCGAATTTGACTCCAATCCAATCGTATCTATACACAATTGATTTAATATCATCAATACTACTCAACAAACTAATTCTTAAGACCAAATACCACTTTTACAACATTCTGCCCGGAATAGTGAATTTCAACCCCGGGCCCACATGGTCGGAACTCGGGGTTAGGACCAAAATCCGGTTACCCATCCCCCCACGAGTTCATATATATAATTTGTTTCAAAATCGGACCTCAATTCGAGGTCCAATTCCCTAATTTATGAAAAACCCTATTTTCTAACAAAAACAAGAATTTTACCATGAAAATCTTTGATTTCTTATGAAAAACATGTTTAATGATGTTAGGAATTGAAAGAATTAAGTAAAAAGTGACTTACAATCGTTTTGATGAAGAAGAAATCCTTGAAGAATCGCAAATGGGTGTTTTGGTTTTGTGAAAAATGAAGAAATGACTGAAATTCGTGTTTTTCAGGTCTCTGTGTTCGCATTTGCGAACATGGGTTCGCAATTGCGAACCCCGACCAAATTCTGGATTTTGAAAAATAAGCTAAGGGTGGGAAGTTCGCATTTGCGAACTTTTCTTCGCATTTGCGAACTTTTCTTCGCATTTGCGAAGACAAGGCAAAACTGGGAATTTCGCATTTGCGAACTATTGTTCGCAATTGCGAACAAAGGCTAAATATGGGGAGGTTCGCATTTGCGAACTATTGTTCGCATTTGCGAACCCAGGCAGAATAGTGGCCAGTTCGCATTTGCGAACTATATCTCGTATTTGCGAACACAGGCACAGTAGGGTCAAGTTCGCATTTGCGAACCATTGTTCGCATTTGCGAACTCTGCAGAATAGTGGGGAGTTCGCATTTGCGAACTATTGTTCGCATTTGCGAACTCTGCAGACCAGTTGCAGACAGCAACTTCTAACATGAAAAATTGATCTCGTGGCCTATCCAAAGTTCACCCGAGCCCTCGGGGCTCCAAACCAAATATGCACATAACCTCAAAAACACATTATGAACTTGTTCGTGCGATCACATCGCCAATATCACCTCGTTTTCATCAAATCAAGCCTCAAATGCATGATTTTCATGCCTTTAGTTTTCAAAACTTTCAAACTTGGGACTCAAGGTCCAAAACATCTCAAACGACATCCAAATGTCATCAAACTTTACAGAAATCACATATATAATATTTAAGACTTGTACCGGGCGTCGGAACCAAAATACGAGCCTGATACCAAGGTCAATAAATTTATTTCCTTTAATAATTGTATCAAAAACAATTTCACATAAAAATTCATAACTTGGGCTCTAGGCCTCAGAATTCGACTCCGGACGCATGTCCAAGTCCCATATTTTCCTACGGACCTCTCGGGACCATCAAATCTCGGTCCGGATCCGTTTACCAAAAATGTTGACCGAAGTCAACCATATCAATATTAATATCATTTTTATCCAAATTTCTCATAGACTTCATATTTTCTATCACAAAATCTTTCCGGCTACATGCTCGGATCGTGCACGTAAATTGAGGCAACATAGAATGAGGTTTTCAAGGCCTCAGAAGCTCGAAATGATTAATTAAATAAGTGATGACACTTTGGGTCGTCACAATCTCCACCTCTAAAACAACCGTTCGTCCTCGAACGGAGAAAAGAAAGAAGTACCTGAGTCAGGAAACAAGTGTGGGTAGCGGCTTCGCATATCAGACTCGGACTCCCAGGTCGATGCCTCAGGAGGCTGACCTCTCCACTGCACACGTACAGAAGGATAACTCTTCGACCTCAACTGTCGAACCTACCTGTCTAAAATGGCTACCGGCTCCTCTTCGTAAGATAGATCATTGTCCAATTGGACAGTACTGAAGTCTAACACATGTGTGGGATCGCCGTGGTATCTCCGTAGCATAGATACATGAAAAACTGGATGCACAGCTGATAAGCTAGGCGGCAAAGCTAATCTGTAAGCCACCCTCCCACTCTGTCTAGAATCTCAAATGGACCAATATACCTAGGGCTGAGCTTGCCCTTCTTTCCGAACCTCATCACGCCCTTCATAGGCGACACCCGAAGCAATACTCGTTCACCAACCATGAAATCTACATCTCGCACCTTGCGATCCACATAAGTCTTTTGCCTAGACTGAGCTGAACGCAATCTCTCCTGAATAGTCTTGACCTTATCCAAGGCCTCCTGAACTAAGTCTGTACCCAACAACCGAGCCTCTCCCGGTTCAAACCATCCAACCGGTGATCGACATCGCCTACCATACAACGCCTCATACGGAGCCATCTGGATGCTAGATTGGTAACTGTTATTGTAGGCGAACTCTGCTAATGGTAGAAACCGATCCCACGAGCCTCCGAAATCAATAACACAGGCTCGAAGCATGTCCTCAAGAATCTGAATAGTCCTCTCGGACTGGCCATCCGTCTGAGGATGAAATGCTGTACTCAACTGAACCTGGGTGCCTAACTCCCGCTGGACCGCTCTCCGGAACCGCGAGGTAAACTGCGTTCCCCGATCAGAGATAATAGATACTGGCACCCCATGGAGACGAACAATCTCCCTAATGTAAACCTCCGCTAACCTCTCCGACGAGTAGGAGACAGATACTGGAATAAAGTGTGCCGACTTGGTCAACCTATCAACAATGACCCAAATAGCATCAAATTTCCTCCGAGTCAAAGGAAGTCCAGTAACGAAGTCCATAGTAATCCGCTCCCATTTCCACTCGGGAATTTCAATCCTCTGGAATACACCACCAGGTCTCTGGTGCTCATATTTCACCTGCCTGACAATTTAGACACCGAGCGACATACGCAACGATATCTTTCTTCATTCTGCGCCACCAATAGTGCTGACGTAAGTCCTGGTACATCTTCGCGGCACCTGGGTGAATAGAATACCGTGAGCTGTGGGCCTCCGCTAAGATTAACTCTCGAATTCCTTCGACATTGGGCACACAAACTCGACCCTGCAATTTCAATATCCCATCATCATCTAGATTTACTTGTGTGGCACCTCCCCGCTGTACTGTATCTCTCAACTCACGCAAATGAGGATCATCAAATTGCCTCTCACGGATACGCTCTAATAAAGAAGAACGAGCGACCGTGCGGGCTAACACCCTGCTAGGCTCAGAAATGTCTAATCTCACGAACCGGTTGGCTAAGGCCTGAACATCTAGAGCTAATGGTCTCTGACTGACCGGAATATATGCAAGACTACCCATGCTGGCATACTTTCTACTCAATGCATCGGCCACCACATTGGCCTTACCCGGGTGATATAAAATAGTAACATCATAGTCTTTTAGCAACTCTAGCCACCTTCTCTGCCTCATATTCAACTCTTTCTGCTTAAACAAATACTGAAGACTCTTATGATCGGTGTATACTTCACATGCTACACCATACAAATAATGCCTCCGGATCTTCAATGCGTGAATAATCGCCGCCAATTCTAGATCATGCACTGGATAGTTCTTCTCATGAATCTTCAACTGCCTCGAAGCATAGGCAATAACCTTGCCATCCTGCATTAACACTGCACCAAGCCCAATACGGGAAGCATCACAATAAACAATATAAGGTCCCGTACCTGTGGGTAAAACCAATACCGGTGTTGTGGTCAAGGTTGTCTTGAGCTTTTGAAAGCTCGCCTCACATTCATCGGACCATTCAAATTGAACACCCTTCTGGGTCAATCTGGTCAGTGGGGTTGCAATAGAAGAAAATCCTTCTACGAATCGGCGGTAATAACCCGCTAATCCCAAGAAACTCCGAATATCGGTGGCTGATGTCGGTATAGGCTAGTTCTTGACTGCCTCAATCTTCTTCAGATCAACCTGAATACCTGCTGCCGTCACAATATGACCTAGGAATGCAACCGAACTTAGCCAAAATTCACACTTTGAAAATTTTGCATATAGTTGGCTATCTCTCAGAGTCTGTAAGGCCACTCTGAGATGTTGCGCATGCTCCTCCTGACCGCGGGAATATATTAATATGTCATCAATGAAGACTATTACAAACAAGTCTAAATAAGGCCGGAACACCCGATTCATTAATTCCATAAAAGTCGCTGGAGCATTTGTCAACCCAAAAGACATGACCAGAAATTCATAATGTCCATACCGAGTGCGGAACGCTGTCTTAGGGACATCAGATGCCCTAATCTTCAGCTGATGATAGCCAGATCTCAAATCTATCTTTGAAAATACCTTGGCACTCTGAAGCTGGTCAAATAAATCATCAATTCGCGGAAGTGGATATTTATTTTTGATAGTCACCTTGTTTAACTGTCGATAGTCAATGCACATTCTCATCGAACCATCTTTCTTCTTTACAAATAATACAAGTGCACCCCACGGCGAAACACTGGGCCTAATGAAACCCTTTTCAAGTAAATCCTGCAACTGTTCCTTCAATTCTTTTAACTCCGGCGGAGCCATACGGTATGGGGGAATGGAAATGGGCTGAGTGCCTGGAGCCAAATCAATGCAAAAATCAATGTCCCTATCGGGCGGCATACCCGGCAAGTCTGAAGGAAATACTTCAGGAAATTCGCGAACCACAGGCACAGAGTCAATAGAAGGAACCTCAGCACTAGAATCACGGACATAGGCCAAATAAGCCAAGCATCCCTTTCCAACCATACGCCGAGCTTTAACATAAGAAATAACATTACGGCTAGTATGACCTGAAATCCCTTTCCACTCTATATGAGGCGAATTCGGCAGAGCTAAAGTCACAGTCTTGGCATGGCAATCTAAAATAGCATGATAAGGAGATAGCCAATCCATGCCTAGTATAATATCGAAGTCCACCATATTTAGGAGTAATAAATCAGCACGGGTCTCGAGACCCTCAATTACTATAATACATGACCGATGAACTCGATCAACCACAATAGAGTCGCCTACTGGTGTAGACACATGAACAGGAACACTCAGTGGATCACTGGGCTGAATCAAGTATGGTGCAAAATAGGAAGACACATACGAATATGTAGACCCAGGGTCAAATAATGATGATGTCTTTCTATCACAAACCAAAATAATACCTGTAATGACGGCATCAGAAGGACTCAGACTCTAGTCTGGAATGAAGTGCATAACATCGGGCCGAGCCCCACCAACCTGAGTAGTATCTCTAGGACGATCAACTGCTGGCTGGTCTCTACCTCTATAGATCTAGGCTCCACCTTTATGACCTATGCCTCCACCTCTATGTCCTCTACCTCCGCCTCTAGCTGGCTGGGCAGGCTATGAGGGAACTGGGGCCTGAATCATGGCACGAGAACCCTGCTGGTGAGATCTGTCCGAAGCTCGAGGGCAATACCTTGCAATGTGCCTAAGATCACCGCACGTAAAACAAGCCCTCGGCTACTGAAAATGGCGAAGTGGTGGTGCACTGATAGGCTGCTGATCAGAGTAGCGTGGCTGAGAATTACGATCACCTGAAGCATCATGAGAAACCTGAAGAGCTGACTGATAAGGCCTAGGAGGATGGCCTCTATCATAAAAATCTCTATCTCCGGACGAGGTACCACTGAATCTACCCGAATTACGAGATCTCTTATCTGATCCATGTCTCGCTCCCTGTGACAGAGCCATCTCGATCCGGCGGGCTGCATTAGCCGCCTCCTGAAAAGTGATTTCAGTTCCTGCTCCCATAGCCATCTGTAGCCGAATTGGCTGATTCAAGCCATCAATAAACCTCCTCACTCTCTCCCGCTCTGTGGGAAGTATGATAATAGCATGACGAGCCAGGTCCACGAACCTAGTCTCGTACTGTGTGACAGACATAGAACCCCGATGAAGACGCTCAAATTGTCTGCGCATAACCTCCCGCTGAGTTGCTGGAAGGAACTTCTCCAAGAATAATTCTGCAAACCGCTCCCAAGTCAAAGATGACGATCCCGCCGGCCTGGTTAGACAATAATCTCTCCACCAAGTCTTGGCGGAACCAGATAACCGAAAAGTAGCAAAATCCACACCATTTGTCTCCACAATACCCATAGTACGGAGAACTTTGTGGCAGCTGTATAGGAAGTCCTGTGGATCCTCTGAAGGAGTGCCACTGAATGTGGTAGTGAACAGTTTGGTAAACCTGTCCAATCTCCACAACGCATCAGCAGACATGGCTGCACCATCATTAGACGGAGTTGCAATAATAGGCCGAACTGCCTCAACTGGCTGAATCACAGGATCTTGAGCCCGGGGAATTACTGGCTCCGGAGTGCGCGTAGCAGAAGTCTGATTACCTCCTCCAGCCTGAGAAGTGGCTGGTGCCACCGGTAATAAGCCTGCTCTGGTAATATGATCCATAAAACCTGCTATACGGACCAAAGCATCCTGTAGATCCGGTGAAAACACAGCTCCTCCTGGGACCTGAGCTGGGCCTACTGGAGCTGCCTGGGGCTGGAACTTCCTCCTCGATATGAACCTGAGGTTCTGCCACTCGTGCTGCTGCTCGGGGCTGAGCTCCGCCCCTACCTTGTCCTCTAGGACGACCTCGACCTCGGCCTCTACCCCTAGCGGGAGCTGCCGCTGCTGGGACCTCGGGCTGCTAGTCAGTAGATGAGGATGCACGTGTCCTTACCATCTGCGGAAGAACAGAGTAGAAGTTCAATTAACATTCAAAAGATCAAGTCGCACAACTGGAAAGAATAAAGAGAATATTTTCCTAACTCTGTAGCCTCTGGAGGATAAATACAGACGTCTCCGTACCGATCCTTCAGACTCTACTAATGTTGTTCGTGAGTTGTGAGACCTATGCAACCTAGTGCTCTGATACCAACTTGTCACAACCCGGATTTCCCACCATCGGGGTCATGATGGCGCCTACTAAATGGAAGCTAGGCAAGCCAAATATTAATTACATCTCCATCAATTACTAATTTCTTATTAACAACATAAAAATTACAGCGGAAGACATAGTCAAATGTGATAAAGAAAATCCAAATCTGATATACTACCCAAGATTGGTGTCACAATACTCACGAACTTCTAAGAATAATACACATAACTGTCTGAAAGAAAATACAAGCTGTTTATCTCGATTACATGAGATAACAGAATGAAAAGCATAGATAGAAGAGACAACAGGTCCTGCGGACGCCTGCAAGGCTACCTCGTAGTCTCAGTAGTCGAAAAATCCACAAGTCTCTACTGTCGCTGCTGCTGTCCGTAACTCCGTATCTCGCGCAAAAAGAGCGCGAGTGTAGTATCGACGACAACCGACCCCATATCGTCGGTAAGTGCCCGGCCTATCCCGACGAACTAGTGACAAGTGCTAAGGCCGTCACCCACCTAAACTCGTACGCAATATGATATATATATATATATATATATATATATATATATATATATATATATATATATATATATATATATATATATATATATATATATATATATATATATATATATATATATATATACAATACATTTATAAAGAAATACTCTGCTCTAAAATAACAGTCAATAACTCAAGTTATCCAGAATAATCTAATCAACATAATAAACCTTACTTTCTTGTCTCAATTTCCTCTTTCATTTCATGTCTCGTGGTAGGCGTACCACCCGCTCCCAACTATCACAGTAATTATCTCTTGTGGTAGGCGTACCACCCGCTCCCAATTATCAATAATTATATATATCGTGGTAGGCGTACCACCCGCTCCCAAATATCAATAATTATATCTCGTGGTAGGCGTACCACCCGCTCCCAAATATCAATAATTATATCTCGTGGTAGGCGTACCACCCGCTCCCAAATATATCAATAATTATATCTTGTGGTAGGCGTACCACCCGCTCCCAAATATATCAATAATTATATCTCGTGGTAGGCGTACCACCCGCTCCCAAATATATCAATCGGCTACCGGCAACTATGGCCAATGCCAAGATTTTAAGTCACTTTGTGATCGGCGTACCACACGATCCCAAATATAAAGTATATATGTTACCGGCATTTAGCCAATAATCTCTATGTCAACAATATTTATAATTACCGGTCTTAAACCAATAATTTATAATAATTTCAACAAATTACCTTCATTACCGGTATAACACCAATAACTCTTATTCAACAATTTATTCATAACTAAATTCATATTCCTACAAACTAGGATAGAACAAACACTTACCTCGAAAGTTTACGAATGATTTAATTTGTAGCAATGCCCTTTCCTTTCGAATTTGACTCCAATCCAATCGTATCTATACACAATTGATTTAATATCATCAATACTACTCAACAAACTAATTCTTAAGACCAAATACCACTTTTACAACATTCTGCCATGAATAGTGAATTTCAACCCCGGCCCACATGGTCGGAATTCGGGGTTAGGACCAAAATCCGGTTACCCATCCCCCCACGAGTTCATGTATATAATTTGTTTCAAAATCGGACCTCAATTCGAGGTCCAATTCCCAATTTATGAAAAACCCTATTTTCTAACAAAAACAAGAATTTTACCATGAAAATCTTTGATTTCTTATGAAAAACATGTTTAATGATGTTAGGAATTGAAAGAATTAAGTAAAAAGTGACTTACAATCGTTTTGATGAAGAAGAAATCCTTGAAGAATCGCAAATGGGTGTTTTGGTTTTGTGAAAAATGAAGAAATGACTGAAATTCGTGTTTTTCAGGTCTCTGTGTTCGCATTTGTGAACATGGGTTCGCAATTGCGAACCCCGACCAATTTCTGGATTTTGAAAAATAAGCTAAGGGTGGGAAGTTCGCATTTGCGAACTTTTCTTCGCATTTGCGAAGACAAGGCAAAACTGGGAATTTCGCATTTGCGAACTATTGTTCGCAATTGCGAACAAAGGCTAAATATGGGGAGGTTCGCATTTGCGAACTATTGTTCGCATTTGCGAACCCAGGCAGAATAGTGGCCAGTTCGCATTTGCGAACTATATCTCGCATTTGCGAACACAGGCACAGTAGGGTCAAGTTCGCATTTGCGAACCATTGTTCGCATTTGCGAACTCTGCAGAATAGTGGGGAGTTCGCATTTGCGAACTATTGTTCGCTTTTGCGAACTCTGCAGACCCAGTTGCTGACAGCGACTTCTAACATGATAAATTGATCTCGTGGCCTATCCAAAGTTCACCCGAGCCCTCGGGGCTCCAAACCAAATATGCACATAACCTCAAAAACACATTATGAACTTGTTCGTGCGATCACATCGCCAATATCACCTCGTTTTCATCAAATCAAGCCTCAAATGCATGATTTTCATACCTTTAGTTTTCAAAACTTTCAAACTTGGGACTCAAGGTCCAAAACATCTCAAACGACATCCAAATGTCATCAAACTTTACGAAATCACATATATAATATTTAAGACTTGTACCGGGCGTCGGAACCAAAATACGAGCCCGATACCAAGGTCAATTAATTTATTTCCTTTAATAATTGTATCAAAAACAATTTCACATATAAATTCATAACTTGGGCTCTAGGCCTCAGAATTCGACTCCGGACGCATGTCCAAGTCCCATATTTTCCTACGGACCTCTCGGGACCATCAAATCTCGGGTCCGGATCCGTTTACCAAAAATATTGACCGAAGTCAACCATATCAATATTAATATCATTTTTATCCAAATTTCTCATAGACTTCATATTTTCTATCACAAAATCTTTCCGGCTACATGCTCGGATCGTGCACGTAAATCGAGGCAACATAGAATGAGGTTTTCAAGGCCTCAGAAGCTCGAAATGATTAATTAAATAAGTGATGACCCTTTGGGTCGTCACAATATATATATATATATATATATATATATATATATATATATATATATAAACTTACTTTGAATCCACGGTAATCCTCTGTTACGGGTAACGAATTTCATAGCTTAAAGATTCAATAGCCCACCATGTGATTTTCAGTTGCTTAATTAATTTTCGATACGTAAATTCAGACAGAAATTCTTCAAATTTTTTGAAATTTGAAATAGAACTTACTTTACATATTTAGAAGATAAAGAATAGATAAAGAAAATCGTTAAAAAATTAAATATTTCAAGATAATATTTATATTATCAATGGATAGAGAAAACTTTCTCCAAATATAGTACCACGTAAAATGGAATATAAGTAGAATAATTAATAATAAAAATATTTAAACGAATTTCAGAAAATAAAAAAATATATATATAAAATTCTGTACTCCTATTTGTAATTTGGATTTCATGTAAAGTATTCGAAACACTAATAATAATGCCACTTAAAATAGAATAGATAAGATAATACAGTCCAAAATCTAGAAAAGAAAAGTAAAATTAAATTTCTATTGATTCAGAATTTAGAAGTGAAAATGTAGTACAACATGAAACAAAACGAATAGCTTAATTGGAGAAGAGATGAAGCAAATTAAGGTTGAGATCTGTGTTGTAGTAAACCTTCTTGTTAGGGCCAACAATACGAAGAGTACGAGAAGGGACTTTTTGGCCAGAAGAATCTGTCTCATCTGGATCCACCATGTTCAGTTCCTTAATCAGTTGTCTCTTCGGATCAACAATTATTGGGTATGTCACCTTGTATCCATTCTGCCAAGTGTAAAACAATACTATCAATTAATAACGATAAAAATAAAAACTGGTGCTAGAACTCCAATGAAAATGTAGAAATTTGCGCGCAGATTGTTTACGTTGGAAGCTTCGATGTCCTTGTTTCACTCCTTGTGAGAATGAATATCATCACAAGAAACTTCAAGAAGCTTCACTCCTCGTTCAGCAAACTTGCTAGCGTAAGCATCCATCATACCAAGCTCTGTTGTTCAAACTGGCGTAAAGTTACCTGCATCCATAACAACGTCAAAAAGGGTTCGATCGAGACATAAATATATTGATGGGAGTGTGAATTAGACCTGTGTGAGAAAAGAGAATGGTATAGCTATCACCGAACATCATAGAGTTTATGTCTCGTATATAACTGAAGTTTGCTACATTCATATATATGCTTTGGAATTCGCCATCGATCTGACGACGGCCAGTTTGTATACCAACCAGCCCATGCAAAAACTAAACCACTAATGCCTAAAGTAACAGTATGGTTGCAGAATGGATTCGGTTCAATTTCAGACAAGGCAATTAAAAGGTTGGCTGTATAAGCCGCCACAGCCATCAATCTCATAATTCTATCCATTCTAATTTTCTTGATTTCCCCTTCTGTTTCCTTAGACTCTTCCTCTTCAGTCAAAAGTTTTCTTTCTGCCTTTAAGCCCCTTGTAATGAGAATAAAATCTGAGATAATGAAAAACACGTATCGAACAGACTCATCAAATGCAGAAATGAAGCTCATCTTTTTTGCATACTTAGAATCCATTACTCCGATTCACGACAACGAGAGAAAATGGTCAAAGAAGAAATAGACCATTCTCTTGATTAACTTATTATATTATTGAAATAACTTAATCTTGTGTTCGTGGTTAGAATTGGTAAAAGAATGTTTGTTGATTACTTAATTATGTAAAGTGTGTTTAATTCTTGTTTGGAAGAATTATTAGATAAAAATTTAATGCATTATTCAAGTTATCTAAATGTCTCATTATCATTATTTTCTTATTTAAGACTTGTAATTCCCAAAATTATATACTTGCTCTCTTTTTTCTTGAAAGAAAAGAGAACACATTAATGAACAGTCAATTAATCCTTGAAGAAATGATTGTAATTCAATCCACTTGGTTATACTTGAAGAAAAATTAGTTTGCGGATTTTTTGAATTGATACTCATCATATCTAATTTCTTCAAACAAAAAATTGACAAAATAAATAAACTTACATCTTGATTTAGTGAATTGAAAATTGTGAGCAAAATGGCTTATCGTTGAATGACAGTAACTGACTCTTGATAAAATCCATTGAAAGAAAATCTCAGTCTAAAGAAAAGTAACCACAGGCAGTGCAGGTCGCACTAGTTAACAGTAAGTTCCCTGATAGAGAAATGAAAGAATTATCTAATAAAAATTTGAGATACTAACTGCTATGAAATGGAATGAAAACTTAAAGTAACCAATTATCGCTAGGTTTTCCTCCAGAAGAGGAAATAATTATTTGGTAGCTTTCTAGCTAATATCAATCATGGTTATTTGAGTTGTGTCTGCTGTATTTTCATCTCCCCTTTTTTTACCGCTCATTTCCCTTTATTGTCTTTCTTCTTATTTTTTTTGCTCAATTTTGATGCTAGGCATAAAGATTTTGTGAAACGTGTGGATCTTGATAGTTCCAAATAAAAGTTCATTAGCAGAAGATTTTTAAGAAAATTAATATATGTAATAGCCATAAATAATTTGGGAGAAAATTTTGCACAACCTACTGCTAGAGATGGGGACAATTTGAAAGATGATATAGAGAAGGTGCAATGACAATTACAAAATGAAAAGACAATTCTAGGATCTAAGCTAAGTTTGGCACATAGCATTCCCAAGCCAAAATGAGAAATATCAATATAGTTCATCTCAAATGACTACTAACAATGGGTAGAAGTAATTGGTTTGCTATCAAAATTTGAAACAGTAGCTTTAAGCTTACAAAGCAAGCTTCTAACAGTGAAACTGCATTTTAGATCTTGGTTTCTAGTTTCCAAAACATTTGTAATTTGGAGCTATGTACAAAAAATAATGGCCATTATACTAGAGGCTATCTGGGAAGAGTATGAAAAACGATTTTTGGAAATTTTCTTCTTCGCGAACGCGAAGAAGACTCGCCTGGGCAGTGTATAAGTGTAAAGAAATGGGTTTGGCTCATTTCATCTTATTTTCTCCATGGGAACCGACCTAGGAGCGATTTTGGAGGTCCATTTTCATCATCAATATCAAGGTAAGTGATTCCCATCTATCGCAAGTTAATTACTTGGATTATATCTAGATTTTTATATGAAAAATCATGTAAATTAGTAGAAATTTTGGAATTTTGAAGAAAATCTAGAAAATTAGTATTCTTAGATTTTGACCATGATTTTGGGTATGGAATTAGGAGAAAATTGTATATTTGAGTTCGTGAGTTCATGGGTAAATATTATTTTCGAGAAATTTCAGAATCTGGGCACGTGGGCCCGAGGGCATTTTTGTCAACTTTTCGACCGGGGTTAGAAATTGCTATAAATTGAATTGTAATAAGTAATTGAGCATATATTAATGGATTTGTATAATCATTGGCTAGTTTTGGAGCATTATGCGTTGATTTAAGTCTTCGGAGGAGCGTGGAATGCCGGTTATGGATCTTCGGAGCGAGGCGAGTCTCATTTCTAACTTTGTAAGAGGGAATTGTCCCCATAGGCGATTTAATTGGTTATGTGCTCCTATTTATGAGGGCTGCGTACGAACGAGGGAATGAGAGTCCGTGCGTAGCTACTATTATATTGTTCGGGTAGTCTAGTACCCAAAAGCATGCTATACTTCGATTAATTGTAAACTTGTTGACAGATTGAATTGCTTAAGTTACAATGAATTAGTAAATGAATTGCTAAAATGATTAAACTTCATTTTATTAAATTGTTAAAAAAGGATTTGGTTTTATTTGGATAAATGTTCCGTGATAAATTCTTAATTTGCTATTTGAGCATGTATCCCTATGTGTACCTGTGATCATGCCCAACTATATATGCCTTCTATAAAGAACAATGCGGTCGCAGCAAATATAACCCAAGTATTACACACGGGGTCGAATCCTCAAAGAGTTAACCTATCAACTACTATCTTCAAAACTACTAACTCTTCAGAATAAGCTTCCAAGATATTCAAATCTCTTTTGAGTGTTTCTAAACAACTATTTTTGCAAAGAACTAAATAACTGTAAAATAAGTAAATATGTTGTGGACAATAATGAGAAAGACTAAGGTAATGATTTCTCCTATTGATGGAATCCCTTCTGTTTATGCTCATACAAATTTATCAATATCTCTCTATCAATCATGAACACTAATCTTACCGTAAATCTCTCCCGAATGATCACAGTAATTTACTATTGCACCCTTCCGAGTTACACTAGCTTACTTTAATTTACACAATTCACTTTAGATTACACCCAAGGCTTCGTTATTCCTAATCTCGTCTTTAAACCTGTAATAATAGATTCCTCTAATAATCTAGGAGTGATGTTGTTCATCAATAACCTAAATATACATTCTTTTCCAAGTTATGCACACTAAATAGACACAACTAATTGAGATCTTGTCGATTAACTACAAAAAAAAAACGAAGTTGAACAAATAGAGATAAACTAACACTTTGTATTCACATAAATCAGAAGTTCATCACCCAATAGGTTCCATCAAAATCTTAGATAAGAAATTAGCTACATAACTATGGAAACAAAAGCTAGAATAGAATTCATAATGAAAATTCAAAAAAAAAAAAAAAATAAGAAAGATGTTTGGAGAAATCTCTCACATTAGGTTTCCTTGCAAAAGTACTCTAAATTACAATATAATGCTTGCCTCCTTTGGGCGAATCCTAATGTCTTATATAGGGATTACGTCTTAAAAATCCCATTTTTACACTTTTGCCCCTCAAGTACTCGCCTTCCGCCGCAGTTCTGCCGCGGCCGCGATAGAACCGCGGCCAAACAACCCCTCTGAATCTTTAAACTTTTGCTGCATACTTCCACCGCGGTTCCGCCGCGGTCGCGGTGGAACCGCGGCCAAACAGTGTCTCTGAATCTTCAGGACTATTCAGGCGTGGCTTCAATGGAATTTTGCATATATGGCATTTTTCTTCTATTTTTGACTCCAAAATTGCTCCTTAGACTTTCTTAAACATTTAGTACCTATAAATCATGAAAAACACTAATAATAGCATTTTGTCATCATATATATTATCAAAAAAACTTAAAAAGGTAATTATATAGGGCATAAATATAGTAAAATTAACCTATTATCAACCTGCGTCACATGTATGATTCGCGAGCAGGGTATTTGTTTATTTTATGTTGACCGCGTAGCAGGATAGTTCGCGAGCGGGGTAATAGATGCATCTATGGTTCACGTCGTTCGACCCTCGGCAGTGCACAATTTATTTTCTGTTGGAGCGGGCTATAGGTCCTCGGCATGATTTTCGCATGCTTGTTTTGCCTGCCTTGAAATTATTTGAGATTAATATTTGTTCTCCCCGACTTGAGATAATTAGAAACTATTGGATTATGAACCTTGAGACTTTTAATATTAAAAAAAAGGAACTTTCACTTGTTCATCACTTACTTGAAATTACTGTCATTCTTAATAAATTCTTGATTATTCACCTTAACAATATATCATTATTGGACCACTAGTAAGTGTCGAAGTCGACCATCTTGTCTTTACTTCTTCGAGATTAGACGGGAAACGCATTGGGTATACGTTGTTTTCGTATTCATACTACACTTCTGTGCATTTTTGTTGCACAGGTTCGTATGTGGCTAACAACTTAGCGGCATAACGACATGGTTAATACGGAGACTTAGGTGAGTTGCATTTATCGAGACGATTGCAGTCAATAGAGTCTCCTTTAAAGTATTGTATGGTATTTCCATTTTTATCCACTTGTACTCCGGTCAATTGTTGTACTTTATTCGATTCCTTAGTAATTGCTCATGTACTTGTGATGCCGGGTTCTGAAATGTATTTGAGTTTATTCAAAAAATTTAAAGATTGTTAAATGTTTCATTATTTATTCTGAGGAACTTACTATGTATTATTTTAAATGTATAAAAGAGGTATTTTGGAACCACCACAACCCTTAGTGGATTTGGGTTATGACATTTTGTGTTCTAGCCACAGGTTTGTTCCTCTTTTAAAAGTTTTTCTTAGACTAAAAGTGTAAGTTACCTATCTAATATTGAATCCAATTCTCAACAGTAAGTATTTAAAATCATTTGACAACTAAATCAACAGAATTAGTAGACAGCTATTCAAGATTCCACCTAATTTTTATACCGAAACTACTACTTGTTCTATTAGTACATTTACAAAGAAAAAGCATTAGCAGATAGATATTACAACATATGGATTTCTTTCTCCTATTACAACAAAAAAAAGCTGTTAGAAAAGGTAACTAGAAAGCAAACTCTCCTATATGCTTTACATGAACCATATAAATTAGGCAACTGGTATTTGGTATTAAAAAAAAAAAAAGAAATTGAAGTGAGTAAAGAAATTGAATCTGTTTTCTTGATTTCAATTCAACTCTGGAAAAAAAAAATTCTCCAATTTCATCCATCGAAACCCTAACTCAAAAATTTGTAATTAATTCACTATGTTTTCATGAATATGAAATAAAAAAAGAAGGAGAAACAGATAAAAAATAATAAAATTTTCTGATTTCATCCATCAAAACCCTAACTCAAAAATTTTCGATTCTTCTGTGGGTTAGTTGATATAAACGGAAAAAGATTTAGTTCAAGAGATTTGAGAGAGAAAGTGAAAAATTCAGGACAAATCACAAGTACAAACACAACTCACAGGCCAATAAATGCCAAAACAAAAAAGAATGGATTAAAAGCTAGAAATTAAGGAGCAAAGCCGATACATAGCAATAATCGAACATAATAACTTTGAGTCAAACTCAAATCTGAACTTCAAAAAGAAATTTATACTTGACTTCGAATTGGTCTTGGCGATGTATCGATTTCTCTTATGCCTTTTCTTGTGTGTGCATTGCTAAGGAATCTATCTATTATTAAAAAGAAAGAAGTCAGTCATGATAATTTGCCAAGTGCATTAAGAAAATGCCATGTGGAATTTTAGGATAAATTAGTTAAGTTAGGTAAAATTAGTATTTGAATTTCAAAAGAATAATAATATATAAACTCTGCAAACTAAAACTGCTTTTAATATTCATAATACTCGATAGAGGCTAATTCGGAAACTGTTTTCGATTCTAAACATAAGTTATCTTTTTTGGAACTCCCACAATCCCACTTTTCATCTGACAATAACTACCATCAACACACTTCATCTTTCTTCCAAAGTCTCTCAAAGGGCATATTAAATTTGGATCCTTTTCCATGAAAAAAAATTACTTTTCACAAGCGGTTATCATAAACAGAATCAAAAATAATGCTTAAAAACTTTGTTACGAAAGGTATGTTCTTTGATTACACTAGCATCTCTCAAATATTTTTTATATTTTTATTTTAGTTGCAAGCTATAAGTAATAAGACCATTAGAGTAGAAAATTTATTAATCGTTGATCTATTTTGTATATAAATGGGTAAAAAGATAAGTTTAACGATAATGATGGTATATAAAATTCAGGTATAAGTTTTGAAGTCTTTATAGGGAAACATCTACTGTAAAAGATTTAAAAAAAAAAGTATCGTATAAATTTAGCTTTTTAAAGGACTTGATCAAATGAAGTTGCTTGGATAAGTTCAACAGTAATCGAGTTCTTAGCATTACATTCCAATTCAAAAGTTGAAAAGTGTAGAAGGGTAGATTTTTTCCAGTCGGTAGTTGTCACACCTCCTTTTGGCGCGCTTACCCCGAGGGATAAACGTACAAGGGAGTTTTTCCAATTTAAGTGACAATATTCGAAATGGGATTATTTATTTATTTCAGAGTCGCCACTTGGAATAAATTATAGTGTCCCAAGTCACCGATTTATTTAAATCCCAAATCGAGGAAATTTTCGACTTTCCAAATGAAGTCCGCGAACCAAAAATTCTAAGTAAGGAATTCTGTTGACCCGAGGGAAGGTGTTAGGCACCCCCGGATCCCGTGGTTCTAGCACGGTCGCTTAAATTATTGTAATGGCTAAATATCTGATTTTTAAAAAAAATGTTCAATACTATAATGCAATTTTAAACATTTACCGCGTTTGGTTATTTTTAAGAAAGAAAAAAAAATGAACACTATTATTGAGGGGCCCCGCAATTTTATTTCTTCTATTTAGCTAGGCTCGTAATATTTTTATTAAAAAAAAGGATAATCCTAAAGTGACTACATTTTTTCTATTTAGTTTGTCTCTAAAAGAAAAGAAAAGTCCTAAACAATTACATGCTTAAAAGGCCACTCTATATTAATAGAAAAGGTGTTCCCTTGAATGACAAATTTGTTTTTCAAATTATAAAGCTAACTACAATTTGACAAAAACTAATAAAATAGAAAATAACAACAAATATTAATCAACAACTTGCTTTTCTATTTCATTTTAAAACTTCAACTTCCAATTCGAGCTTACATCAACACATGATTTTTAGAATGTGTACCTGGTTTTGAAAGGAATGGGAAAATGGCAAATCAACAGGGCGGTGAAAATACAGCAACAATAACAGTAACAACCAGCAGTAGCTTCAACACCTCAATCCCGAAAATCCCAGCAATACGGAGAAAAACAAAAAAAAACAGTAAAAAATAGAAAAGAAAAATATATTCCAGATTTTCTCTTTCTTTTGGCTTTCTAGCTTTGAACTCTTTTCACTTCTCAAAAGAAACTCTCAAAAATTGCATTTTTTTCCGTGTATACTTCTGTATCCAGAGTGTATATCGAGTGTATACCACAGCAGGGAATTTTTTTTATTTTTTCTTCTCTTCCGATTTTTTCTCTCTTTTTTCTCTACCTCTTTTTCATAAATCTTCTCTTCTATTTATAGGCAAGAATTTCGAAAATTTTTAGATCTTTTTATTAAAAATAATATATTTTTTAATTTAAAGAAAACCCACTAATCCATGTTTTCCTCTCCATGTTTTCTTCGTTTATTTCCTTGCCCCCACTACTTTATGTTATATGATTATGATTATTTTTGGCTAAAAATCTGATATTTTCTTTTGGGCCAAGGGGTTTTGGGTTGGGTAAGGGTGCTTAGGATTGGGCTTGTAACTTAATTTGCAAGATGGCCCAATCCAAATTTTTTCTATTTTGTTCTTCTCCATTATTCAACATCCTAATTAATAAAGCCTCAAAAATACTAAGATTAATTTATAAAAACTAAAAATTATCTTGAAATACTAATTAACTCATAATAATAATTATCACACAAAATTAAACATTAATAAAAATAAAATTGCACGATTTGGACATTAAATGCTTAAAAAATGCAAAAATACATATTTTTTATGACTTTTCATTTCTGTAAAATAAACTTAATTGTAAACTTGAATTTTATATATATATGCAACATATTTTTTGTATATTTTATTTATTTAAACAAGCAAATATGCATAGATAAAAATGCAAATAATACAAGAAAAATAACACAAAATTCACAACAATTGCAAGAAAACTAAAATTATTTTATTTTGAATCTTTGGGAGTATTTCTCTTATAGGGCAAAAATCACGTGCTCACAGCTGCCCCTCTTTGCGCGTAAACATGAAGAGTTTTCGTGCAAAGATAAGTGAGCGGATACGAGCGATTTTTGCCCGTTCAAGCACTCCGTACGAAGCATTTTTTGGAAAAGTTTGACCGAACCTTTGCTTCAAAGGCCTCCTACATATCCTGGGCTGAACAGGAATCAGGTCAATGTAGTTCGGGAAGTTTTAGAAGATGGGACTACCATGATTGTTGTGATCTTGTTGTTACTGCTGTTGCTGCTGATGCCACTGCTTAACTGATCTCCTTATTACACCGTGCTAAACAAAAAATAAGAAGCTAGACTAAGTTACAGTATTACAAATTCTTATCTATCTTTTCAACTTGATCTTGTCATGTTCCTTGCTATCCTGCTGGCTCTGATGTTTCTTCACATGCTTCTTCTCTTCTGACAATTGTTATTTCGGCCTATCTTGATTGTCGAACTCCGACCATTGGTCCCTTCCTTGTGATCTTCGAACTATTCTCCTTCGAAGTCCGAATTTATCTTTCTGATCCTTGTTGCATTCCTTCCGATTATGAACTTGGATTCATGCTGGGGATTTCCGTTACACTCCGTCACTTTCCGATTCTTCACTATCCTTATCAAATCTTAGAAATTGAGACGACGTTCTGCTTTTCTGGCGGGCTTCTGACTTTATCGACAAACTCTAATCATAAATCGTCATTCCATTCTTCAGGCGGACACCTGCTTTCAACATCAACTTCAAAATAACAATTCGCCACTCCGTTCTTCAAGCGGGCTCCCCGACTTCAACTATAACTTCAAAACTAAATCGTCACTCCATTCTTCAGGCGGGCTCCCTAACTTATACTATAACTTCAAGATTAAATTTCCATTCCATTCTTCAGGTGGGCTCCCTGACTTCAACTACAACTTCAAAATAAATCGCCACTCCATTCTTCAGGCAGGCTCCCTCACTTCAACTACAACTCAAAACTAAATCGCCACTCCATTCTTCAGGCGGGCACCCTGACTTCAACTACAACTTCAAAATAAATCGCCACTCCGTTCTTCAGGCGGGCTCCCTGACTTCAATTACAACTTCAAAATAAATCGCCACTCCATTCTTCAAGCGGGCTCCCTGACTTCAATTACAACTTCAAAATAAATCGCCACTCCATTCTTCAGGCGGGCTCCCTGACTTCAACTACAACTCAAAACTAAATCGACACTCCATTCTTCAGGCGGGCTCCCTGACTTCAACTATAACTTCAAAAATCGCCACTCCATTCTTCAGGCGGGCTCCCTGATTTCAACTTACAACTCACTAACTCCATCCCATCCATATCGCCTTCCTTTGCTTCTTGTACCATTTTCTTCTTCCTGCATCGTCTCTTGGGCCACCTTTTCCCCTAAATTACCTTGTTCTGGAACTGCTTTCCTCCTGGGTCGTGTTGGTTTCCCTCCCGATTGCTGGGGATATCTTTGGAATTGTTTACTTACCTACTGAGGATAATGATGCTGGGAAAATTTTCCTTCATTCCCTCCTTTCCTTTGACTCATGCGTTTGAATTTCCGCTGGGAACTCTTGTTGTAACTCTCTGCTTTATGGTGGGTTACTGGTTTCAAGACCTGCAATGTAAAGACTGAAGACATGCCTCTTGTTATACGGGTAGGCGCCTGCTTTTATTAGCAACTTTTGAATTTAAAATGCATTCTGGCAATAATTTATGAAATATGCAAAGGACGATGTAAAATAAAACAAACGTAAAATATCCTATTCGAGGGCGAATACTCCCATTGTATCCTATTCGAGGGCGAATACTCCCATTGTATCCTATTCGAGGGCGAATACTCCCATTGTATCCTATTCGAAGGCGAATACTCCCATTGTATCCTATTCGAGGGCGAATACTCCCATTGTATCCTATTCGAGGGCGAATACTCCCATTGTATCCTATTCGAGGGCGAACACTCCCATTGTATCCTATTCGAGGGCGAATACTCCCATTGTATCCTATTGGAGGGCGAATACTCCCATTGTATCCTATTCGAGGGCGAATACTCCCATTGTATCCTATTCGAGGGCGAATACTCCCATTGTATCCTATTCGAGGGCGAACACTCCCATTGTATCCTATTCGAGGGCGAATACTCCCATCGTATTCTATTCGAGGGCGAATACTCCCATTGTATCCTATTCGAGGGCGAATACTCCCATCGTATCCTATTCGAGGGCGAATACTCCCATTGTATCCTATTCGAGGGCGAATACTCTCATTGTATCCTATTCGAGGGCGAATACTCCCATTGTATCCTATTCGAGGGCGAATACTCCCATTGTATCCTATTCGAGGGCGAATACTCCCATTGTATCCTATTCGAGGGCGAATACTCCCATTGTATCCTATTCGAGGGCGAATACTCCCATTGTATCCTATTCGAGGGCGAATACTCCCATTGCATCCTATTCGAGGGCGAATACTCCCATTGTATCCTATTCGAGGGCGAATACTCCCATTGTATCCTATTCGAGGGCGAATACTCCCATTGTATCCTATTCGAGGGCGAATACTCCCATTGTATCCTATTCGAGGGCGAATACTCCCATTGTATCCTATTCGAGGGCGAATACTCCCATCGTATCCTATTCGAGGGCGAATACTCCCATCGTATCCTATTCGAGGGCGGATACTCCCATGATATCAATGTTTGAGAGTGAACAAACCTGAGACGTCCTGTTCGAAGGTGGACAAACCTGAAACATCCTATTTGAAGGTGGACAAACCTGATACGTCATCTTGAATTGCCTTCCTCGTTTCTCCGAGAAAATTTTCAACAACGGCATAAAATTTTCTGCCCCAGTATTGGTGTTCTTCCTTGTGGCATGACTTTCTGCTATCAATAGCACTTTCTTTTCCCTGTTTCAAATCAAAGAAAATTTGTTAGTTCAAAACATTGTGAGCGGTTGTGCCGCTCATGTGGTGGTTTTTTCCTTTTCTCCTTTCCCTCGCTCGGGGTTCCCAAAATTTGTTGGGGAATGATTTCATTTGCTGGAGATGATATTCTTGCTGGGGATGGGTTTTTTCCATTTATCTCTTCCCCATTCTGTGTTTCTCAACTTGCTGGGGGACTATTTTGTTGTAGATGAGATTTCCTTTCCTCCTTTACCACTCGGTGTCGTCCGACCACCTCGGAACTTGCTTAAGATAACACTGCTGGTGGATTTTCATTTCCTCAAAATTGGTGTTTCAATCTTCTGAAGGCATTTGGAGATGACATTGGTTTAAATATTGCTTCCCTTAAGGCCTTCTTTCTTCCCTTTTCCCCAAGTGGGACTCGACTTCCAGAAAATTTTCAAAATGAAAAGAAAATTTTCTGCCCCAGTTTAATAATCTTCTTTGCACCATACTTCTCTGCCGTCAATGGCATTTCCTTGCCTTGCATAATAGTTGGAATGTTGGTGGCAAGTTTTGAAGTCATTTCTCACTATGTTTTGACTAGACAGGCTTTGACGGGGGAATTTTGACAAAAAGAGAAAGATAAAAAGAAACAACAAATAGGAGACAAGGGAGAATTGACTCTCTAACAAGAAACAACTATAAAAACTTATCAAACGCGGATACCAACTCTACTGGTCATGACATGCACATATGGCCTATCCTCCGTCGTTAATTGCCTTTCACGATTTCTGTCTCGTGATTTCCATCCGATTATCACCTTTGTTCGACTTGTAATGCCCGAAGGGTTTTCACTTTCAAGCCTCTCTCATTTTGATTTTCTCTCAGATTTCGTCGCCTTATGGTGCCTGTGAAGGTTTTCACCGGTAAGACTCTCTCATTTGTATTACTTTTAGCTGGGGATTGGGGTGTCACTGCTAAGACTCTCTCGTGTTTCCTTTCTGCTGGAAATTAGAGTCTTTTCTGCTGAGAATCAGAGTCTTATATTCTGATAGAACTCTCTCACTCGCCTGACGTGGCATCTTTTGAAGACTGTTCTGAAGGTCTTTCTTTGGACCGTAATGTGGGATTTGGATAGGGCTAGAAAGAAAGGGTATTGAAGGCTCAAAACAAAATCAAATTTGGGTTCAAAATATACAACCTTCGGACCTAAATTTATTTATAATCAACACAATTTTTCTTTGCCCCAGTTTCTTACTTGGGGATTTTTTGTTTTTATTTACTGAATTTGAAACAACTGAAATACAACCCAAAAGATTCGGTATCGCAAGTCTGAGCCCGTCACGACCCAAACCCCGGTCGTGATGGTGCCCAACACAATGCTAGGCAAGCCCGACCATATTACCTCTTAAACCAGCCAATTATTAATTCCAATTAATCAAATTAAACTTATCAGGTGATAAACGAAATGTAAAACATACAAAATACTGTCCCAACCATATCGTGGTGTCACGAGACCGAGCCTCTACAGAATAGCATCCTAATACAACCAAGTCTAGGAAAATAGGAAATCAACAAGATGATAAAGAAGGAGAAAACAAGCTCTGCGGACGCTGGCAGCTACCTCGTAATCTCCGCAAAACTAGATAAGGATCAGCAGCTGCAATGTCTCAACTGCTCCCGGGCACCTGTGGATCTGCACAGAAAGTGCAGGGGAGTGGGGTGAGTATATTTCAACTCAGTGAGTAATAATAATAAATAATGACTGAAGGTAAGAACTCATGTGCTATCACTTAGCAGTTCTAAGGCAACCCTCACAGGTACGTCATCACTATAGTAATACTCAAATCTCCAATCCACGTTTATCTCTACAAGATTCTTACACTGATCCAACCCTCACTCGTACCCCTACGGTGTACGGCCATCTCAACATATAAAGACACATACCTATGTCTATAATGTATAAGTAATTAAGTAGATAGTAGGATATGATTAAGTATAATGCTGCGGCGTGCAGCCCGCTCCAATACATATACCGCTGCGGCGCGCAGCCCGCTCCATTTAACGTCGACGGCGCTCACTGGGGGTGTATACAGACTTCGGAGGGGCTCCCTAGGCCCAAGCACTATCATACTACGGCGTGCAGCCCGACCCACACATGTATTACTGCGGCGTGCAGTTCGATCCAATATTTATATGTATATATATTTATACTGCTGCGGCGCGCAGCCCGATCCCATAATATACACCAGTGCTCACTGAGAATGTGTGCAGACTCAGACTCTGAAGGGGCTCCTACAGCCCAAGCGCAATAATATTGCGGCGTGCAGTCCGTCCCACATGTATATTACATGTATATTATTGTATATTACTGCGGCGTGCAGTCCGATCCAATATATATAATACTGCGGCGTGCAGCCCGATCCCATATAGGTATATATATATAATACCTCATAATGGGTCCTCGACCCTATTCCGGTCAGTATATACTTGGCCTCTCAGGCCCAATATAATATATCACAGTGGGTCCTTGACCCTGTCTCAGTCAATATAGACTTGGCCTTTCAGGCCCAATATAACATCTCATAGTGGGTCCTTGACCCTATCTCATCTCAATCGGTATAGACTTGGCCTTTCAGGCCCACTCAACTAGAACAGGGAATTCCACCCTAGATAATCTCTCTCAATGTACACATCTAGTACGGGCTCATATTATGCTATACAGCTAGAGCTACGGCTGAGTGTATGTTTCCAACATGATATAAGGGTCACCTAGCTCTATAGGTTCCCTAATGCTCTACAGATCGGCACAAGGCCCCAAACATGGTTATTAGCCCAATTGTACAGTTATAATCTCATTAACAGTCATACAACACAGTATTCTATTAGCCGGGAAGGACTAAGTCCAAACCCCCAATCACAATGTCACCACGTCCGTCATAGAACGCGTGTCTCATCTCAATATAGCACTGTGAAGTGCTAGTACGGGGTTTCAAACCCTCAGTACATTATTTACTACTACCACTCACCTCGAACCGATAGAAGCTTCAATCCGCCTTGCGCTTGCCTCGCAAATCAATCTCCTCGGGTGCCCAAATCTGCTCAAAATCATAGAGAATGCATCAATATATGCTAATTTCACGAAATTCATTCGAAATAACCCAAATTATATCAAAACCCACAAGTTGTCAAAACTCGACTTTTGGTGCGCTTCTCGAAAAATTATAAAAGTTACATATTCGGAACCCTCGTCTCAATACGAGTCTAGGCATATCAAATTTACCAAAATCGGACTCCATTTTGCCCACTCAAATCGGTGTTTTTCTTTAATTTAGGCCTAGGGCTCAAACCCACCTTTAATCTTCCATTTACATAAATTTAACCCATGATTTCATGTTAAAATGATGTAATTAAGCCACAAAACTTACCTCCAACGAATCCCCGATGAATTACCAAGCAATTCCCGTCAATTTCCTCTCTTGGAACTCAAAAATGGCGTTTTGGGTTAATGAACCCGCGATTGGTTCTGTTCTGGTTTTAATTTCACTGCCAGACCAATCCTTCTATGCGATCGCAATGACCCTATGCGATCGCATAGAGTTAAATTTTTCCTGCCGATTTCCCCTTCTATGCGATCGCAATGCACTCCCGCGATCGCATAGCACAACCTTACAGGCCTCATCTTTTCATCTCTGCGATCGCAACACTGGCTATGCGATCGCAATGCACAGTCTGACAAACCTATGCGATCGCACCCCTTGCTATGCGATCGCATAGCACATTTTTCTCACCCCTCCAATCTCTTCTATGCGATCGCACAAGTGACCCTGCGATCGCAGAGTGCCAGTTTCCATACCTATGCGATCGCATCTCCTATTACGCGATCGCATAGTACAACTCTGGGGCTCACTTCCATCCTTCCATGCGATCGCATCTACTCTATGCGATCGCATAGAGCATCCGTCTGCAACAAAACCAACAGCCAACAGCAGTTCAAAAATACAAGAAATAGTCCGTTTGGACCCCCGAAATCAACCCGAGGCCCCCGGGACCCCAACGAAAACCACCAACATACTCCAAAACACGATAAGAACTTGTTCCAATCATAAAAACACTATCCTAAACATCAAAATCACCAATTACACACGGATTCAAGCCTAAATTCCTTAAAACTTTCCGAATTACGCATTCAATCAAAAACCCGACTAAACGACGTCCGAATGACCCGAAATTTTGCAGGCACATCCAAAATCACCTAACGGAGCTACTGCAACTATCGGAATTTCATTCCGACCCCCGGATCAAAATCTCACCTACCGTTCGGATTTCTCCAAAATTCAACCTTAGTCAATTCAAGCCTAAAACTACACCGACCTCCGAATTCAATTCCGATTGTTCTCCTAAGTCATAAATGATCCCCCGAACTAGTCGAATCATCAGAATCCGGTTCCGAGCACTCTAACTCAATAGTCAACTCTTGGTTGACTTTCCATATTCAAGCTTCCTTCAAACATGCTATTTGTTTCATTTTCAATCCAAATCACTCCTAACTCACCCGATATATTCTAATACTGATTTAAAAGCATAATATATGTGATTGCAAGGTAACGGGGTAGTAATTCCCGTAACGACAGGCCGGGTCGTTACATTCTCCCCAACTTAAACAAACGCTCGTCCTCGAGCGGGTCAAGAAACATACCCGAAATCTCGAATAGCTGATGGTATCTGCTCCGCATCTCCTGCTCAACCTCCCAAGTAGCCTCCTCTACAGGTCGACCTCTCCACTGAACCTTAACTGATGCAATCTCCTTCGACCTCAACTTCCTTACTTGGCGACCCAAAATAGCAATAGGCTCCACATTATAGGATAGATCACCATCAAGCTGAATGGTACTGAAGTCTAATACATGAGACGGATCTCCAATGTACTTCCGGAGCATAGACACATGGAATACTGGATGAACGCTGGATAAGCTGGGTGGCAAGGCTAACTCATATGCCACCTCTCCAACTCTCCTGAGTATCTCAAAAGGACCAATGTACCTGGGACTCAACTTCCCTTTCCTCCCGAATCTCATGACACCCTTCATGGGCGAAACCTTCAAGTAATACTCTATCACCAACCACGAAAGACAACTCTCGAACTCTACGGTCCGCATAACTTTTCCGACTAGACCGTGCCGTGCGAAGCCTCTCCCCGGATCAACTTTGCCCTATCCGAGCATCCCGAACTAACTCGGTCCCTATCAATCTATCCTCACCAGTGCTCAAACCATCCGACGGGAGATCTACACCGTCCGCCATACAATGCCTCGTACGGGGCCATCTGAATACTCGACTGGTAGCCGTTGTTGTAGGCAAACTCAGCAAGTGGCAAAAACTCATCCCATGAACCACCAAAGTCGATCACACATGCCCGCAACATATCCTCCAGGATCTGAATAGTGCGCTCAGACTGTCCGTCTGTCTGGGGGTGAAATGCTGTACTCAACTCAACCCTCGTACCCATCTCTCGCTGAAATGCTCTCCAAAATCTGAGAAGTGAACTGAGTGCCTCTGTCAGATATAATAGACACTGGGACCCCATGCAACCTGACAATCTCCCGAATAAAGATCGCTGCCAACCGCTCCGATGAGTAAGTAGTACTAACTGGGATGAAATGTGCGGACTTAGTCAGCCGATCAACAATCACCCATACAGAATCAAACTTCCTCGCTGTCCGAGGGAGCCCAGTAACAAAATCCATGGTGATCCTCTCCCATTTCCACTCGGGAATAACCATACGCTGAAGAACACCGCCCGGTCTCTGATGCTCATATTTGACCTGCTGGCAATTGAGGCACTTAGCTACATGCCTAACAATATCCATCTTCATTCTCCTCCACCAGTAGTGTTGTCTCAAGTCTTGGTACATCTTTGCGGCACCTGGGTGAATAGAGTACCGCGAACTGTGTGCCTCCTCAAGTATCAACTCCCGCAAACCATCAACATCGGGCACGCATATACGGCCCTGCATCCTCAGAACACCATCACTGTCGATAGTCACATCTCTAGCATCATTATGCTACACTCTGTCCTTAAGGACAAGCAAATGTGGGTCATCATATTGTCGCTCCCCGATGCGATCATATAAGGAAGATCGAGAAACAACACAAGCCAACACCCGACTCGGCTCCGAAATATCTAATCTCACTAGCCGATTAGCTAGAGCCTGAACATCATAAGCAAATGGCCTCTCCCCAACTGGGATGAAAGCTAGGCCTGCCCATGCTAACCGCCTTCCGACTCAAGGCATCGGCCACCACATTGGCCTTTCCCGGATGATACAAAATAGTGATATCATAGTCCTTAAGCAACTCCAACCACCTCCGCCGTCTCAAATTAAGGTCCTTCTGTCTGAATAAGTGCTGAAGGCTGCGATGATCCGTGAACACCTCACAGGAGACACCATACAGGTAATGCCTCCAAATCTTCAAAGCATGAACTATGGTTGCTAGCTCCAAATCATGAACAGGGTAGTTCTTCTCGTGGGGCTTCAACTGACGAGAAGCATAAGCAATGACCCTACCCTCCTGCATCAACACACAACCAATGCCCACTCCTGAGGCATCACAATATACAGTATAAGAATCTGAAGTTGACGGTAGTATCAAGACTGGTGTTGTGGTCAGTGCTGTCTTGAGCTTCTGAAAGCTCTCCTCGCACTCCTCGGACCATATGAAAGGAACACCCTTCTAAGTTAATCTAGTCAAGGGTGAAGCAATATAAGAGAATCCCTAAACGAATCGGCGATAATACCCTGCCAATCCCAGAAAGCTACGAATCTCAGAAACTGAGGTCGGTCCGGGCCAACTCTGCACTGCTCGACCTTCCTCGGGTCTACCCGAATACCATCACAGGACACCACGTGCCCTAAGAATGCCACGGACTCATGCCAGAACTCACATTTGGAGAACTTGGCATACAGCTTCTCCTCTCTCAATCTCTGTAACACAATACTCAAGTTGCCGAGCATGCTCCTCCTGGCTACGAGAGTAGACTAGTATGTCATCAATGAATACGATCACAAATGAATCAAGATACGGCCCGAATACACTGTTCATCAGATGCATAAATGCTGCTGGGGCGTTGGTTAGCCCAAAAGACATCACAAGGAACTCATAGTGACCATATCTGGTCCGGAATGCAGTCTTCATAATGTCAGACTCTCTAATCTTCAGCTGATGGTAGCCTGAACGAAGATCAATCTTCGAGAACACCCTAGCTCCCTGGAGCCGATCAAATAAATCATCAATACAAGGCAGAGGATACTTATTCTTCACTGTCGCTTTGTTTAGCTGCCTGTAGTCAATACACATCCTCATGGATCCGTCCTTGTTCTTAACAAACAGGACCGGTGCATCCCACGGCGACACACTCGGCCGAATGAACCCCTTATCTAGGAGTTCCTGGAGCTGCTCCTTCAATTCCTTCAACTCAGCTGGTGCCATCCAATACGGAGGAATAGAAATAGGCTGAGTGTCCGGCACCAAATCGATACCAAAATCAATATCCCTGTCCGGCGGCATGCCCGGCAGGTCTGAGGGAAACACATCAGGAAAGTCTCGCACAATGGGAACAGAATCAATACTGGGAGTCCGGGCCTCGACCTCCCGCACAAATGCTAAATAAGAGAGACATCCCTTCCCAACCATTCGTTGGGCCTTGAGGAAAGATATTACCCTGCTAGGTACATACTCAGCCGTGCCTCGCCACTCGATCCTCTGAATGCCCGGCATAGCCAAAGTGACTGTCTTAGCATGACAGTCCAGAATAGCATGACATGGAGATAGCCACTCCATGCCCAATATAACATCAAAATCAATCATGCTGAGAAGCAACAGGTCTACTCGGGTCTCCAGACCTCCAATAGTGACCAAACATGACCGGTATACGTGGTCCACAACAATAGTATCCCCTACCGGGGTAGATACATGCACTGGCAGCTCAAGACTCCCTCGGGTCGTGCCCAAATGAGGAGCAAAATATGTAGACACATAAGAATAAGTGGAACCGGGATCAAACAATACTGAGGCATCTCTGTGGCAGGACTAAAATAATACTCGTAATGACAAGATCGGAAGCAACGGCCTCAGATCGGCCCCGAAAAGCATAGCATCTAGCTCGTCTGCCTGATCGGCCTCCCCTCGAGAGCGACCCCTAGTCGTTCGACCCTCACCCCCGGGCCGGCGGGCGGGTGCCGAGTAGAAGGACCGGATGACGAGGGCTGCCCCCTCGCTGATAAGATCTGGAACAAGACGGGGACACTCCTCCGGTGGTGCCCAAACTCTCCGCACTCGTAAGAACTCCCCGGTGCTGGGGACTGAGACCGATAAGGACCTTCGGCGCCGAGAGTGGCCAGCTGATGAACTAGGCCGAGATGAACCCCGAGCGGATGGGGCCCGTGGAAGAACTCCGAGCCGGCATGGCACCGAGGATGGCCGGCTGCGGTGCGAACCCCGATAACCCCGTCTAGGAGACCATCCGCGACGATCCGAGCGACCCAACTGCGAAGACCCGAAAGAGCAACCTCGGCTCGCCGACTCGGCCTTCGGTCCGAGTGCCACCGGAACTAGCCGCTCCTCGAGGCCTCTCGGCCTCCCTCTCATCCCGCTCTCCCTGCGACGATCCGTCTCAATGTCGCGAGCAATATCCACGAGCATCCTCAAATGTACGACTCAAAACCCTCTCCCGAGTCATCGAATACGAATGGGATAAATGAGGCCGTCCACAAAGCCTCCAATCCTCTCTCTTTCGGAATGAACCAACCACGGTGCATATCCGGACAACTCTGTAAACCTGATCCATACTCTGACACTGACATGTCCCCCGACGGAGACCCTCAAATTGCCTACGCATCTCCTCTCTCGAGATCAAGGCACCCATTTCTCCAAGAACATAGTGGAGAACTCCGGCCATGATAGTGGTGCTGCTCCGGGTGGCCGCGGCGCTCATAAGCCTCCCACCGAGCGAAGGCTGGCCCCTGAAACCGAAAGGCAGTGAAAGATACCCCACCGGAATCCAATATCCTCGCCGTACGAAGCATCCGGCAAGCACTTATCCGTAAAACCTCGGGCGTCCTCGCTCGGAGCACCGATGAACACCGGAGGAGATAACCTCGGTGAACCTCTCGAGACGACGCCGCTCATCGTCCGTCATAGCCGGGACCCTGTCCCCCTGAATCCGATCTGCTGGCTGAACCGGTACCACAGGCTGAACTGGAGGAGCCTCCGGTGTCCGTAAGCCCTCGCACCGTCGGCTCTGGAGTGCGTACTGCCGGGGTCCGATGACCACCCCCGATCCCCGATGCGGCCTACTGCAGTAGTAATCGAAACCGCCCGCGCTAGGACAGTGCGCATCGCTAGTATCCGAGCCGTGGTCTCCTATAGACCCGAATAACAACGGGCACGACTGGTGCCCGATCCGGTGCTCGTTGGCACCTCTCGCAACCGGGGCCGTGGGTCGACCGGCACCGCTCGCCGCTCTAACTCCGCCACGACCACGACCGCGTCCACGGCCTCTAGCAGGTGGTAGTGGTGGTCGTCCTCCACGTCCGGATGATCGGGTTCTCGCCATCTGTGAGAGAATAGAATGTCAAAGTTCGGATCAAGTCAAAAGTAATCGCACGACAAGAATTCCAAGAATTGAAACTTTTCCTGAAAAGGTTTGCAGCCTCCCGAGGATAAGTACAGGCGTCCCCGCACCGATCCACGAGACTCTACTAAACCGGCTCATGACTCGCGAGACCTGTTAACCTGGGCTCCGATACCAACTTGTCACGACCCAAACCCCGGTCGTGATGGCGCCCAACACAATGCTAGGCAAGCCCGACCATATCATCTCTTAAACCAGCCAATTATTAACTAAATTAAACTTAAACAGTAAATGATCATATCAGGTGATAAACGAAATGTATAACATACAAAATACGGTCCCAACCATATCGTGGTGTCACGAGACTGAGCCTCTACAGAATAGCATCCTAATACAACCAAGTCTAGGCAAATAGGAAATCAACAATATGATAAAGAAGGAGAAAACAAGCTCTGCGGACGCTGGCAGCTACCTCGTAATCTCCGCAAAAGTAGATAAAGTGATACTTTTCATCATTACGTAATAGCGAATTTAACAATATAATATAATAGAATTTAAATAATAATCACAACATATACTATATACGGTCAAAATCATATGCCACCGAAGGTAAGAACTCTTGTGCTATCACTTAGCAGTTCTAAGGCAACCCTCATATGTAAGTCATCACTATGGTAATACTCTAATCTCCAAACCATATTTATCTCTACAAGATTCTTACTCTGATCCAACCCTCACTCGTACCCCTACGGTGTATGGCCATCTCAACATATAAAGACACATACCTCTGTCTATAATGTATAAATATTTAAGTAGATAGTAGGATATAATTAAGTATAATGCTGCGGCGTGCAGCCCGCTCCAATACATATACCGCTGCGGCGCGCAGCCCGCTCCATTTAACGTCGACGGCGCTCACTGGGGGTGTATACGGACTTCGGAGGGGCTCCCTAGGCCCAAGCACTATCATACTGCGGCGTGCAGCCCGATCCACACATGTATTACTGCGGCGTGCAGTCCGATCCACTAATTATATGTATATATATTTATACTACTGCGGCGCGCAGCCCGATCCCATAATATACACCAGTGCTCACTGAGAATGTGTGCAGACTCAGACTCCGAAGGGGCTCCTACAGCCCAAGCGCAATAATGCTGCGGCGTGCAGTCCGTCCCACATGTATATTACATGTATATTACTGCGGCGTGCAGTCCGATCCAATATATATACTGTTGCGGCGTGCAGCCCGATCCCATATAGGTATATATATATAATACCTCATAATGGGTCCTCGACCCTATTCCAATCAGTATATACATGGCCTCTCAGGCCCAATATAATATATCACAGTGGGTCCTTGACCCTATCTCATCTCAATCGGTATAGACTTGGCCTTTCAGGCCCAATATAACATCTCATAGTGGGTCCTTGACCCTATCTCATCTCAATCGGTATAGACTTGGCCTTTCAGGCCCACTCAACTAGAACAGGGAATTCCACCCTAGATAATCTCTCTCAATGTACACATCTAGTACGGGCTCATATTATGCTATACATCTAGAGCTACGGCTGAGTGTATATTTCCAACACGATATAAAGGTCACCTAGCTCTATAGGTTCCCTAATGCTCTACAGATCGGCACAAGGCCCCAAACATGGCTATTAGCCCAATTGTACAGTTATAATCTCATTAACAGTCATACAACACAGTATTCTATTAGCCGGGAAGGACTAAGTCCGAACCCCCAATCACAATGTCACCACGCCCATCATAGAACGCGTGTCTCATCTCAATATAGCACTGTGAAGTGCTAGTACGGGGTTTCAAACCCTCAGTACATTATTTACTACTACCACTCACCTCGAACCGATAGAAGCTTCAATCCGCCTTACGCTTGCCTCGCAAATCAATCTCCTCGGGTGCCAAATCTGCTCAAAATCATAGAGAATGCATCAATATATACTAATTTCACGAAATTCATTCGAAATAACCCAAATTATATCAAAACCCACAAGTTGTCAAAACCCGACTTTTGGTGCGCTTCTCGAAAAATTATAAAAGTTACATATTCGGAACCCTCGTCTCAATACGAGTCTAGGCATATCAAATTTACCAAAATCGGACTCCATCTGCCCACTCAAATCGGTGTTTTTCTTTAATTTAGGCCTAGGGCTCAAACCCACCTTTAATCTTCCATTTACAGAAATTTAACCCATGATTTCATGTTAAAATGATGTAATTAAGCCACAAAACTTACCTCCAACGAATCCTCGATGAATTACCAGCAATTCCCGTCAATTTCCTCTCTTGGAACTCAAAAATGGCGTTTTGGGTTAATGAACCCGCGATTGGTTCTGTTCTGGTTTTAATTTCACTGCCAGACCAATCCTTCTATGCGATCGCAATGACCCTATGCGATCGCATAGAGTTAAATTTTTCCTGCCGATTTCCCCTTCTATGCGATCGCAATGCACTCCCGCGATCGCTCGCAACACTGGCTATGCGATCGCAATGCACAGTCTGACAAACCTATGCGATCGCACCCCTTGCTATGCGATCGCATAGCATATTTTTCTCACCCCTCCAATCTCTTCTATGCGATCGCACAAGTGACCCTGCGATCGCAGAGTGCCAGTTTCCATACCTATGCGATCGCATCTCCTATTACGCGATCGCATAGAACAACTCTGGGGCTCACTTCCATCCTTCCATGCGATCGCATCTACTCTATGCGATCGCATAGAGCATCCGTCTGCAACAAAACCAGCAGCCAACAGCAGTTCAAAAATACAAGAAATGGTCCGTTTGGACCCCCGAATTCATCCCGAGGCCCCCGGGACCCCAACGAAAACCACCAACATACTCCAAAACACGATACGAACTTGTTCCAATCATAAAAACACTATCCTAAACATCAAAATCACCAATTACACACGGATTCAAGCCTAAATTCCTTAAAACTTTCCGAATTACGCATTCAATCAAAAACCCGACTAAACGACGTCCGAATGACCTGAAATTTTGCAGGCACATCCAAAATCACCTAACGGAGCTACTGCAACTGTCGGAATTTCATTCCGACCCCCGGATCAAAATCTCACCTACCGTTCGGATTTCGCCAAAATTCAACCTTAGTCAATTCAAGCCTAAAACTACACCGAACCTCCGAATTCAATTCCGATTGTTCTCCTAAGTCATAAATGATCCCCCGGAACTAGTCGAATCATCAGAATCCGGTTCCGAATACTCTAACTCAATAGTCAACTCTTGGTTGACTTTCCCTATTCAAGCTTCCTTCAAACATGCTATTTGTTTCATTTTCAATCCAAATCACTCCTAACTCACCCGATATATTATAATACTGTCATAAAAGCATAAGATATGTAATTGCAAGGTAACGGGGTGGTAATTCCCGTAACGACAGGCCGGGTCGTTACATTCCCAATTCCCTTTTTTTTTCAAGTTGCTCCTTTTCATTCATTTTTCTTTTTCTCTTCTTTTCTTTGTCTCTTTTTGTTGTTTTCTTTTCTTTTCTTTTTCTTTATCCTTTTTTTTGTTGTTTTCTTTTCTTTTCTTTTTCTTTATCCCTTTCTTCTCTTGTCTTTCAAGCTTGTGTTTCTAGTCTTTGCAACTAATTTTGAAGGAGGGGTATAAAAGAATTTAAATTAAGGCTCAAAGGGTTGACGATGGATAAAGTGTTTGGATAGCAGAACAAAATGCGTTCGTCATTCCAATCTTCAAAATATGCCAAGTTCAAACAACATATTCACGACATCTTCTGTTTGTGCTCTGATTGATAACCATATCGTCCATTCGCCTTTGCATCTATCATTTTAAAGTATTGCTGGACGACACTTTCATCACGAGCAAACCCTGTCTTAGCAAGGGTTTCTTCGTGTTTTACCTGCCCCAGTCTCACATGATTCGGGCTCCAAATAATCTCAAATCGCTTTTATTTCTTTTAAAATGACCTGATTTTCTTCTAATTGCTTCATGATTAACCCTTAATATTAGGCCAAAATTATGTGCGATGCCATGTCATTAGAGTCGGCGTTCGAATAAATGACAAATCTAAATATAGAAGAACTAAACAAAAAGACGACTGGGTAATAAAAGACCGAAAATTCCATTAAACGGAGAAAAAGGTTCAAATACAAACAAGCAAACCAACACTACAAACCTGAAATGACACTTGATAAAACTAAGCAAACTAAAATGACCAAAAATGGAAAGATAAGAGGGTTTCACTACAAGACAAAATCTAGGTCACAACCCTGGAAACAACTCGGACAAAAGAAATGACAACAAAAACAAACCACCGAAAACTCCTCCTGATTACCAAGCATGACTTCTCATATACCAACTTCTGCTGATTGGTTTTGCTTTGGAATACAGATCGGGCTTCTTAATTTTCCCTTCCCTTGTGTATCAATTTGATCATATGGGTCTAAGGGTGAGCTGGCAATGGATTCTGATTAATGTTGGGTGCCTCTGGTGTCTGAACCTCGATCTTATTGGTGTCCATAAGTTCTGTGTTCACTGTCCATTAGGAAGGTTGTGCATATTATTGCCTCTACTTTAAAACAAAATTTTATATACATAAAAACATTTTTGAAGTCTTCCCCTTTAAAATTTTGCATTTAATATTTTACCATAATTTATTTTTGTTAAAATATTTCGTTAATTTTATGCAGAAATATCTTTCTATCACAATGAGAAGTAAACTACCTCATGACCCTCGAATGTTGGCTAATCGGTCTCTTTGGAACTGAGGAAATATCAATATCATTCTTATATTAAAGGTATGTTGTTTGCCAAATTTTATTGCACTATTTTTTATTTTGCCAAGTTGTAAATGTAGCATTGGCTAGTAAGTAAAATAAGTTTAAATGTCATGGTCTGTCAAATTTTTTAATAGGTTTAAGCTTTTACAATGCAATGTATAATTTAATTTAGACCATTGATTGGCAATTGGCAATTGGCAATGTTTTGCAAACTCAATTTGTTCTCATGAAAGTATTATAACGCTTTTAATACGCTTTGAAGGTATTAAATTTTAACCTTCAAGTGCTTAATTATTATCAAACACCTATTTTGCTACATTATAAAAACTATTATAATGTGTAATCTTCATCAGGTTTGCTTATTATAAGTTCATGATGAGATATTTAATGGGAAGTGGAAGACAAAGATTCAATTTGGTGATCATTTTCAATTATTATTCACATATAAAAAATTACGATAATGTGTAATACATAGATTTTTAGTGGTAATTATTTTCATCACTTTTGCTTATTATAAGTTCATGTTGAGATGTTTAATGGGAAGTGGAAGACATGGATTCTTAGTGGTGATTTGGTGCAAGATGGATTGACAAACTGAAGAATGCAATAAAATCTAAATTCATGCTTGTGTTCGAGGGCAATGATGATATTGGTACAAGATAGCACCATTCCTTCAGGCGGATTTGTTATTAATTTTATATAAGAGTTATATTTTTTTTTCAAACTTCAAATAATTATTTTTCCTTTAGACATAGCAAATATTATATTTTTCCTTTTATGTTCTTTGTTGCCCAAAAAACATGAGAGATTAAGGAGAAGATCAGTACAACCGATGAAACAAAAAACATCTTCCATGACGTGATAGCTTCAATTGCAAAATAGTGCATTCCAGAGCAGAGCAAGAGTGCAGCAAGCTATGTCGGGAAAAAAGATGCTAAAGTTAAAGATGTTATAATGGAAACAGGAAAAGATGAAATGGGATTTACAGAGAAAGTAATTGAAATATTGAACAAAAAGGCAGTAATTCCCATTGGGAGCTGCACAAGTATGAAACTTTGTGCAAGGCGCATCATTTTGTACAAAATTCACCGAGAATATAGATTTTTTCAGCAAGAGCAGAAGCGGTGATTGATTATGCTTCGAATGATGGGAAGGGTTCTGAATATGTTGACCAAAAGCATTTATTATCCTTATTTTGTAAAGGAAAGAAATTTCAATCGCTCCAAAGGGAATTGTACTACTGCTCTTTTCTTAATTATTTATGTTGGTTTTATTTTGAATTTGAGACAAGTTTTATCCTTCACCTTTGCGTAAGTGCATAAAATTGTTGGTACCTAGCATATATACAATCTGATGGAAATTTAAATATTTATTTTTTATTTTAATTCTTTTCAATACCATTACTAAATTTAGTCTGCAATATAGACTTACTATAGCATTTTCCCCTTTTAAATGATCTGCGCATTGCACGGGTACGTATACTAATACGTTGAAAGCAAAGAAAATCATACATGGGGGAGTAGCAGAAAACATACACGTATATTTGGGAAGAGTACAAAAGGGCACGTGTATAGTTGATGAGAAATGATTGAAGTGCCCTTAAGCTTCTTTAAAAAGATTCCTAGCAGACATGTTGAAGATCTTGCTCTTCTAAGAATAGAGAAAGAAAAGTAATATTTGACCATTACAAAAATAAGAAATCATTTACGTATTATTTTTCTTTATAATTAACCTTATTCTTTTAAGTTAGTGAAATATAAATTAAGTTACACATCTAAGGAGAAATAAGGTACGTAGTTCGATAATACTTTTATAATTAAAATTATTTAATATCTTTCTTAAACAATGCTAAAATCTTAAAATACATGTGATTTATATAAATAGAAGGTTAATGATTCTTTATTGTTAAAATCGTTTGAACATTGATAATTTATTCTTAAATTTTTAGTTCAAGCATCAATTTTGTGATTTACCGTAAAACGTTCGAACTCTATTACTCACCCTCAGAAACTGTTGAACAAGAATAAGTGGGTCTTTTTGATTTGATTTTATTATGATATTATCACTTTTAGCCCGTGCCATAAATTATTTATATTTGGTAGCCGAAAAAAGTGTATATAATTTACATAATTTTTGTATATAACTAAATTATATATTGGCTATTATTTTTCCAACGGCTGTACAGTGTCATTTTTCTGATGTTATTCAACTAAATTAATGGTTGAGGTTTGTTTGTGTTGGTATTTAAAAGCTTTGTTTCAAATTTGATATCATCTGGAGTAGATTTGGGGTGATTTGATTAAAATTAAAGTTACAAATTTAAATAATATTTTTTTAAAAACATGAACAACTTAACATATATGAAGAGTAAATATAGCAAAAACTCTACCACTTCGATAGAAAATCCCTGAAGAATAAAATCATGCAAACCTGATAGATTTTGATGGATACCTTAACAAATTGATAGAGTAAATATAGCATAAACTCTACCAATCATATAGAGAAATACTGAAGAGCAACGTGTTAGGTTTAGGGGCCATTTTTTGAATACCGCTAATTTTGAAGATATTCGGTTATGACTATACCTTATGGGACCATTCCTATCAATCACCTTAGCTCAGTAATAGCTTAAATAATTTTGGGAAGAAGTAAAAGCAGTTTTTGAAAAGTAAAAAAAGTAGCTTATTCCGAAAAGTAGAAGCAGAAGCAGTTTTGACTTTTCTTCTTACCTAAAATATCCTTAGCAAAATATAGTATATACCAAAATAACCGTTAAACCTAATACTTAGGATATTAATGTATAAGTATTTCTTCTTATTTTAGGATAACTTTCTAATATATAGTGACTTTGGGGATGAATGCTTTATATTTGTTGAACTGATTTTAATATATTTAACTTATATTAAAAAAATTAAGTACTCTTTAATTTTATTTTCATATTTTACTTAAATAAAATAAAAAAAATTAATAATTTCTCGTAATAAAAAATTGTTGAGATTATATATTAACTTTTTATTAAATCTATTCATGTCCTTATTTGTAATTTGATACTTAAAAGTACTTTCTAAAAAGCTTGGCCAAACATATATTATAGCTCAAAAATACTTTTTCGAGTGATTAAATCAAACACAAACTATTTCTTTTCAAAAATATTTTATTCAAAAATACTTTTGAAAAAAGGAAGAAGCTGATTTCTCTAGCTTGACCAAACGGGCTATAAAATTAGGCTGGTGCTATCCATCCCACTTTAGGAGACAAGCAGCCCATGTCTTCAATTGGGCCACCTAGTCTATCTATACTTGGACAAAACAGGCCATGAAAGTAGCCCACAAGCCCTGACTGAATCAAACTCGTCAAAAGACTTAGAGACCATTTGGCCATAATTTTTTTTTTCCAATTTTTATTTTATTTTATTTTAAATTTAGTGTTTGGCAATAAAATTTTTATTTTCAATTGAAAAAGAATTTTAGTATTTTCGAGGATTTGAAAAACTTCAAAAGACTATTTTCTAAAATTCACTTCATATCACTCAAAAATATTATAAAAAGCCCAAAATCATATTTATGTCCAAACATAACTCTAATTTTTAAATAGGAAATTTTACATGTGTATACCATATAGCAAACCTTATTACCAACCATGTTTAAGGTTTGTGTTTATTACATTTAAGCATACCAAGTTTCAATTTACGTACCATAATTCAAATTAAGGCATTAATTAAGTTCTCATTTATTATAGGAGTGTATTTAGGGATAAAATCTCCCAAATTATTTTGTTACCCGCTTCTGTCTCTTCTAATTTTTAAATTTTTCATACCTCACCCCCACCCCCACTCCCACCCCCACCCCCCCACGATTTTCCCCCAATCTTCTCTAAATAGAAAAGTGAATAGTTATATGCTTCTTAATGCAGTAAAGGTGAAAGATAAGTATTGTACCTGTTTCGGACATTTAAAGAAACACAATGTCATCTTATTGTGCCTTCTTGCAACTCTGGTAATTGAACAACCCCTTTCCGGAACGTGTGGCCTCTATGCAGTTTCCGGAACGTGTGGCCTCTATATATTTTTTCTTTTGTTCAGTTCTTTTCCTCTTTTGTTCAGTTTTTTCCTATTTTTTCGAGCATTCACCCAAGCTTCAATCTGGAAAAAATTGAAGTTATCTCAATCTTCTTCAAAAAAATCAAAAAAGAAACATTCAAAAAAAGCTAAAAAATTCAGCCCTCATAATATTTCAGAAAATGTATTTTTATTTAATTTTTCCGCGTAGTTTCTGGAAACCTTTTAATTTGTCTCAATTTTGAGGTTTAATTGTCGTTGTTTTGTATTTTTATATGAATCGTTAATATATTTGTAGTTAAATTGTAGTTATATTGTGGTAGATTTGTAGTTGTTTTCAGTGGTTTTGTAGTTAAATTGTAGTTATACTGATATTTTTTATTGTAGTTGTTCTGAGTTATTATGTAGTTAAATATATTTTAATTATAGTTAAATGTAGTTTATTGTACTCAATCCACTTTTTTCTATTTATTTCAAAATGTAGTCAATATTTTTTCCAACATAAATTGTAGTTTAATGTAGTATAAATGTAGTAATTTTATAGATACCCTTAAAAATAATACAACTTTATACAATATTAAAAGTGATTTGTAGTTTATTTGTAGTTTTTTTGTAGAAATTTTATAAATGAATAGAAAATTTTGTAGTCTACATTTTTTTTCAACATAGATCGTAGTTTAATTGTAGTATAAATGTAGTAAATTTTTTAGATACCCTTAAAAATAATACTGCTTTATACATATAAGAATATCACAGTTTAAGCATAAGTTTAGCTGTTAAGTGCTATGTAAATTAAACATTTGACTATTTTTTTTATTGAATATCGATTTATTAAGCATCTCTTTTTCGTTTTCTGTTTTTATCGTGATGGTTAGGTGACATCACAAGTATATATTCTAATCAGATACTCAGTCAAGCATATCAAACCCACTAACAAAATTTCCTTTATCCACTCTCAATAATGCTAACATACCTTACTAAGAAATTGAATCTCATGGCAAAATAAGTTACGATATGATCTAGTTGGCAATGTAATTATTTCTGAATAACTCTTTAACTAAATCATGGGATCAATCATCAATGAATAATCAATTATATATCTCAACGTCGACCTAACAGTAGTTTTTCTTTCTTTTTGTTTGGAAACTATCTTAAAAAAAAACGATTACACAAAAGTTACAAAAAACGATTATACAAATGTTACGTGAAACCTTATATCGATGAGATGATAATGTATTTTAAATTTGAACTTAAGGTCATTAAATCAATTAGGATATTCTTTTCCTGATTTTTCGTGCGCCATATTATGAAGATTTAGCTACTATTAATTACTAATTAATGAATGGTATAAAAATTATAGAAAAATAGTGCACAAGGCGGGTAATTTACCAAATATGCACATTTTTTGTAATAAGGTTTCATATATGGTATAGATAGGGAAAAATCTCTTTTAAATACCATTATCACTTTCTTTTTTTTGGCAATTTCACAATTGTTATGTCCAAATGCCCATTTAGAGCTCGTTTGGCCATAGAAAAATATTCCCTTTTTCGAAAAAAAGTTCTTTTTTTAAAAAAATTTATTGTATGACCATAAATTTTTTGATTTTCACTTGAATTTCTTTTAGTATTTTTCCAAAATTACAAAAGACCAAAAGTTATTTTTAATTTTTTTTTACTTTGATCACTTACAAAAATTCAAAACAACCCAAAATTATATTCATGTCTAAATACAACTCTAATTTTCAAATGTCATATTTACTTGTCACTTTTTTTTGGGTATTTCACAATTGTTATATCCAAACACCCATTTAAAGCCCGTGAGGGTATAGAAAAATATTTCCTTTTTTCTAAATTTTTTTATTTTTCAAGATTAGTGTTTGACCATGAATTTTTTGTTTTTCACTTGAAGATGAATTTTAGTATTTTCTGAAAATTTTAAAAAAACTTCAAAAAGCTATTTTCAAACTTTTTTTTACTTTAGATAACTACAAAAACTTAAAAACAGTCCAAAGTTATATTCATATTCAAACGCAAGTCTTATTTTCGAATACCATTTTCGCTTAAAAAAAAAATCACCTTATTCTAAAATTGTAAAATTCTCATGCCCAAACGGCCACTTATTTTCCAAAGAGGATTCCTTGTTTGCACTTAGTCAGAAGTCTAGAATTTTCTTATTTTGGAACATCAACTAGGACGTTGTCTTAACCAAATGTTCGGTTTTTTACAGAAAAAAGATGAAGTGGCCACTAAAAGGCAACCACAAAAAGGACCGAGAAGATATAAAGACTAGCTATATATCTTTTTAGACCATTGCTGATAGGTGCATTTTATCTAATTTGTATATATCTGGAACAATCGACCTTTTCTAGTTTGTTGATATGTCATGTTATATACAAGAAAATAGACGTGATTTAAATTCAATCTTTCCATACTGTAATCATTTATAGATTGTGACAACTGGGACTGCTATAAGTCTTTATCAAATGTTTGATAATTAAAGTATAATTATAAGCTAGTGGTCAAGCTATGATGTTCAAAGAATATGAAGAAAAAATTGTTATATAGGAAGTATATTTTAATTCTAAATGTTAACATCACGACTTGAAGAAATTAAACCATATTGTCAATCTTTTGAATCTACATTCTATGAAACAAGCTTCATAACATGCAAATGAATTTAGGATTGCGTTTGACAAAATCTAGAAAGAGAAATGAAGAGAAGAGTTGGAGAGAATAGAGAACATTTTCTTAGCTTGAGTAGAAGAAAGTGATACAACAGAATTGGAGAAGGGCACTGTTCTATACATCAGAATCAGGTGCCCTTCACTCCCCTCTAACAATGTGACCCTTAAAATTCTTTTGTCTACACTTTGGTTCCTCAATTAGTTTCTTAACTAACTAACTCTATCTAATATTTTTAATACTCCCCTCAAACTAGAGAATGGAAAGCATCGAACATTACCAGTTTGGACATTAACATTTGATGTTGAGTGACTCCAAGGCCCTTGGTCATCATGTCTGCTACCTGTTCTCTTGTAGAAATATAATGAGTGGATGTCAGTTCACTTTTAATATTTTCTCTCACAAAGTGGCAATCAATCTCTATATGTTTTGTCCGCTCATGATAGATTCGATTTGCAGCTATTTGTAAAACTGATTTCCTATCACAAAAAACCTTTACTGGCATCTATAAAGATACACTAAATTATCGCAGCAATCATACTAGCCATTCCAATTCTGCACTAACAGCTGCCATGCTTCTATACTCTGCTTCTGCACAACTTCTACTTACTATTTATTGCTTTTTGGACTTCCAGGAAATTCACCAAGTTCAATGACACGGTCTGTCATTGATCCTCTGGTGTTTGGACAGGCTGCCTAGCCAGAATCACAATAGACTTAAATCCATTCTAATTATCCTATTAACTTATATGAGTCCACCAAACTATAGAGTACTTGGTCCTTTATGAGACTGATACGTAGAATGCAGTAACGACTTGATGTAAAGAAGGCCAGAGATTTTCTACGTGGAATAATCTCACACAAGGGGATCAAAAAACAACGACTTACACCTGTAGGCTTTAAACTCAACTAACTTGTAATCTACCTATTACAAGCTACTTTACAAATACCCTATTCCAAAGACTTCAAACTAACTTGTAATGCACTACCACAAGCCACTCTATAACTCTCCTAGTTGCAGAAGATTTAACTTATGATTATTCCTAGTCACAACATAAACTCTAAAGTTTATGGATTTGGTTTGTTCCTAATACAATGCTTCTAAGAAAGCAAACTAGGAATTGCAATGTAAAATAATTAACAAGATTATAACTCAACTATGGACATTCATAAGACTCGATTAGAAGTTAATCCTTATTGGAGTTGTCTCCTTATTCTTGACACACACAGTGACTTCAATGCTGGATGAACTTTGTTATGCTTGAGATAATATCACCGAATGCACGGGAGAAGTATATTTTGCACCAGGTTGTTTAATCACAAAAGATATCACAATGGATAGTGATGTCAACTCTTGGTGTACTTCTTCCCCGAGAGAAGTGTTTGCTGTATGGTCTGCACATCCACTTCTGAGCAGCTGCATTCCAGCTGGATAGAGGGATTTGTACTTCCTGTCAGGACACACCAACGGACCAGGTTCTGGTAGTGTTCCTCTTCCGTAACAGCTACCAGATGGTCATTTTCTTCTACACATTTGACATGTACTTTTGTCAGAGAACCTTATGAGAGAAGGTCATTGTTGTGTTTCTCTTTATAATGATTTCGTACAGTCACTGACTTGTTCTTTTGTCGGAGAACTCTAAGGAACCAACGCATCGGGTCCCTGTTCTGTTCCTCTCTATTGTCATTTGTAATGACCATACTGGTTGTTTGAGCTCTAGCGTGCCATTCAGTGGTTTGAGGCTATGAGCAGCTTTATTTCAGGCATTATGACTTGTACGGATGGTCGGAATTAAATTTTAGGAAGTTCGAAGCTGATTTGAAAAGAGAATTCTTATTTTGGAAGCCTAAAGTTGAAAGAATAAACTAGAATTGGAATTTTGAGTAAACGACCTCAAAACTGGGATTTGAAGGTTTCAGTAGGTTCGTATGATAATTTCGGACTTGGGCGTATATCCGGATTGGGTTTTGGACCCGAGAATGTTTTGGCTCCTATTGTGGAAGTAGAAGAAATTTTATAAGTTTGGCTTGAAGAGAATTTTAGTGTTATCGATATCCGTTTGAGATTTTAAGACTGTGAATAGCTCCGTATGGTGATTTTGGAGTTGGGGGCGGGATCGGATGTGAATTCGGAGGTCCGTAGGTCATTTTGAAGCCATTTGGCTAAAGATAGAAATTTGAAGATTTTTGAGAAGTTTGACCGGAGGTGAACTTTTTGATAGCAAGGTCGGAATCCGATTCTGAAAAGGGACAGCAGAAGCGACCTAGTAGCAGCGGTAGAGGGAGCCGCAAAAGCGAAATTGGGAAAAGGCTACTGTAGATGCGGTCAAGGATTCGCAGAAGCGGGATCGCATCTGCGAAATGGTAATCGCAAGAGCGAAAGGGGCAACCAAGGGTGAGACCGCAGATGCGGAATATTGGCTGCACCTGCGGAACCGTTGAAGCAGCAGAGGAGTCGCATGTGCGGAAGTCGCTGGGTAGATTGTTTTAAAAACGGGGTTGAGTTCATTTCACTCATTTTCTTCACTTCATTAGGCGACTTTTGGAGAGCTTCAAGAAGAGATTTTGTCATCCATGTTAAGGTAAGTTACCCCTACTCATTTTCAAGTTAAATACAATTATATCATGGAATTAGGCATGAAATTGTGGGGGAAATTGAGATTTTTGGAAGAAAACCTAGAAACTTGATAAATTGGATTTTACCAAGAATTTCAGCATGGAATTAGGAGTAAATTATATATTTGAGCTAGTGAAGCTATGGGTAGAGTATATCTTCGAGAAATTACGGATTTCGGGCATGTGGGTCCAAGGGCATTTTTGTCAACTTTTCGTTCGAGGTTAGGAATTGTTACAAATTGGGTTGTAAAGTTTAATTGAGCATATATTAATGGATTTGTATAATCAATGGCTAGTTTGGGAGCATTGTACGTTGGTGTAAGTCTTTGGAAGGATGTAGAATGCCGGTTATGAGTGTTCGGAGAGAGGTGAGTCTTCTTTCTAACCTTGTAAGAGGGAAATGTCCCATAGGTGTAATAATTGATTATGTGCTCCTATTTGTGGGGGCTACGTAGGCCCAAGGTGACGAGAGTCCATTTTAATTGGATAAACATCCCCGATAAGTTCCTAATTGACTGATTGGGCATGTATCTCTATGTGTACCTGTGTTGCATGCAAGATTCGCGAGTAGGGTATGTGTTCATTTATGGAAAGGGCAAAACGCCTTGGCAGATTAAATAGATCCATCTATGGTTTGATCCGTTCGACCCTCGGCAGTGCACAGTTTACATTCCTATTGGATCGGGTCGTCGTCTCGGTGTGATTTGTGCATGTTATTTGTCGCTTGAGAATTTTAAATGTGAAATTGGCCATTTATGGCTTGATATAAATTGGTAAGATAATAAAGAATAAACGTTGAAAGCCATTGGTTATATGTTGAAGTTGTTCATCTGTTTTCTGGCTTCGTGAATTAGAACTACTATATAAATCCATGATTTTCCTCACATTTCAAGGATATTGTTAATTGACTTCTAGTAAGCGTCAAAGTTGACCATCATGTCTCTACTTCTTCGAGATTAGACGGGATACTTGTTGAGTACACATTGATTACGTACTCATACTAAACTTTTGTGCATTTTTGTTGCACATGTATAAGTAACTGCTTACTGCGCGTAGCAACCCGGATGATTCTGGGACTAGGTGAGTTGCATTGTTTGAGGCGACCCGCAGCTAGTGCAGTTCCTTTCAGCATTTCTATATTTATTCCCCGTCCATTGTATTTCGGACAGATATTGCATTTTAATTTCCTTATCAATAGATGCTCATGCACTTGTGACACCGGGTTCTAGGATGGTTTTCGAAAGATGTGTACTAATAGTTATTGCTTAATTTGAATTGATGTAGAGATTGTTTAAATTTTGAAAAATGAAGGAAAAATCCTAGATTTTTCAGAAGTATTAAAGGAGAATTTAATTGATAATTTAGTTGGCTTGACTGATAGAAGTGTCTGGCGCCACCACGGCCCTTGGTGGATTTTGGGTCTTGACTACATGGTTTCAGAGCACTAGGTTCCCGTCGGTCTCACGAGTCATGAGCAAGTCTATTAGAGTCTCGCGGATCGGTGTAGAGACGCTTGTACTTATCCTTGGGAGGCTACAGGGCTGTTAGCAGTACCTCCCTTCTTGATTTCGTTATCGTGCGGTTCAATTCTTTTGAGACTTATGCCTTTGATTTCTTCCTACTCAATTTTACACGAGCGCTTGTTATAAATCAAAAATTGAAGGATTGTAATGGCAATATAAATGTGGTGCGGATAATTCTTCCAGTATAGTTGATTAGACCATTATAGTCGCCTTATAGAAGGATATTCTATTGTTTCAACTCAGTAACAGAACTTCTAAGAGCCTTGAGGCTAGGCACAGGTTGTCATGATGCTTATGAGCGATTATTCCGTAGTATTGTTGTGATGGTAGGATGTCGCATGCATGTCGGGGTAGCGAATGACTTGAAGGGAGGTTTACCCAGTGTGTAATCAAGGATTCATTATTTTATTTCTGGCATAGGAAAGGTAGTCGGACTAAGGATAGTCAGCTATGGGCTGGTGGAATTAATGAGACTTGGTATTTGCAAGCGTGATGGAGCTTTTTTCTATGATGGGGCGACGTGGCCCTAGTGGAACGTACCAAGTTTGTCGATGTTATAATCTGCTACAATCTGCCTTTAAGGCAAGATATTGTGAAATAGTATTGGAGATACAACTGTCAAATATCGCACTATGCAGTGGTTTAGAATCGAATTAGAATTTCTAATATTGACGGTTCGATAAAGATGACTGTCAGAAAGGTTTAAAGGTTAGCAGCAATTGTGGGTTCAATGCCATGAAGATAGAGTTTATTTAAGGCAGCAATGTATGAGAAAGAACGTGTAGGAAGTGTCGGGTGGTTGATAAAGTTTCCAGAAGGCCGCGTAATCGATTACAGGAATGAGTTCCGCCAAAGTGGGAGAGCGGTGGAGTCACATGTGTGCCTTGTAGTGGGATTACCACCTACCTTAAAGAGAGTTCAGAATGATTTGGGATTTTATTGGCTGGAGATTGAAGCCCGCAGAATTAATTAGAAGGTTGTGCTATCACGCGATAGGAGATTTAATATAACAAAAAGGAGCCGCTTAAGTGAAGAATGATGCATCATAACTTTGAATTGGAATGATATTTCCACGCGTTTAAATGATGACCATAGTGGGTAAATGAACCTGTGCAGTTGGAAAATGAGCTCAGACCCAGTATAGGTTATTGATATCGAAGTGATTGTGCCCCGTGCAGCGACGTTGGAAGCGACTGGTGAGAGCTTCTATATGCGGGTTACCTAAGTGAGCAGGTTAGCGGTCGCGTGGTTGGCAAGTTTTCTGCGAAGAATCCTATCAGTTATATAGCAAAGAAATCGGTTGTGCAAATATGTTGATGAGTCAGAATATAAGAAGGGTTTTTACAGAAAGATTTTGAGAGCTTTGGCGGTTGATTACGCGAGGTTATATCAATAAAAGATAAAGAGGACGAGTGAATTCCATATTTGTGGTATGATGGTTTCAAGCTAAGTAGGAGAGTCTCACCGCTTATGATGGGGTTACAGAGTTAACTACTCGTGAGGTTTCTAGTTATTAGCATATAGATGGGTTATTACGGCTACGGGAAAAGGTCATAAGTGGTAAAATAAGTAGATGAATTGTTGGGGGCGTGCTATAGTTGGCCTTATTAGCTAATGTCCAGACTTGGGAAAAGATTCAGGATTTATGCCTTGTATAGATGCAGGTTTCAGTGGAAGTGGCTTCATCGGGTGCTTCGTCGAGAGGGTATTCGTGTGTTCTAAAATTTATGGGGTGGATTATATTCGGGACCTAACAATACTGAAATCATCAAAACACACCTAACAATACTGAAATCATCAATTCACATCGGATTCAATCCTAAGTTCTTCAAAAACTTCCGAAACACGCATTCGATCAAAAACCCAACCAAACGACGTCCGGATGACGTAAAATTTTGCACACATATCACAAATCACACCTTGAAGCTACAACAACTCTCAAAATTCTATTCCGACCCTCAGATCAAAATCTCGCCTATCAACCAGAATTCGCCAAAATCTAACCTTAGCCAATTCAAGTCTAATTCTATACTGGACCTCCAAATTCAACTCCGATTGCGCTCCTAAGTCACAAATCATACCCCAAAACTAGTCGAATCATTGAAAATCCATTTCAAGCCTTCTAACTCATATATCAACATTCTTTTGACTTTTACAAACTAACCTTCTCATGAAGAGACTTATTGTCTAATTTCTACCCGAACTCTATCCGAATTACTTCAAGTTCTTCAAACATATATAATGAAACCTATAGAATCATAAAATACGAAAAACGGGGCGGTAACTCCCGTGACGACGGATCGGGTCGTTACACTTTCTTATCTTCAAGATTATATTTGTCCCACCTTAACTTCCTTAAATTTTTTGCCCATGTGTGTTTGCTTTAGTACTTTGAGTTCCATTGATCTGAATTTAGTTAAGAGTCTAGATAATATGCATGAAGCAGTAACTTTCCACCAAGTAATTTTAAATCATGCTCGGTAGGAAGCTATGTTGAAAGAATTTGATGCACTTGTGGCAAATAAGACTTGGGATATAGTGCCATTACCACCAAAAAAGAAACCCATAATAAATAAATGGGTATACAAAATCAAACATAGGGCAGATGATAGTATTAAAAGGTTTAAGGTTAGGTTAGTGGTAGGGGGACACACAAACTGAAGGGGTTGATTATACAGAGACATTTTCTCTTGTGGTTAAAATGACCACCATTAGAGCTATTATTGTAGTGTCAGTTAAGAGGCATTGGACTATGTTTCAATTAGACGCGAACAATACATTTTTGCATGGAGACCTTGATAAAGAGGTGTATAAGAGGATCCCACAGGGTATGATAGTTTCTGGTGATAATCTGGTATGTAAGTTAAAAATTTTTTGGTGTGGATTAAAACAAGCTTCTAGACAATGATTATTCTCTTTTTATAATATGTCAATTCTTTGATTACTGTTGTTGCTGTGTATGTTGATGACATCCTTTTAAGTGAAAATGATGATAAAAAATTTTCTTCTCTTATATTGTTTCTAGGCAATGAGTTCAAACTTAAGGATTTGGGGCATTTGCATTATTTTCTTGATCTGGAAATTCTATCAGAATCAGGTGGTGTGCTTGTTTGTTAAAGAAAGTTTGATTTGGATCTCTTAGCTGGATTTGATTGTTTAGAATGCACTTATAATATCCATTAAATTCTAATAAGAAGCTCAAGGTTGTTGATGGGAAGCCTTTATCTGATCCTACTTATATAGAAAATTGATCAAAAAATTGAATTTTCTTACAAACACAAGACTTGATCTTGCCTACTCAGTTCAAGCTTGAGTCATTTTATGCATGCTTCTTGTGATTCACATTTAGCTGTTATTTATCATGTTCTTCGATACATCAAGTGTACTTTAGGTCAAGGGTTGTTTATGGGCACATATAATGATTTTTTCTTGAGTGCTTTCTATGACTCAAAATGGGCAGCTTGCCTAGATTCATGCAGATCAGTAAGTGGTTACCTGGTTACTCTTGGGAATTCTCTTCTTACTTGGAGATCCAAGAAGCAACATATTGTGTTTTCGTCTTTAGCCGAGGAAGAGTATCGATCCATGTGACAAGTCGTTGTTGAGTTAGCTTGGCTTATCAGATTATTGGCTAAACTCTCTATCACCTTCATTGTACAACAACAACAACAACCCAGTATATTCCCACAAGGTGGGGTCTGGGGAGGGTAATATGTAGACAGGCCTTACCTCTACCCGAGAGGGCAGAGAGGCTGTTTCCAATCGACCCTCGGCGCATGAAAAAGAAAGGCAAACAAACAAAACAAAAACCGCATTAGCTATTCCATCATACAACGCATAAAAATTATCTAAACATAAGAGACATATGTACCATAAATAAGCAGGCATGCAATGATATTAAAACATCAACTACCGGAAATGACTACCATAAGAGAACACACGCTAATCGTCTATGGCGGCCCTATCACGCCTCACCCACCCCGGGGAAGGAGTACGAAAAATCTAAAAGCTCCTATCCTACAACCCTGATACTAGACCTCCAAACTTTCCTATCAAGGGTCATGTCTGTAAATACACATCCTGGCCATGTCCTGTCTAGTTACCTCTCCCCAGTATCTCTTAGGCCTCCCTCTGCCTCGCCTCACACCGACCACCGCTAGCTGCTCACAACTCCTTACCGGGGCATCGGGGCTTCTCCTCCGCACATGCCCGAACCATCGAAGCCTCACCTCACGCATCTTCTCATCCACTGGGGCCACCCCCACCTTCTCCCGAATAACTTCGTTCCTAATGTTATCTAATCTGGTGAGCCCACACATCCACCTAAGCATCCTCATCTCCGCAACCATCATCCTCTGAACATGAGATTTCTTCACCGGCCAACACTCCGTCCCATACAGCATGGCAGGTCTAACCACAGCTCTATAAAACTTCCCTTTGAGTTTCTGTGGCACTTTTTTATCACACAACACTCCTGATGCAAGCCTCCACTTCGACCACCCCGCCGTTATACGGTGGGTGACATCCCCGTCTATCTCCCCGTCCCCCTGGATCACCGATCCAAGGTATTTGAAACTATCCTTCTTGGCTATGGATTGAGACCCAATCATCACGCTCCCTCCCTCTTCGCTCGGTTCAGCGCTAAACTTGCACTCCAAATATTGTGTCTTAGACCTGCTTAGTTTGAACCCCTTAGACTCGAGAGTCTGTCTCCATACCTCTAGCCTCTCGTTAACCCCGACCCTCGTCTCATCTATCAGGACTATGTCGTCAGCAAATAACATATACCAAGGTACATCCCCTTGAATATGCCGCGTCAAAGCATCCATCACCAAGGCAAACAAGAGGGGGTTAAGCGCAGATCCTTGATGGAGCCCCATAACCACCGGGAAATGATCTGAGTCGCCACCCACTGTCCTGACCCTGGACTTAGCTCCATCGTACATGTCCTTGATTACTCTGATGTAGGCTTCCGGCACGCTCTTAGCCTCCAGGCACCTCCATAGTACCTCCCTAGGGACCTTGTCATACGCCTTCTCCAAGTCGATAAACACCATGTGCAGGTCCTTCTTCATATCCTTGAACTGTTCCACCAATCTCCTGACAAGGTGGATAGCTTCTGTAGTGGACCGACCCGGCATGAAACCGAACTGGTTCACGGAAATAGATGTCGACTCCCTCACCCTGGCCTCGATCACCCGCTCCCAGACCTTCATGGTGTGGCTTATTAATTTGATGCCCCTATAGTTGTTGCAACACTGGATATCCCCTTTGTTTTTATACAAGGGCACCATTGTACTCCACCTCCACTCCTCCGGCATTCTTTTGGACCTGAAGATTGCATTGAACAACCTGGTGAGCCACCCCACTCCTGGCTTACCCATGCATTTCCAGAACTCCACCGGGATTTCGTCTGGCCCAGTCGCTCGACCTCTGCTCATCCTACACAAAGCCCCCACGACCTCTTCCACCCTAATGCGCCTGCGGTACCCTAAGTCTCTATGACGCTCTGAATGCCCCAGCTCCCCTAGTTCTATGTTTTGGTCCCCCTCCTCGTTTAGAAGGTCTCGGAAGTGCGCCTGCCACCTCTGTTTGATTTGAGACTCCCCCATCAGAACTCTACCCTCCTCATCCTTGGCGCACCTGACCTGGTCTAGGTCCCGCGCCTTCCTTTCCCTCACTTTGGCTAACCGGAATAACTTCTTGTCCCCGCCTTTCTCCCCCAATTCCTCGTACATACGGCCAAAAACCGCGTTTTTAGCCTCTGAGACCGCCAATTTTGCTTCCTTCCTTGCCACCTTATAGCTCTCTCTGTTCACCCGCCTTTCTTCCTCGCTTGTGCTCCCTGCCAACTTCGCAAAAGCAGCTTTCTTCACCTCTACTTTACCTCGCACTACGTCGTTCTACACCAGTCACCCTGATATCTACCTAGATAGCCTTTGGTTACTCCAAGCACATCCCGCGCTGCCTCCCTAACCAGGTTCGCCGTCTCTGACCACATTGCGTCTGCCACCCCAGAACTACTCCAAGCTCCACCATCGACTAACCTCTTCTCCAGCTCCTGGGCTTTCTCTTTAGTCAGAGCACCCCATCTAATTCGCGGTTGGCCCCGAGCACCCCTTTGCTTCTTCTTCACCCAGATTCCGACATCCATCACTAGGAGTCTATGAAGGGTTGAAAGGGATTATCCCGGAATAACCTTGCAGTCCCTGCACAGACCTCTATCGCTCCTTCCGAGAAGGAGGTAATCGATCTGAGTTTTCGCCGTCGAACTTTTGAAAGTGACCAAATGCTCCTCCCTCTTCTGAAGTGTCGAGTTAGCAATCAGAAGCTCGGAAGCCCTAGCGAACTCCAACAGCGCAGAGCCTCCTCCGTTCCTAACCCCGAGGTCAAAGCCACCGTGCACCTCACCATAACCAGTAGCATCTGCCCCAATATGGCCATTAAAGTCCCCTCCAATGATCAACTTCTCGGATTGGGGAATACTACGCACCAACTCGTCCAAGTCGTCCCAAAAACGCCTCTTGACCTCCTCATCTAAGCCCGCATGCGGTGCGTAGGCGCTGATGACGTTGAGGACGCAACCCCCGATAACCAACTTAATAGACATCAACCTATCGTTCACTCGCCTAACCTCCACCACGGACTCCCTAGGTCCTTACCCACCAGGATGCCGACTCCATTCTTACCCCTCACGACTCCAGAGTACCACAACTTAAA
>JASVEL010006271.1:0-41999 GCA_032618575.1 Nicotiana noctiflora
CCGTCAGCATCCCGCGCCTTCGTCCCTTTCCACCTAGTCTCCTTCATTGTACATGTTCCTTTATATTGTGATAGTCGGTCAGCTATATACGTTGTAAAGAATCTGGTATTTCACTAGCACACCAAACACATTGAGCTAGATTGTCATTTTATACGTGAAAAGTTACGGGATGGGCTGATTTCTTTATCTTTTGTCCCAGCAGGTTGCAGCTTGCCGATATGCTTACGAAGCCAGTCCCTGGTGTGACTCATTATTTTATCTCGAGCAAGTTGGGTGTGGCTAACCACCCTCTAATTTAGGGGTGGGGATGTTAGAATAGCTAGGTTGTTATTAGTTGGGCTGTTATTTTTATATCTGGGCCACTAGTTTGCTACGTCCATATTTATTTAGATTGTAAATGATAGATGGGCCGGTTTATATTTTCTGTATTTGGGTCTGTATATAAAATATAGTGAAAAACATATACATGGCTTAGACTATTATATTTTTCAATAACATATTGCTTTCTTTCTCTAGAATCTTTTATGGATCCTTTTTCTCTCAATTCATCTATTCCCAGGATCTCATTTTCTGTCGAATCTAACATATATTAGCTAATACTTACAAGTTTTATAATAAAATATTAGTATTAAAAACTTTCCTTATGGGATGTGAGATACTCCCTCCGATTCAAAATAAGTGATTTTTTTTATGTTTTCATACAAATTAAGAAATACATTTTTTAGCATTAATTAGCCATAGAATTGACCATATTGACCTTTATTGTCTCACATAAATACTCCTAACACATATTCCAATACTATTTACTCCAAGGATAATGTAGGAAAAAAAAATTAATTTATTTTTGAAATATGGAAAAATCACTTATTTTGGACCACAAGAAAAAGATCAGGACCGGAGAGAGTAGCAATTTTTAAATGCCGGAATTGTTAATCACTAGATATCCATTTTGCGACCAAACAACCACAAGCGTCAAGAAATAATACATCTTTCACTAATTTAATGAGAACAATAATTCCCCTTAAAGCTATAGTTTTCCATTGAAACTTACATTAATACCAAAAAAAAAAAAATTTGTCGAGAAATATCATCAGAATTATTATATTTAAATAGTTACTCTACTTAATAAGGAAGAGAAGAACATGTATGCTATAGTTATAGTATTGAAGATCTGAATCCTTACTGTAGCATTGCATGGTATTACCTTCAGTAAAACAGTAATAATAATAGTAATAAATGTCTGTACTTGGGAACTATAATAGATGCTGTGTTGTTCAACATTAATTACTTTGGCATTGAATTAGAAAGTAAATTTAATTAATTGAGGGTTGCTAGCTGCTGCTCATTGCTCATCTGTCCATCGTGCAGTCGTGAAGAATATGCTGTGGCATAAAAAAGTTACTACTCATCTTTAAAATCTTACTTTAATTTCTCTGACCTTATTAACAGTAAAGAGTCAAATTTCAAGCATGAAATTCTTGTGAGCTTCAAAAGTGAAATTAATGATGATGAATATCATAGCCCCCACCCCCACCCCCCACCCCCAAAAAAAAATACAACATTTATTTTTGACAGTTGGGTCAATGACTATCATTTTCCTATTTTTCTCTTGCTTAGGATTGTTCATGTATGTCATATATTACAACGAATAAGATTTTTAGAAGTCAGAAGATACTCATGTTTGGCCAAATTTCTAAAATTAATTTAGTTTAAAAAATAGTTTTAAAAAAAAGTATTGTTAATGGAATCAATTTGTATTTAAATTAACTTGAGAAGTATTTTTGGTTAACAATTAATATTTTTTCAAGATTTAAAAAGCGCATGCATCTACCTATATTTTCTCAAAAAAAAAAATTATAAAGTGCATGTTGGGATAACCTACATTTTTCAGCTTCTCAAAATTGATTAAAAATACTTTTTTCTTTCTAAAAGCAATACTACCAAATATTTTAACTTTGCAATAAAAGAATTGGCAAAAGAAAATCACTTTTTGGCACACAAAAGAGGAGGGTGAGGGGTGGGCAAACCAGCTATTAGTCGGCCAAATGGAAATTGGTAAAGTAACGCTAGAGAAGGATATTTCATTGTTTTTCCTTCATCATAGTTCAGTGCTCGAATGTTAAAATTGGAGGGAAATATATGGTTTAAAATAGCGAATTCTTTAAGAGCATGTTTGGAAAGCCACCTAGGAATTGGATTTGAGTGTAATTGGGTGTAATTACACAGTTTAGCATATTTGTATGACCAAGTAATTACTTGATCAGCATGGAATTTGGTGTAATTGGAAGGGTATAATTACACTCTCCAATTCTCAAGGAGGAGTTGAGAATTGGAGGTAATTACACTGTGTAATTACAAGGTTATTTTTTATTTTCGTTCCATTTTATTTTATTTTAATTTATTTTCTTTATAACTTTTTATTTCTATTATTTTAATTTTTAATTTTTATTTTTACTTTTGTAATTTCTTTTAAAATTATAAAATATATTTTTCTTTGTACATTATTTCTCTTCCTTTATTTCTTGTTATTTCATGTAATTGCTTATATTTTATTTTTATTTATTTTATTATTCTATTTTTTGAAACTTCGCCTGTTAATATTATAAATAGCGAGTCATTTACAAACTTATCATATAACGAGCGATGTAATTAAAGTGCAATTTTATTGTTGAATGTGGTTATAAACTTATTATGTTTCGTAATCTAAAATTATAGTGGAACTTACTATTATTATGTTGGAATTTGACATATGCTAAATAATTTTTTTTTTAATTTTTTTAAATTGTGTTACATTCATGGTTATAATTTACTTGTTTTAGCAGTATTCGCTCATTCGCATGTTGTTTATTTTTTAGTTAAAATTGATAAATTATTTTGTCAAATATTTGATAATGTTATGACATTATATTTATAAATATTAATTTATTTTATCAAATATGAATTTCATAATGCTTACAAAATAATGTATATTTTTAATTTTTGTACGTATCTAAACTAAATATTATTAATTTAAAATATATAGATAAATTTTTATAATATTAGTTTATATATGATTATTTATTAATGTATATTCATGAAAAATATACATCTTAAATATCAAATATAATACTTATACTTATAAAAATTTATAGGCATATATTTAGTATATTAATTTTTAAGTTTTGATAATTACTTAATTTAAAATTTAATCTAATTGTGTAATTACATTTGTACAACCAAACAGTAAACTTGTAATTACACTATAATTACACTATGACAAACAAACAGGCCGTCGTAATTACATAACTGAGAAATTACTAGGCTGTGTAATTACTACCCTCGTAATTACACCAATTCCAATTACATGATAGTTTTCCAAACAGACTCTAAGGAACTTTAATTTACTTTTCTACAGCACAAAGTATCTTAATTTTACTTCTATTTTACCTCTATCTTGTCGTTAGCAAATAATTTTGTGTTTTTCCTCGAAGTTAATGGAGTTACAACGTAGACGGCGTGAATTCCGTGACCAAAATATTGAACCAAGTTTACCACGTGCTAGGATTTAAAGTTTATGGGTTTCTGTCATAATTTCAAATTAATATATTATAATAACTGAATTCACAGTTAGATATATATAAATATTTAATAAAAAACTTAATAAAAATATAGAGTCTATGCAAAAATTGGAACTACACTATATTCTAGATAGTCCCCTGGTGGTAATGCATTACATTTGTTAAAAAAAAAAAAAAAAATCTAGATCCGTATCTTTGTTTTAATGTGACCAGTCAGCCAAAATACAAAGGTTTATATGCAAATAACCAGACATTTGCTAATTATTTGGAGGGTAAACTTAAGAAATTTCATAGAGAAATATTTTAGACATTTTTCGAAAAATATACATACCTCCAATAAATAGCACAAACTTTGAACTCTGAGAATTTAAATCTCGAATTCATCTTTAAAAAGAATAGTCTTCTACAAAGTATATACTCTTTTCGGTTTAAAATAAGTGATTTTTTGAACATTTTCACACATATTAAGAAAGTCATCTTTTAGCATTAATTAGCAGTAGAATTGACCATTTTAACCTTACTATCTCACATAAACACTCCTAACACATATTCCAACACTATTTACTCCAAGGACAATGTAGGAAAAACATCATTAAGTCATTCCTGAAATTCGAAAAAATCACTTATTTTGGACCATAAAAAAAAGACCAAAAAATCACTTATTTTGAACCGGAGGGAGTACTATTTATTTCTAAGAAAATAACAAAAATAGCAAAAAGAAGAGGAATTACTCTAATAGAGGAAAACAGATTTTTTGGTATGAGCATTAATGAGAAGCAATACAAGTGGAAGAAAGCTAGCGAACGGATGGAAGATTTGAGGTTCGAAATTGTCAAGAGTCACGCAACAAATATCTATGCCCTTCACTATTCCTACATTAATTCACTCGTCTAATTAATGTCCCAAAATGCACAATGAATAAAGCAAACCAACAACTCAACAGCCGTGCACCAATGGAGTCGTAAATACTCTTTTATCTATAATTAGAGTCGTGAAAGTTATTATCGATATATGTATTAGGGTATGATATCTATATTATTAGTGACGGATGCAGAATTTTCGTTAAGGATTAAAAAAAAAACTAAAATAGATTGTGGCCAATTGAATCGGTAATCTCACATGGATTTTGACCCCCTTGACCACTAAGCTATGCTTTTAGATTTTATTAACGGGGTTCAAAATATAATATATAGAGATAACAAATAGATTTTTCCTTATATATACAGTATAATTTTTGGGCGAAGGTAGTTCGGGTGAACCCTAAATCCGCTCCATAAATCTGCCCATGTACATACACCCGATCATTTCTCGAAGCCTAAGTGAATGCAAAATACTTTATTCATTGGGCTGTGATTTTTCCTTAATTAGAGCTCTCAAGTTTGGGTTTGAAGTATGAAATTATTTTTATTGGGAAATGCTTTACCTCCTCTAATAAGGGATATTTCGACACGGATACAAGTTTAATCGAGTTCCAATATAAATATCCGAATATAAAACAGAAGCCTATAAGTCACATCCCATGCAAAGGCAAGTGTTGAGTAGATTAAAAGGAAGTCAGCTTTGAAAAAAGGTTTAACCAATTGATTGTTTCACACACAGGAAAGTTAGGGCTGGCATCTACCCTACCTTCCCTTCCTTGAAAAAAGCTACCTAATCAAAAGTCATATGCACAGGGAATCAATTTTAGTTTCACTTTCACTTTCACTATGCACGGATCTAGCGGCTGTTTGGTTAAAGGAATAAAAATACTAATTAAGTATAGCATTCTTCATAAAACATAAAATTTCCTATAATTTAATGTAGATATCCGCCAATCAATATAGCGAAGGGGAGTTTTGAAGCATTGTCTTTGTATGACCTATAGGTTATCGGTTCGACATGTGTAAAGAGCCACTAACTTATGCACTATGGTAGACTCTCTATATCACTCTTGAGGTCGACCTTTTCCCGTTTTTATACAAGTAAAAACAATAGTATCTTATGTCGAATACTACGATTAAATTAATGAAAAGGGGTTCAAAATATCCCTAAACTAATGGAAAAGGTTTTAAAATATAATTCATCCATCTATTGGGCTATTAAAATACCCCTACATCAACCTATTCGGTTCACTTATACTTTGACCATTAGGTCAATGTTAAATTAAAAATAATTATTATTCTTTTGGAAAAACTTAAAAAAAAAATATTTTACAAATTTTTTTATTTTTTTAAACTAATGTACCAGTAATCCCACTAATTTAGTAGTTTTCTTTAGTTTTTTCAAAAAAATACCTTTTTCAGTTTTTTAAAGCATTTTCTTTTGTAAAAAATTGGAAAAAATTTGTAAAAACAGAAAAAATATATTTAATAACTATTTTTGTTTTTCAAAAACTGAAAAAAAAAATATTTGCAACAAATTTTTGTTTTTTAAAATATTTTTTTATTTTATTTATTTTTAAAAAAAACTAAATTATTTGTTCTTTATAAAAATATAAAAATGAAAATAAAATTAAATGCTTTAAAAACTGAAAAAATGAAAAAAAAATTATTTTGTTCAATTTTTATAAAACAAAAATATTTTATTAAATTCTTTCTTCTGCTTTTACAAAAAAATGCTTTTAAAAAACTGGAAAAAATGAAAGAAAATTTTTTTTTGTAAAAATTGAAAACTACTTTACTAAATTAGTGGACTATTTATGCATTAGTTTAAAAAATAAAAATATTTCGCAACTTTTGTAAAAATTTCACAAAAAGAATAATAATTATTTTTATTTAGCATTAACTAACGGTTAAATGGCATAAGTGAACCAAAAAATAAATAGAGAAGTATTTTTAACCCAAAAAATAAATAAAATTTATTTTTAAACCTTTTCAATAATTTAGGGACATTTTAAACTCTTTTCCGTTAAATTAATAACTCCTATACAATTAATGAAACTTCAAACAGCCCCTTAAATATTGAATATAACAGTACTAGTACAAAGCTGTAAAAGTGGTGCTTTTCTTCCCCTATCTTTTTCCCAACCTTTTCTTCTTCCATCCATAGTGGAGTATTAGACACTATATTTGTCCATTAAATTTTTTTTTTTTTTTAATCTCGTTAAAGGTCAATATTAATCACTTCGTCTTTCATTATGATATTATGTCATCTTGGGTTCCACCAAAAACAAAAAAAATTCGAGTTTCCACTCCAAATTTTTTCTGTTTTTATTTATTCCCCTAACCCCCCCCCCCTGGCCCTTACGCTTAACTATCTTTCGCAGTTCACACTCATCATTTGATTACACACCGATTTCTTTAAACCAAAGCTTCCTGAAACTCCAAGAAACGACAGGCCAGCAGGGACGGAGCTAAATATACAAAAAAAACATTAAATTTAATTTAAAAATGTTATGCACAAACATATAAAATAACATCTTTTAAATATATTTAAAATGTAAAATAACCTTAATATAAGAAAAATCGTAGTAAATATAGTAACCTTAGATCATATATTCAAATTTCAATTGTCATATTTTAAATGTGGTTCTTAATTTACTTGTATAAATTTCTAATTCCGTTGCTGGAGCGTAAACTTAAAAAATGGAGCAAAATTGAAAATGAAAATGTAAGGCAAAATAAGAAACTGTACTTGATTGAATTAAGCTCTTCTGATAACAACACCCACCGCCCAAGTTTCAGATTTAAAGAAGAGAAAAAAAGAACGAAAAACATCCATAACCTAAATCTATTTTAAATAAATACTACTCCTATTAAGACAAGAAAAATGAAGAGATTTTCAGCAGAGATTGCTTAAATTTGTTTAACAAGGGTTGTTTTCAGGAGGATTAAAGAAGTCAGGTTCAAGCTTTGTTCTACAAACAGGACAAACTGGATTTTTCGAAAGCCAAGTATCAGCACATTCTATGTGAAATCCATGGTTACAACCTGGAACAACCCTAGCAAATTGCTCGCTCTCTATTTCATCCAAACACACCGCACAATCATTGCTCATTACCAGGTCTTTCCCTGTGATTTTTGGTAGTTTATCTAATTGAGCAGCGGACAGACCTTTTTCTTGATTTGGCTTCACGGGGTCATTTGTGTAATTTCCAGTACCGGCGCCGTCGGATTGGTAGCTGGCGGCGTACCATAGCAAACAGATGTAGACTAAGAAAACAGCGCTCATTCCAACACAGGGAAGAAACAGAGCGAGAAACACAGAGACGAGCATTGTTGTTAATTGAATATATTACGTACGATGTACTGTACGAGGATAATTTTTGTTTTTTTGTTTTTTTTTTGTTAAGGTTTTAAGGAGGGTGGCGGAGGTGGTGGCGTTGTCGGAGAAGAGAAAGAATTAAAGAATTGAGTAATTTGCACACCATGCTGTGGGGAAATTTGATGGAGGAAAGATGAGGTATTTATATACGGGCAAATAAGGCAGTGTTTGGGTGAATTGAAAAGTTGGGTTTTTATTAAAATTGGTAAAAGAGCTAGCACACACCTGAGGCTGACCTGGGGATGAAATGGGCTGAAAAATAGTGACGTGTAATAAGAGGAGAGGTAACGGCTGTTGGCTGTTTGCATTGGGAAAACAAAGAAAGAAATGGAATTAAATTTGGAAATACTTGTAATACTTGGAGTACAGCTTTGTGACAATAAATATAATTTTCTACAAATATATTTGAGTGATTTAATTATAAGAGTAGTTTGAGTTGAAAAAAAAAAAGAGGAAAAGGAAAGATACAATTACATTAATTGTTCTAATTAATTCTACATCTGTTCATGTAAAGGGAGAATAAAGCAAATATGAGCAGAATTCAGATGGACAATTGCATTCACATTAGTAGTAAATATTTATTCGTAATTAATATTTATGTCAAATAACCTAATGCAAGACATTGTTGTATTTATCATTTAATCATTATTACATCACATTTAAAAAATTATTTAAATATCAAAATTAGAAAGCGGAAATTAGTTATGTATTAAAGCATAATGTAGGGATAGTAATACACATGATATCTTTTACAAAATACTTACTTTAAAGCCATGTTTTGTTTAAATATTTTTATTTTCATGCTGTTAATACATGTATTTTAAATTATAAATATTCTATAATATGTAAGATAATAAAAGCATTTGCATAACATGTAATTTGTATACCACCAACTAAATACCATACTAGTTATGCAGACATTTGCTTTTTTTAAATGGCCTATCAATTACTCATTTCGGTTCAAATAAGTGATTTTTTTTATGTTTTCACACAGATTAAGAATTCATCTTTTAACACTAATTAGCAATAGAATTGACCATATTAATTTTTACTATCTCACATAAATACTCTTAACATATATTCCAATACTATTTACTCCAAGGGCAATGTAGGGAAAAAAATTAATTCCTTCTTGAAATCTGGAAAAATCACTTATTTTGGACCAAAAAAGTCCAAAAAATCACTTATTTTAGATCGGATGGAGTGCGATTTAGGAATCTTGACGTAACTGATAAAAATATTGTCATGTGACCACAGTCGTGAAAACAACTCTTGCAAAAAAATATAGGATAAGGTTGCATACAATAAATTCTTATAGTCCAATCCTTCCTTAGATATTGTGCATAGCGAGAGCTTAATGTATCGAGCTATCCTTTACTATCAATTACAGAATCGATTACGTGCAAATTATTATAGTATTTCTAATCTGTTCAATCAGTTATTATATGAAATTATATGATTGAATTTTGTTTGTTCATTTCTTAAACGGAAAGACACGTAAGAGTAACGGGTACAGTCACAGAGCTATTGTCCAAATAACATTTATTTTCATTTTTAGAAAGGACGAAAAGAACAAAAAGGAGACAGCCAGACAGTTTTAAAAAGGGGACGCGTTGCTTGAAGGTCAAGGAAGAGAACAAAAACTCTCCTCCGATCCGTAACACACACACACTAACAACGAAACAATTTAGGGGCCTTCCTTTTTAGCTTAGGGCTTTTCCATATTTTTCTTCTGTCGTTGAAATTATTTCATTTCTTTTTGGGACCTGCACCCATAGTGCCTTTTGCTTAGTTGTTTGCCACAATCTTTCTCCCTCCCTCTTTTTCATTCTCATTTCTTAATGTTCTTTTTTTTTCTTTTTTCTTTTTTCTTTTTTTAATTTCGATCGTCCAGATTTGTACATAGCAATAGTGTATGCAAGATTTAATTTCAAATATTGTCATGTTATTCATTTTTTTACTTGTATCGATGTTTGTGATTATGCACGGGTGTGTGAAATAAATGAGATTCTTCAAGACTTTTGTTCTTAACAAGATGTTTCCCCAGAATGAAAAAATCCTCATAGGAGTGCTTTTTCTTTAATAGTAAGTTGTACGCGATGCGAAACAGAATTAATCGAATAAGTGAATTTCTATTGAGTAGTTATATAAAAAATAGTTTGCATCGCTATAAGTGTTAAAAGCTCGATTTCTCGTCTCGAATTAAACAATTATATTAAGCTATCTCATTATTTCTAAGAAAAATATTTTTTGGCATATAATATTAAGTAGTGAAACTAGTTTCTTGAAATAAAGTACCTCCGCCACTATCCGGTAGATGATGAAGAAAACAATATAAATGTGCGACAGCAAATCACTGTCTTTCAACAAAATTTTGAATCTGCTCCAAAAAGCATTTTATTTTAAATTAAGGTTCTTGGTCTGGATATAAAATATAATATGTTGTTCCTTATACTAGGAGTAGTTTCTAAGTCGATATATTATATTATGGTTATTCAAAAAGTAAGTCCTAGGAGTAGGGACCTAAACTTTTGTTCAATTTGTTTATTCAAGAAGGAAAATAAAAGAGTATAGATAAATGCAACTATTAATTAAATGTACGATTCCTTAGTCATCTGGAAAGAAAACTATTGAATAAAGAGCTGCAAATGATAACTCGGCACAAACAGTAAACCTTTTACTAAGATGCGATCACTAGCAACTTGTGTGGATTTAAGATATTAATAAACACTGCTTTTTCTTCACGGCAAGAACTTAAAAGAAAAGAAACAAAATATAAAGAAATTGCCACATTTTTTATGTGCAAAATTGGGCAAGTGTATGGAGTTTGTCAGTCCAACAAAATATAGAGATTACTTTTCTACATAAAAAAGGATTGGTCTAAGTGCGAGCTAATTACCATTATGAATTCTTCAAAATGTTGATTATGAATTAAAATAATTAAGGGTATGAAACTACGAATCCATTTCACATAACCTACGGACTAAAACAAAAGGTTAAAGTATGGGTTTCAACCACCAAAGTTAAAAAAGTTTCAACATGTCTTTGACTAAATCACTAGCAGCCTGCTGCACTACCAAACAACCATCTTGAGCTTATTGACGGCCTAAAAAACAAACATATTTTATTTGCACCCAAAATGAGCGTAAGTTTGGTTTACACACCAATAATAACAACCACACGTTAGAATTTCACTCGTGGGGTCTAAGGAGGGTAGGATGTACACAAATTTTATACCTTCCCCGAACAAAGTGACAGAGAGGTTATTTCCAAAGACCCTCGGCTCCGAGACAATTAGGTTTGTAACCACAACAGAAATTAAAAAATAGTATCAGCATCGTAAAATACAACAAATGAATGAAAAGGCCAAATTGTGAAATACAACAAAAATAAAAATCGCTACCAAAATAATAAAATAATAAAATAAAATTATGGAACACAACAAAAACAGCTAGCATTCCTAGACAAACAATATCGGACTAGCTGGTGCAGCAAGGAGAAACGCCCGACTACCCTCTGATCTACAACCCTAATGCTTGACTTTCACACCTTCCTATCAATGGTCATCTCCTCGGAAATTTGAAGATGCGTCATGTCCTGTCTGATAACATCGTCCTAGTACTTCTTAGGCCGCCCTCTACCTCTACTCATAATTGCCAGAACCAAACGCTCACACCTCTGTACCGGAGCATCTGGGCTCATCCTCCGCACATGCTCGAACCATGTTGGGCCTCTAAAGCCACACACTTAAGTTGGCCCATTCTTTATTTATTTGGTAAATAGACAATTTTATAGAGATAACCATTCTTTGTAATGTATTAGAAGCAATCAGATGCAATACCTTAGTTCAATACATTGTGCTAGTTTTGTAAATATTATGGACCGGGTCTAAGTAAAGTATAAATAGTAAAAGGCCCAACTATATTGGGTTGGCCGGCCATTTTCATCCTCGTTCGTATTTTTCTCTCTGTTAAGAAGGATCTAGAAGCCCTAATCTCCATTGACGATCCTTTTGATTGAGCTGATATTTTCTGTATTATTATGGTATTAGAGCGGGAGACGGTCAGTCCTTACTTTCCTCTATCAAGCGATGTTACCCTCAACTAATTTCGTCAAGTTTTCATTGTCGTCGGAGTTTGGTGGTTTTCATTGATTTCTCAACTAGAAGTTATTTTTTTGGTTTGATTTTTTCATCGGAGAAGTTGTATTAGCGCGAATTTTCCATTTTTTGATTGAATTTTGGCTACTCAAACGTTCCAAATTTTGTCAGATTAGGGCTTGCTCGATGAACTCATCAGAGTTTTGTTCGTCTTCCTAACCTTAATTCTTCAGGTTGCGAAGAAGGCTGGTATTCTCTTCTCTTATCCGATTGCTTGCTTTGTGGTGTTTGGTGTTATCGTTTGTGACTTGTTGTCGTGAGTTATCGATTGATACTTCCTAATTTCTATCATGACTAGTTCCAGTACATCTTCTACATATACTTCTGAGCTTTCATCCCCCATGTATCTCCAATCTTTTGATGTTCCACGAGTATCACTTGTTTTTGTACCTTTCTCAGGGAAAGGTTTTGGGGGACGGAAGCGTAGCATGATAGTTTCTCTATTGGGTAGGAATAAGATAACTTTTATTGATGGTTCATGTCCCAAACTTACAGCGACTTCTCCTGATTATAAGTAATGGGATCGTTGTAACAACATGGTTATATCATGGATAACTAGCTCGTTGTCTTCAGAAATAGCTGAAAGTGCTCAATACTCTGAGACAGCTAAAAGTATTTGGAAATAATTAATAAACAGATGTGGAACTATAAATGGAACCAAAGTATTTGAATTAAAAAGTGAATTAGCATCTACTATAAAGTGATTATCATGAATTGGTGTCTAGCATGGCCGTGAGTCCTTATAAAGTGATTATCATGAATTGGGTGTGAATTCCATGCTTATTGGAGGATTTTATATGTTATGAATAATATGTGAACGGTGATATGATTATTTGATACCTAGAAGCATTGGCTCGAATTGTGACAGAATATTGAAAGTATATGAAATGACTTGATTCTTTGGAGTGTTGGCTCTAAATGGTAGAGTGGACTATAACATTAGAAAAGTAAGAAAGAGAAAGTATTGTTGATTATTCCTTTGTCGGGACGTCTGGTTGAACTTGTTGAATTCTCTCCCTTGCCGGGATGTCGTCAAATATTTGCTTATTTTTATGCCCCTTAATTGCGACTGTTGTTTGGGGAGTCAGACTGTTGAATGATATGGATCGGGTTACGCGCCGCAATAATGATATTAAGGATCGGGTTGCATGACGCAACGATAATATATTAGGATCGGGTTACGCGCCACAACACTGATGTATGATAAATGATATGGTTCGGGTTGCACGCTGCAACAATAGTATTTGTGGATCGGGTTTCACGTTGTAACAATGGTAATTATGGATGGGGTTGCACACAACAACAGTTATTTATACCATATTTTTATATTGAGTATTGATTCCTTGTTCATTGTGAGTCTAAGCTGCTTTCGTTTGTTACTTGGGATTACTGTTACTATTGTTATCTCCCTATAGCATGTTTCACCTTTCATATTGTTAGTTGTTTGGTATTTCGTTTCCATTTTATATTTAGAACTACACAGGTTTATGTGATGTTCGGTCTAGACTCGTCACTACTTCGCCGGGGTTAGGCTAAATACTTACCAGCACATGGGGTCAGTTGTGTTGATGCTACAGTTCTGTGCATTTTTTCACATGTCCAGATTTTGAGAAGCATCAACAGCATTAGTGCGGAAGCAAGCTTCATTGTACGAGACCGAGGTAGACTTGCAGGCGTCCGCAGGACCGACGTCTTTTTCTTATGCTCTCTTTTAGGTTGTTGCCTCCTTGTTTCGAGACAGACAACTTTTATGTTTCTTTCAGACCTTTGTATTTAGTATATTCTTAGTGGGTGACAACAAATCTTGGGTAGAGGCTATTATTGACTATTCTGCGTTTGATTCAGACTTATAAATTAGACTTCCGCTATTATTATTATTATTATTATTATTATTATTATTATTATTATTATTATTATTATTATTATTATTATTATTATTATTATTATTGAATTCTATATTTCTTATTGATGCTATAAATTATTGACAGATTTGTTTATTAATGAAAAGGTAAATAAGTTGGCTTGCCTAGCTACCACGAGTAGGTGCCATCTCGATCCCGATGGTGGGAAATCCGGGTCGTGACAAGTCAAACTAGATTGCGTTTCCCTGATAGCTCAATTCATAGCTCTAATCCTTTCCAACTTGTCCATGTTGGCACTTGGGGACCATATCACACACCTACTTACTCAGGTTCTAAATACTTTCTTACTATTGTTGATGATTTCACTAGAAGTACTTGGACTCACTTAAGAGTCGTTTGGTTGGAATATGAGTTATACCGGTGTAAGTTATACCGGTATAAATTATAATGGGATAAGTTATGCGGGGATTAGTTGTGATGGGATTGTTGTTTATTCATTGTTTGGTATGTTGTATTAAGAATGACAGTTGAATAATTTCTTAGGGGAAGGTATAAGTTATACCGGTGCTAATTACCCCACCTTTTATGAGGTATAAGTTATCCCGGTGTTAAAATTAACACCGGTATAACTTACACCTGATTTGCTAACCAAATAGAGTTTTAAGGTGGTATTAAATTCTTATACGACCTTATACCTCATACCAAACGAACCTTTAATGGGCTCCAAGATTAATTCTTTCCCTCTTCTTAAGGCCTTTGTTGCACTTGTAAAGATGCAATTTCATATGACTCTTCAGTGTATAAGGTCTAATAATGCTTTAGAGTTAGGAGCTAGTCATGTTGTTATTTCCTTCTTTTCTGAACATGGTATAATTCATCGAACAAGCTACCCCTCACACACCTCAACAAAATGGTGTGGTTGAGAGGAAGCATAGAACTCTTCTTGAAGCTTCTAGAGCCTTACTTTTTCAATCCCAAGTTCCCATTAGATTCTGGGGAGACTGTCTCCTCACAGGCACCAGTATTATAAATAGACTTCCCTCTAGCTTGCTTCAATATAAATCTCCTTATGAGTTTCTATTTGGCAAAATAATTATTCTCACTTAAGAACTTTTGGTTGTCTTTGTTTTGCCACTGTTCTAATTCCTTAACGAGATAAACCGAAACCTAGAGCTAATCCTTGTGTATTCCTTGGTTATCCCTTTGCAAAGAAAGGCTATAAGTTGTATAATTTGCAATCCAAGCAGTGTTTCATATCTAGAGATGTGGTTTTCCATGAGCAACATTTTTCTTTTTCTTCGGATTTCTCCTTTTCCGTTGTTTATGAGTCTCCTTTGTCACCTGTTCATTTATCTTCTTTTCTCCGTGATTGTCTTGTGCCCTCTTCTTACAGCAATGTTCTCCCCAACATAATATCACATCCGGCTTCTCTTTTCACACCTGGTTCTTCATCTCATACTTCTCCCAACACCTCTTCTCCTCCTGACATAGATGTTGTAGTTCTCCTTCAGTTGATGTCCCTGATTTTGCCCCTGCTTCTCCTTCTTTCAATCCCGATGCTGCTACTCATGCACCATTCTCTATTCCCCTTATAAAATCTTATAGACCTCATAATCCTCATTCTTGCTTAAATGATTACATCTGCAAGCTGCGCAATTCCCTTTCTTGCTCCTCTTCTAAGCCTGTAGAATTTGAACCATATACATATTCCCAGGCAGTTTCTATCCCAGCTTGGCAAGATGCCATACAACAACAACAACAACAACAACCCAGTATATTCCCACAAGGTGAGGTCTGGGGAGGGTAATATGTAGACAGGCCTTACCTCTACCCGAGAGGGCAGAGAGGCTGTTTCCAATCGACCCTCGGCGCATAGAAAAAAGGCAAACAAAAACAAAAAACAAAAACTGCATTAGTTACTCCAGCATACACCTCGTAATAATTATCTAAACATAAGATGCATATGTACCATAAAGAAGCAGGCATGCAATGATATCAAAACAGTAACTACTAGAAATGGCTACCAAAAGAGAACACAAACTAATCATCTATGGGCGGCCCTACCACGCCTCACACCCCGGGAAAGGAGTATGAAAAATCTAGAAGCCCCTATCCTACAACCCTTATACTAGACCTCCAGACTCTCCTATCAAGGGTCATGTAAATCCGCATCCTGGCCATGTCCTGTCTAATTACCTCTCCCCAGTATCTCTTAGGCCTCCCTCTGCCTCGCCTCACACCGACCACCGCTAGCCGCTCACAACTCCTCACCGGGGCATCGGGCCTTCTCCTCCGCACATGCCCGAACCACCGAAGTCTTGCCTCTCGCATCTTCTCATCCACTAGGGCCACCCCCACCTTCTCCCGAATAGCTTCGTTCCTAATCTTATCTAACCTGGTGAGCCCGCACATCCACCTAAGCATCCTCATCTCCGGCACCATCTCTGAACATGAGATTTCTTCACCGGCCAACACTCCGTCTCATACAGCATGGCATGTCTAACCACAACTCTATAAAACTTCCCCTTGAGTTTCTGTGGCACTTTCTTATCACACAAGACTCCTGATGCAAGCCTCCACTTCGACCACCCCGCCGCTATACGTTGAGTGACATCCCCGTCTATCTCTCCGTCCCCCTGGATCACCGATCCAAGGTATCTGAAACTATCCTTCTTGGCTATGGCCTGAGATCCAATCATCACGCTCCCTCCCACTTCGCTCGACTCAGCGCTAAATTTGCACTCCAGATATTCTGTCTTAGATAGGGGTGTGCAATCGATTTATCGATTCGATTTTGACCCTTATCGAAAATTTCTTATCGATTATCGATTTGTGCATATGCTTATCGTTATCGTTTCAATAAGGTTTCGATTTTTTCGATTTCGATTTATCGATTTTGGGGGCTTATCGATTCGATTTATCGATTTTCAATAAGGCAGATTATACCATTTAGCCGTAGTAGTTGTCCAATTGGGATATTTGAACTTTAAAGTGTGCACACGCTTTAAAACTATAACCAAGTTCTCAAATAGTTAGAAAATGCAAATTTGGAGCTTACAAATAAAGGACGGGTTGATGCACCTCCAAGATATGGAGGCATCAGAACCTGCAACTTAGCAATAGAAGATTTGCCTTAATCTTCCAAGCAATGTATTAACTAGTAGTGTCACCACATAAACAGACTTATTCCTAAATCATATTTTAAAAGAAGCTGACTAGTAAAATGCAGTTGATCACACAAATATACCGATATTGTTCTTTAAACAGGTGAAGCTTGGAAACAAACATGCACAAAACCTGCAGTGTATTACAATTGATAAAAAAAATTAAGAAAGAGACAATATTAATGAAAAAAATGGCTAGGGTAGAGGAAATTAGGGAATAACATGGGTAGGTAGAGAAAAATAAAATAATAAGTTAGGATAAAAGAAAAAGTAATATAGAATAAGGGTATAATTATTTTTTTGATAAAGCATGAGTTTGATGCTTTGGAAGCAAATCACACTTGGGATATTGTTGAGCTTCCTCCGGGCAAGAATTATATTAGTTGCAAATGGGTCTATAAGATCAAATTCAAAACTAACGGTGAGATTGAAAGATACAAGGCTAGGCTTGTCATTAGGGGGGGGGGGGACACACAGGTTGAGGGGGTGGATTTCCATGAGACTTTCTCTCTTGTTGTGAAAATGTCCACTATTAAGTGCTTGATTGTTGTTGCTGTTAAAATGAATTAGTCTTTGTTTCAACTTGATGTCAATAATGCCTTTCTTCATGGTGACTTAGATGAAGAGGTTTATATGAAATTACCTCCAGGTCTATCTATTGTTTCTCCTTCTTCTGTCCCTTTGGCTTGTAAACTGAAAAAATCACTCTATGGGTTGCGTTAAGTCTCTAGACAATGGTATGACAAGTTACCCGAGGCTCTTTATTTTAGAGGGTATCATCATTTCTTCAATGACTATTCTCTATTCATCAAAGGATCTCCAGGTCATTTGGTGATATTAGCAGTCTATGTTGATAATATCATCCTCACGGGTGATGATTTGGTTGAAATTTTAGCTTTGAAACATTTTTTGGATGATGAGTTTAAAATTAAAGACTTGGTTTTTCTACACTATTTCCTTGGCATTGAGATTACTGTTTTTCCTGATGGTGTTCTTTCAAAATCAAAAGAAATTTATTTTTGATATGCTTAAAGAGGTTGATTGTTTGGGGGTCTCTTCTATTGCTAGTCCTCTATAACTCACCCCAAAGCCCAAGGCTACTGAAGGTGAGGTTTTCTCATCTACTGAGAAGTATAGGAGACTCATTAGCAAGCTGATCTTTTTAACTCACACTCGACCTGACATATGCTTTGGGATTCAACATTTGAGCCAATTCTTGCACAATCTAAGGATACCTCATATAGTTGTTGCTCTCCACTTGCTCCGTTATCTTAAAGGCACACTTGATTTTGATTTATTTTACTCTAACAATCTTGATTTCTTTGTGAATGCTTATATTGATAGTGATTGGGCTGCTTGTCCCGTCACTCGCAAGTTTGTCTCGGGCTATTGTATATTCTTGGGCGACACTCTTGTTGGCTGAAAATTCAAAAAGTAGCATGTGGTTTCTCTCTCATCGTTGAAGCTGAGTATCGAGCTGTCCGGCATGTGGTGACTGAATTAGTTTGGTTGTCCCGCTTGTTATGTGATCTGACAGTCCCTGTTTCTTTTCTTGTTTCTGTCTTATGTGATAACATGGATGCTCTTCATATTACGAAGAACCCGGCGTTCCATGAGCGTACAAAACATATCGAAGTGGATTGTCACTTCATCAGAAACAAATTGGCTAAGGGTTTCCTCCGGTTGTCCCATGTTCCTACCTCCAATCAACTTGCTGATGTCTTTACAAAATCATTGTCTGGGATCCTCCATCATACTTTTCTAGGCAAGTTGAAGGTGGTTTCAGCCTCCAACTTGAAGGGGGGTGTTGGGCCTCCAAAGCCACACACTTAAGTTGGCCCATTCTTTATTTATTTGTTAAATAGACAGTTTCATAGAGATAGTTATTCTTTGAATTGTATTAGAAGCAGTCAAATATAATACCTTAGTTCAATACATTGTGCTAGTTTTGTAAATATTATGGACCGGGTCTAAGTGAAGTATAAATAGTAAAAGGCCCAACTGTATTGGGTTGGCCGACCATTTTCATCATCATTCGTATCTTTCTCTCTGATAAAAAGGATCTAGATTCCCTAAACTCCATTGACGATCCTTTTGATTGAGATGACGTTTAATGTATTAACAAACCACTCGCTTCACACATCTTGTCATTCATGGGAGCCACGCCCAACTTCTCCCGAATAACCTCATTCCAAATCTTATCCATTCGAGTGTGTCCGCACATCCATCTCAATATCCTTATTTCTGCTACTTTCATCTAAATCTAAATTTGGTTTAATTGAATAAAAGTAGTTGCTATAAATGTTAGAAACTAAATTTTATAAATACTAGTTATATGCTTTGATAGAGATGTGCTAAAAAATGAACATGTGATGTGTATCTCAAATAAATAATTGGTAGGTTCATATTTTATTATTAAAATAACTAAATGCCCTTAGAAATCTATTTACAGGAGCAGGACGAGTGACGAAAATAAAATTGAAAGCGATTTAAGTGTTTTATTTTGGGAAGAATTTTTTAAGAATTACTAAAGATATTGTATTAAAATAATAAAATTTTGAATAAATCAAAAGTGCTTATAAACCAACCATAATGGCTAGATTAATTTTGGCTATACTCCTTATTCTTCTTCTGCTTTACACAGACAAAAATGATAGTGGATACACATACAAGTTTATGGAATATTGCTTCTTCTTTACTACTATCTCATATTTGACTTGTAACTATTTTTCAACTAATTTATAGATATTAATTATATTGTAAACAATAGCTCTAAAAGTGGCCATCGGATATTATTTTTACTTTTGCAACGCACCATATTGAGTTCTAGGTCCAATCACTCACAAAAACATATTGATATTAATTCTTTCAAAATTCATCCCAACATTCATTAAAAAAACAAAAACATAAAATAAAATTTTTTCTTGTACAAAGTCACCTTAAGATGATAAGTTTGATTTGCGTTACAAGGATAGCTCAAGTGAAGTTCCAGTAGAATAGAATCTAAAGGATAGCTCAACTGAAGTTCAGGTATGATAGAATCTCATGACGGAACTCTGATGGAATTGACGAGATTCTTTCACTTTTTAATAAGAGGTTTAGCTTTCGAGTTCGAGTTTTGAAAATGAAAAAATTCCTTGAAAATGTTTTATTTTTTAATGAGTCACATACGATAAGAAGAGAAGTCTTAGCGTAACTAGTAAAGTTGTTGTTATGTGACTGGGAGGTCACAGGTTCAAACTGTGAAAACAGTCTCTTGCAAAAATACAAGTTGAGACTGCATACAGTTGACTCTTATGATTCGACCCTTCCCAAGACCTTACATATAGCTCTTAGTGCATCAGACAGCCTTTTTTTAGTCGTATAGGATAAGAATTTGAGATGTCGGGTCAGTAAATTTTCAATACCGGATGAAAAATTAAACAAAATATAAACAGATGTATATATGGTTGGGCAGATATGTTGGGATCAGGTGGGCTATTTAGCTTAGTAAAGAAATAGGTTGAAGGGTCATGGTTTCCACTTAAGCTTTGTGCAACATGATAAGGTTGACATTGTCTCCTTATCCTTTTAGGTTTGTGATAGAAAGGTATTATGATGTGAGATATTTATACGCTTCTTTTGGCTACTGGAGCCAATTTGAGGCATTTTTCATATTATATTTTACTATGTGAATGGGTTGGTAATCATCTCTAAGATTAGACGCATTACGTTATATTTATATGGCCTTTCTGTTATTTGTTAGGCCAGATTACCTTTTCTTTTATTTCTTTAGATGGGACCCTAGGGTTAGGTTAATAATCATCTGAGTTATTGATTGGATAACAGAGAGAAAGTTATATTAAGGTGGGGTGGGGGAAGAACTTGAATTTAGAAAAGACATCATGTTGCCACTACTACTATTTTAGAATTAATCAATGTACCCTAAAGTTTAGTTTTTCCGTTTAATTTTTTGGAATGTAAATATCCGGAATTGTCCTGAAACTAAGAATTTTAATTTAAATTTTCAGAATAAAATAAGTATGAACTAATACCGAAACAACAGTCCTAATTAAGAATGGTTATTTGAGCAATTCCTCCGACTTGAATGACCATAGTTATGATTTTGTATTTTCTGTAATATTTTTCTTTCTCTAACTCAAGTTTCATTTTGAAAAGTGTTAGAATTTGACTCTTGGTACATAAAAACACAGTGGATTCAAACAATTTGAGACTATGCCAAAGTTGATTAAATGATTATAAATTTGGATTTCTGAAGAAGAAAACAATTTAGTCAACTGTATGAGGTAAGAAATTCTCATGTACGATTTAAAGGGAAGGAATTGAACTATCTATTTCGGCCGGGGAGAACAGGCAATTCAACAGCCGCTGAGTATTAGAAACAGGCTATAGCGCTTAAAAAATCATAATTTGAATCATAGTTACGAGTTGAAATCTCAGCTTGTTGTGTCATACCTAATTTAACAACTGATAAATACAAAAGGCCGAATAAGTTGCATATTTTATGGGAAGGGAACTGATCTTGGAACAATGCTTTGTTTAAAATGTTAAAACATTTTGCAAGCAACAACACAAGTAATTCGTTGATTGGGTCATATAACAATTATGGTGTGTTTAGTATGAAAGTAAAATGTTTTTCGGAAAATATATTTTTCAATTTTTTCATGTTTGGTTGGTTTAAATATTTTAAAAAATATATTTTTTTTGTTAACTCATTTCTTTTAAACGGGGGAAAATATTTTCCCTATCAAAGAGAAAGGAAAATATTTTCCAAAACTCTTATTCTAACCTTCTTTACCTTATTATCCCTGCCCACCAACTCGCACCTATTACATCCCACCCACCCCAAACTCGCCCACCACCCACGCTAAATAGAAGTATTGTTAAGAGTTTTTTCTGTTCATGTTGTAGATCGATATTGTATTTTTTTCATGTTATAGTAAAATATTTTTTTATTTCAATAAAACGATTACCTTTTTCTATGATGTAGAAAAAATTATTTCTTCTATTTCAACAAAATGAATGCTTTCTTTTTATTATGTGGAAAAAGTTTTTTCTTTCATTTAAACAAACTAAGTATTTTCTTAAAAAGTAAAATGTGGCCCTAAAAGGATTACCCCTTTCCCACAACGTTAGACTCGGGTCTAAAGTTTGCTCTTTTTTTAGTTAGCTCACAAGAAATTAGATCGTGGTCTAACGTTTGCTCTAACTTACAATTTAGACTGTCGTATTATTATCTTTAGGTTATAACTAAATGGTCCATCAGTTGGAAAAAGGAAACCTAAAATAATAATAAAAAGGACCATTTACTAAACATTTGATAAAAAAAAGGGACAACTGGCGAAAATTTCACATGATCACTTGAGCCATAAAATAAGTATTTGGGCTTTAGCGTAGTCTATGATTTATGTTGTAGCCCACAAAAGCCTGGTCCAATTGAGTTGAGGATTAGGTATGTTTGTATGTTTGGGTCCAGTATTTGGACATGTACGCTACTCATATGGTAGATCAAGATTGTCCATTTTGCTTTCCTTCGTGAATCTCTTCATTTTATGATGGGATTATCTAAGTTGATATTTCATTTTGATACTCCAAAGTTGGGCCAACGGATATAGCTTTATTAACTATAACAAAAAAATATAAATGGCAGTCGATTTGAAATTTGCTCGGCACTATTGAACTAAATAACAACTTCTAATGCGTACTTAATAACAATTTTTTTTTAATTATAAATTTGTATGTTATGAATTTGTATGGCATTTAGGGGTTGATAGAAAGATTTGCGCAAGAATAATATTAGAATAAGAGGAATGCGTTACAAAGCTTAGCTTTTGTCTTTGTAATTCTGGGACTCGGGCTCGAGGGGCCGCTTAAGTTCGAGTTCAGGTAAGGTTGAGTCCGAGTTCGATGGACCAGACTCGAGCTCGAAGGCAGAATGCAATGTCCGAGGATCGAGGTGCGAGAGGAACATCGAAGCCAAGCACGATCGGCTCCGAGGCAGTGTCGTTCTGATTTTTTTACATAAGGACAAGATTTCCGCCACATCCCCAAGATCATGGCGTATATTTCGGAATAGAACTATACATCTGTCCCAATAAGATTCTTTACTGTACATAAAAATGTACCTTATTTAAGGCTTCCCCTGCTATATAAAGGAGACTTTAATCATTTGTAAACAACATCTAATCATTGACAAATAATATACTCTCTACTTTTCGCTCATTATTCATCATAATTGTCCTTTAACTTTATTATTCTTTCTTTATTGTTCTTGATTCATCTCGAGGTCACTGAGCTCGAGGTTGATACTTCTTAAGTAATACTAGTTTGATTCACTTATTTCTTTCATTTATACTATATACTTCTTGATTATTAATTGGTATTGAACTAAATTACATAACTTTAAAATCACAAATCAAATTTGATTGTTGCTCGTATTTTCGAGGTAAACAGTTTGGCGCCTACCGTGGGGCTAAAGATAATACCTCCTCTGTCCAATTTATGTGAGCATGTTTTAGTGCACACAAAGTTTAAGAAAAAGTGAAGACTTTTGGGATTTGTGGTCCTAAACAAGTTAAAAAGGGCTCAGAGTATTTATGCGGCTATAAAAGCTTCTCATTAAGGGTAGAATTATAAATTTAAGCTAAATTGTTTTTAAATTTAGAAAGGGATCATTATTTTTTGAACGAACCAAAAATGAAATAGGTTCACGTAAACTGCAACGGAGGGAGTAGTGATTATTTCATTACTAATTCACATAACACACGTTGTTATTACATTTTTTCCTGTCAAGAATTATTTATTCTCTCGGTAAAATATGTCAAACTCGCAAAATACACATGTTCATGATAACAAAGCTCTTGGATTCCATGGGGAAAACAACAATATAGGGATCGGTGTACCACTGATAAACCCAGGGGAAGTGCCAAATGAAGAACGAGTTGATGTTAGTTCGCACAATGCTTTGAATGCAAATCTTAGGTGCAGACCCCGGAGAGAGTGTACGGAGGGAAGCCCGATCAGGGGGCTAAGGAACACCAGGCATAGGAGATGGGGGTGTCACGCCCAAATTTCGAAGGACGTGACCGGCGCTCGACCGGACAACCCCAGCCAAACGGACCTGGGCGCATTTTCTATCCACATGTTACCCCGCGTTTTCATTACTTATTAACCAAGTGGAATACCCATGTATACCTTAAAAACATACGTATGAAATTTACATAGCATACACAGTTGCTTAGCGTGGTTTACAAGTTATACTGTCCCAAAATACATAAGTACATAACACACATTTTTCTGTCTACGGAGCCTCTAAGGATACAAAAGAATATTATAATACTTGCCCATATGATCCGTAAGAATAAACATGCGACGTAACTTAAGCATTGCAGTGAGAAAGATTGATACTTGAGCTTATTACAGATATTACCTCTTCGAGCAGAGGTTAATTGTGAGTTTTAGTTGAGATGACAGTATATGTATCTAATAAATTCTACCTCTAGCATATTATTTTGAATTCGGTTAAGGGTCAGATTTGTCCTTCTACTATCATAAATAGGCCTTATTTATCCTCCGTTTGAGTTTCTTATCAAAAATATCCCTATTGTTATACTTTTGGTTTAAATTTACCCTTCACCCGTTAAATATACCTTACAAGTTTTTAATGGACACGTGGCAGCATGTCATTGGACCTGATTTAAAGCATTTTTATTAAAAACTGGAAAACAATTATAAAAATAGAAAAAAGTATTTTCACTTTTTAAAAAACTAAAAAAATATTTTCGTTTTTTTTTTATTTTTTTTCCAGTTTTTAAAGCATTTCGTTTTTTCAGTTTTTTTAAAAGTAAAAGTATTTTTTTTTAAAATAAAGTGAAGAACAAAAATTTCGAAATGCTAAAGCATTTTTATTAAAAACTGGAAAACAATTATAAAAATATAAAAAAAATACTTTTAATAAAGTATTTTCACTTTTTAAAAAACTAAAAAAATATTTTCGTTTTTTTTATTTTTTTCCAGTTTTTAAAGCATTCGTTTTATTTCGTTTTTCAGTTTCTTTAAAAAAGTAAAAGTATTCTTGTTTTTTTAAAATAAAATGAAGAAAAAAAATTCGAAATGCTAATTTGGACACAATAATAATACGGTTAAGCATGTCAAAATTTTTTGTGAAGAATAAGAAAAAAAAATTGAAATGCTAATTTGGGCACAATAATAATAAGGTTAAGCATTTCGAATTTTTTTGTGAAGAATAAAAAAAATTGTTGAAAATATTTGGACACGACACAAAATTTTTTGTGAAGAAATATTTTGTGAAGAATAAGAAAAATATTTCGAAATACTTAACCGTATTATTATTGTGTCCAAATTAGCATTTCGAAATTTTTGTTCTTCACTTTATTTTTTAAAAAAATAAAAATACTTTTACTTTAAAAAAAAACTGAAAAAACGAAAAGCTTTAAAAACTGGAAAAAAATAAATAAAAAAAACGAAAATATTTTTTTAGTTTTTTAAAAAGTGAAAATACTTTATTAAAAATATTTTTTTCTATTTTTATAATTGTTTTCCAGTTTTTAATAAAAATGCTTTAAATCAGGTCCAATGACATGCTGCCACGTGTCCATTAAAAATTTGTAAGATATATTTAACGGGTGAAGGGTAAATTTAAACCAAAAGTATAACAGTAGGGATATTTTTGATAAGAAACTCAAACGGAGGATAAATAAGGCCTATTTATGATAGTAGAAGGACAAATCTGACTCTTAACCGTTTTGAATTTCGTGTCATAATAAATGTTCATACTAATAAGAAAAATTAAAAATTACAAAAATGTAACTAACTACTAATTGAAAGCTCTACCTATATTATGTGAATCTGAGATGTTTGTGGTGAAATAAAAGTCTGAGATGTTTGTCATATTAATTTTTTTTCTAATTATATCCCATTAATCTCGTATTATATTGATGTTTCTGCTATTTTTTAATATTGAGAATATTAATCCTAATTTTTATTATTTTTATATTTTAAATTATTACGTAAAGTTGATAAATATTTTTTATGCGGGTAAATTTACTGGTTGATTTTATAAGTCTATGTTTTGCATCTGTCCTTATCGCCTGGCTGTTGCTTAAGAAAGACAAATTTTGTATCTCCTTTTCTACACTATTAATTATGACAATAATGAGCGTTAAAACGTTTTTCGCGCGCTAATCAATGACCGTGACTTATACGTACCAAAACCTTTTCTCGCGTTATCAAGTCAAGGTTAATAAAATGCATCCAATTGGTTGCATTTCGTTTCTGTTTTAAGTATATACTAGTATCCGTACCCGCACAATATGCAGGAAATAATAAAATTTAAAAATAATGAGAAATATTACTTGAAATGGTAATGAAAAGTGATCAAAAATAATTTGTTATTAGTTAATTAAAGTAACAACCTCTACTTCTTAAAATAGTATTTGGAACAAAAAAAATAGTCACAATCTTTAAGACTCTGCAATATATGTAAATTATTGTCTCTATTCAATTAGCTTGAATTTATTACATAAAATAAAATAAAATAAAATAATGAGTTTTACGAACAAAGCATTATCTTGAAACTCCATCTTAATATAGAATATAAATCTAAGCAAATGCAAACTTAACTCACTTTTCACAACAAATTTCATTAAATTATTTGCTTTCTCTGGCTATAAACTTTATCTGACAAATGAATTCATGTTATGATCAAAGATCGAACTTCAAAGATCAAACTTTGGATAAACTTGTATGATGTCTGTCTTCCACAACCAAACTTGTTGTTTATCGATGTATGACTTTACACTTTCTGAATTGTTAACTCGATACTCAAAACTGAACAAAAATATTACAACAATGATGAAGATAGAATCTGGCAAAGAAATACGGGCAATGTTACATTCACATATGTAAGATCATGCCTAAACTAACTGAAAGGGTAATGTTTCTTTGCATTTAGAGTCGTGCAAATTATGAATTTTAATTCATGTAGTTTAATTCCTAATACTTTATGAGTTTTAATGAGAATATTCTATTTTTAAAAATAACCCCACCTGCTAAGAATAAAGGCTAAACTGATATGAAGAATCGTAGAAAAAAGAATCTTCCTTTCACTATTTAAATCGAGGAAACAAACATAAACTTAAGAAATTTTTTTTTGTGTTTTAAAGATTTTAAAGAAGGGAAAAGTTTTATGAATTACATTGATACAAATAAAGTGTATATATATAAGAATAAAGGCTAAATAGATATGAAAAATTCTAGAAAAAAAATCTTCCTTTCACTATTTAAATCGAGGAAAAATGAATTTTTATGTATTACGTTGATAAAAATAAAGTGTGTGTGTGTGTGTGTGTGTATATATATATATATATATATATATATAATATCTTTTTATCAGCATTCACACATGGAAAAATATAAAAAACAGAAGGAAGTACATCACCTGAGATGCATAATTTCAAAATGATGATCAGATGCTTAGCAATTTACTCATCGAACAACGAAAAATCACAAATAACGATTTTAGAAGCAATTTTTCCCGACAAATTTTTCGGTGAAAGAAAAAAGGGAACTATACGTTTTTTTCTAATCCAATATATGCAAGAGGAGAAATTCAGTTAGTTTTTAAAAGGAAAGGGAGTGGAGGAAGTGTAAGTAGTTTGTGGTTTTTATTGTTAGTTTCTATTGCTTGATTTTTGAAAAAAAAAACGTGTAATTGAATTAGTTTTTAAAAGGAAGAGGAGTGGAGGAAGTGGGAGTAGTTGGTGGTTTTATAAAATAGTAATTCTTATTTCTACTTTCTAATAATTTGAAGCATTGTCTTAAAATGCCAAGTGTCTTTTTTGAATTTTGCCACTTGGTTTCATGGGGGCTTTTGTTTTCTGCTTTTAATTATAGATAGATAGATATAAATAATTAAATAGAAACTACTACTCTCCAATTTAAATTGTCAAAATTTTATTTCTTAATTTTTATTTTTTAAAAATTCCAAATTGAAACCACACCCAATTGAATTGGTAATATTTATTTCTTTATTTTTATTTTATATTTTTAAATAAATTAAAACTACAACTTGAAACTAATTTCCAACTTGAATAGATATTTTTTTTTGTTAGTAAATTTTTCGCTTTTTTACTATAGCTAATTTATTTTTTTTGTTTTTTTGTTTTTTATTTTAAAACAACTTGAAACTGCTCCCCAATTCAATTGAGTAGTTATTTTTTTACTTTTTTATTATATTATTGTATTTTTAATATAGCTATTATACTATATTTATATTTATAATTCAAATAGAGTAACCAATTAATTAAAAACTTTAAGAAGGTTGTTTTTAGTTAAAAAGGTAGTTTATTTTGTCTTAATAATGCCTTTTAAAATTATTAATATTTTTATTTTTTTATTGTAGCTAATTTCATTTTTTTTATTTTTTAATTTTAACATAACTTTAAAAATTCAACGTGAAACTGCTCCCCAGATTGAATGAGTAGTTATTTTTTTTTTTTTTTAATATAGCTAATCATAATATAACTATATTTATTAATTCAAATAGAGTAATCAATTAATTCAAAATTCAAGAAGTTTTTTTAGTTAAAAAGTTAGTTTATTTTATCTTAATATTGCCACTTGGTTTTTGTGGTTATGCCACTTGTTTTAATAATGTGTTTTTGCCTCTCCTTTTATTATATATAATAAATAATTAAATAAAATATTTAATTATTTTAAATAAAATGTGCTTTATAAAGATAAAAAATTTAAAATTATTGTTCAATTTTATTATTGCGTAAATAGAACAACCACTTCGTAAAAACTTGATTTTTATTTTGCATGTGGTTAGGACACCACTACTTATAAATTGTTACTTTTTCTTCCTATTCTATGACAGTTACTTAAAAGAAGTTATTTAATTATTTTAATTTTAATTCTAATAAAATATACCTAATAACTAATTATAACTTCTAATAACTACTTCTTGTCCTAAAACTAACACATGTCATTTTCTTATGCTGCCACTTGTCACAATTCTATACCAAACTTTCTTCCGTATATATATATAGATATATATATATATATATATATATCTTGATATAAAAGCCAAACTGTCACGTTCTTAATTGTTAACTAAGTACACGTGCGGCACTTGACAACTCGCTCACTTCGTAAAAACTTGATTTTTATTTTGCATGTGGTTAGGACACCACTACTTATAAATTGTTACTTTTTCTTCCTATTCTATGACATTTACTTAAAAGAAGTTATTTAATTATTTTAATTTTAATTCTAATAAAATATACCTAATAACTAATTATAACTTCTAATAACTACTTCTTGTCCTAAAACTAACACATGTCATTTTCTTATGCTGCCACTTGTCACAATTCTATACCAAACTTTCTTCCGTATATATATATAGATATATATATATATATATATATATCTTGATATAAAAGCCAAACTGTCACGTTCTTAATTGTTAACTAAGTACACGTATATATATATATCTTGATATAAAAGCCAAACTGTCACGTTCTTAATTGTTAACTAAGTACACGTGCGGCACTTGACAACTCGCTCACAATCTTCCACAACTTGCTCACGTTTTTGCTATGTCAAGTCAGTCTTACTACACTCAAGATTGCTAAGAGAATGGAAGAAAGAACACAAAATAATTGTTAAAGAAAGCTTTGTATTAAAGAGAACTTGAATTGTTTTCTTGGTTAATGAATTACAAATGAATGCCCCATATTTATACTAATCACCTAGGGGCTAGTATGTAAATAATAATTGTTCTACAAGTCCTTCCATATTTACAAATAAGTCCATTCTTTAGAATTCTTTACAAGCCTAGAAGATTCCAAGGACTTTCCTAGCAAATTCATAAAGATCTAGGTTCTTCCTAAGATTTGTTCATACTTCTCTAGAATTTTCTCATAAATGCTAGCCTTCTTCTTATGTAAGCTTACATATGGCATTAATATATGCCAAATGGTACATATGTGGCATGATGATGTGGCGGGTCATCACACCCTCCCCCACCTAATATTGCGACGACCACAGCGCAATGCTGCTCCATAAACTCTCGGATCTTATCTTTGAATTGCCACAAATCCTCATAACGTTCCCACGTGGCCTCCTCCGGTGATTGCCCTTTCCAATGGACGAGGAACATAGCGGTCGCTTTTTGCCCTTGTTTTTGCCTGGCTTGGTAATCTATGATAGCCTCAATCTCCCGATCATGCGAGGTGGTGATAGTCATTGGCGCTCGAGTTGATTGGCCCCTACTCGGATCATCCTTATCTTCATGATATGGCTTAAGCATGCTAGCATGGAAGACAGGGTAGATCTTAAGATACGATGGCATGTAAAGCTTGTATGAGATCGTGCTTACCTTGGCGACAATTTTAAATATCCCCTCATACTTGCGAATCAAATTCTGATGCATGTCCCTTAGTGCCTTGAACTGTCTTGGGTTAAACTTCACCATGACCATGTCCCCAACTCTATAGTTTGTGGGACGCCGCTTACGGTCTGCAAACTTCTTCATTTTCTTAGCTGCCTTATCCAAGTAGGACTTAGCAGTGTCAAGCTGCTCCTCCCATCATTTGGCCATATGATAAGCCCCCAAACTCTTTCACTCGAAGGCGACTGGTAATGAATGTGGAGTTTGTGGTTATTGGCCTGTGGCTAGCTCAAATGGTATCTGCCTCATGGACTCACTCCGCTGTAAGTTATAAGAGAATTGGGCGATGTCTAGGAGCCTTGCCCAATCTTTCTGATGCGCACTTACATAATGCCTCAAGTAGCATTCCAGTAAGACATTGACCTGTTCCGTTTGTCCATCCGTTTGTGGGTGGAAACTCGTAGAAAAGTGTAGTTCCGTGTCTAGTATGTCGAACAACTCTCTCCAAAAGTTCCGAGTGAAGCGAGAGTCTCGATCACTGATTATTCCTTGGTAAGCCCCAATACTTTACCACGTTCTTAAAGAATAACTTGCCATCTTCCTTAGCCTTGCAACCCGGTAAGGCATGCATGAAGGTGGCATATTTGGAAAATATATTCACGACCACCATAATAGTACCATAACTGTCGGACTTTGGTAGGCAAGTGATAAAGTCCATAGTCACACTCTCCCATGGACGCTCTGCAACTGGTAATGGCTCCAAAAGTCCTCCGGGTTGTTTTTGTTCAACCTTGTCCCGTTGACAGACAAGACAAGCCTGCACATAGCACTTTATGTCATCTCGCATGCGTGGCCAATAGTAGACTGACTCAACCAAGGTCCTAGTGCGACGTTGGCCTGGATGACCAGCCCACATTGTATCATGACTCTTCCTTATGATCCGCCGTCTGATGTCTCCAAACTTAGGGACGTAGACCCACCGGCCCGTGGTAAGTAATAAGTTGTCTTCTACGCAAAAACGTCTCATCTTGTCTTGGTTGGCTAACTCGATAAGTTGTTTGGCTGCTGGATCATGTTGCATGCCTTCTTTTATAGCCTCACGAATGTCTCATCTTGTTGAAGTGATTGCAGCAAGCTCGACTTTCCGGCTCAAGGCATCGGCTACACCGTTACCTTTGCTCGGCTTATACTCTATCGCATAATCAAACTCGGCCAAGAAGTCTTGCCACCTAGCCTGTTTTGGTGTGAGCTTCTTCTGCATCTGAAAGTAGCTAGTAGCCACATTGTCGATCTTGACCACGAACCTTGACCCGAGCAAATAACGTCTCCATGTACGAAGGCAATGCACAAGTGCAGTCATTTACTTCTCTTGCACCGTATAATGCCGCTCTATCTCATTTAACTTGCGGCTCTCAAATACTATGGGATGCATATCCTGCATCAGGACACCCCTAATAGCGAAGTCTGAGGCATCTGTGTGCACCTCAAATGTCTTAGCAAAGTCAGGTAATGCCAAGACTGGCTCACCTATTACTGCTGCCTTAAGGCCTTTAAACGCCTTTTGACATTGCCCCATCCAAACCCACAGATTGTTCTTCTTTAGCAACTCAGTAAATGGTGCGACCTTTATTGAGTAGCCACTGATGAACCAACGATAGTAGTTAACAATGCAAATGAAGGATCTCAACTCAATTACCTTTGTAGGTGCCTCCCACTTCTAGATAGCACGTACCTTAGCCTCGTCCATGCGTAGCTCGCCATTGCTAATGACATGGCCTAAGAAGTGCACCTTTGATTGTTCAAACTCACACTTCTCTCTCTTGAGGTATAGCTCATTCTCCCGCAAGACTTGGAAAACATTCCTTAAGTGCTCCATGTGTTCCTCTAAGGTGTTGCTATAGATGACTATGTCATCTAGGTAGACTACCACGAACTGATCAAGGTCGGGATAAAAAATCTTGTTCATAAGGGTGCAAAATATGGCAGGTGCATTGGTTAAGCCGAAGGGCATCACCAGCCACTCAAAGGCTCCATATCTTGTCACACGTGCCGTCTTTGGCTCATCCCCTTCAGCAATGCGAACCTGCTAGTAGCCCTTTCGAAGATCCACATTGGTAAAGTATTTGGCTTGTCCAAGTCTATCGAACAAGTCATCAATGAGTGGGATCGGGTACTTATTCTTCACTATAACCTTATTAAGTGCTCATTAGTGTATGCACAAGCGCAACGTTCCATCCTTCTTCTTCTGGAACAATACTGGTGCGCCGAAAGGTGACTTTGATGGGCGAATGTGACCAGCATCCAGCAACTCTTTCAATTGTTTCTTGAGCTCCTCTAGCTCGGGCGGTGCCATACGATATAGGGAAAATGCAAGTGGTTTAGCCCCTGGTTCCAACTCAATCTTGTGATCCACCTCTCGCCTAGGCGGCAAGTGCCTAGGCAACTCCTCGGGCATGACATTTTTGTTTTCCTCAAGCAACTTCTCTATGCAAGGTGGGAATGTCTCTTGAAACCTTTTGTCTTCCTTTAGACCTGCAATAGTTGCCACGAAAGTTGGCTCCCCCTTCTTAATACCCTTGACAATCTGCATAGCTAAGATTTGTGCTTGGATTTGTCTGTATAGCATAGTCATTGTAGGTACCATGAAAGCTCTTTCTCGCTCCATAACCAACAGACGTTGGAGGTATGGGCTGATCAAAGTATGACAATGTCTAAAGAGCTCTTGCCCGGGTATGATGTCAAATATATCCATAGCGATTACGGTAAAGTTTGTCATACCTTTCCAAGCTCCCAATTTGACACCTACTCCATTAGCTACCCCGCGAGCATTTTGTACCTCGGCATTCACGGTCTTGACGCGAGAGTTGGTTGGGGCAAGCTTCAATTCTAATCTCTTTACAGCGGCCTCAGTCACGAAGTTGTGAGTTGCTCCAGTATCCACCATTGCACGAGCGAGCTTGTTGTTGATGGTGAGATCCACATATTGATTGCCACTCTTGGTAGGTTGGATAGCTTTCTTTGTGACGGCACCACATAATCCAATCATACACAACTGTGCAGTTCCCGAACTCTCTCCTTGCGGCTGCTCCTTTCGTTCACGGACTATGGTGCTGAGGCTCTTTAGGTCGGGATAATTCCTAGAGTCATGAGGCCCTCCGCATATGTAACATCCCTTTTTGTCGGCATGTGCCTTTTTCTCGGCGTAGACCTGACGACTACTCAACTTTTTGGAATCTTGAATCTTAGAGTATTGTTGATGTATCTCCTTGCCTTTGCTACAATCTCCCCCACATTTGACATTGTTAATTTTTGACTCCTTGCCATTGCCTTTGTTGTGCTTGTCATGCCTGAAATTCATCAATGATTCGACCTCTACTATGGCTTGGTCTATATCAGTGACTTGTAGGCGTTGCAACTCCTACTTAGCCCAATTTTGCAACCCGTCCATAAAATGGAACGACAAGTCATCGTTGGTCAGGTTGGGGATTTGAAGGATAAGGGTAGTGAACTCCTTGACATAGTTACGTATGCTCTCTGTTTGCTTCAATTCCCTAAGTTTGCGTCTTGCCTTGTACAAGACATTATTTGGAAAGAATTGTCGCTTGAACTCGGCTTTGAACTGATCTCATGTGCTAATAGTACATAGACATACGTCCGCCATCTTCTTTCTCCACCAAAGCATGGAAGTCTATGAGGGGTACAATACCGCAGTCTTGATCTTTGCCTCGTCGTCCCCCACTTTGCCGTGCCTGAAGTAGTTCTCCAAGTGGAAAAGGAAATTTTTCACTTCTTGTGCATCACGAAAACCTTTGAACACTGGTGGTTTGAAAGCATCGATTTTGGTATCTCTCGTCACGACAACATTGCTGGCTACCTCGGTCACGCTAGCATTGACATGCTCCTTGAGTGAATCTATCTTTGCCTTCATAGCATCGATATACTCAAACCCTCCATGAGTATGCACTCTAAGGCAGTGATGGTTTGCCTTAGTTCCATCTCGGCCCGTGTACGTCCCTCCAAGTCATTTCGGATATTCTCAATCTCTTCAAGAGTGTGCCCCTCAAGAATGCTAAGGGTGCCTTCCACCTTTCCCAAGCGTCGGCCAAAGATCTCCACGGCGTCCATCCCCGCCTTCATCCTCATCACCCACTCTTGATGTCGTCGGGCAGGACCTCTACTTCATCCTCGCTCGCCTCAGTAGCAGATGATTCTTGGTATGTAAGCCCTTTGTTTGATACAACCTTGGGTGGCACCTCCTGGATCTTGTTGGTGGCATTCCTTCTTTTTTCCACAGCCGCTCTTGCGAGCAGCATCCTGGATGACGTTGGCTTGGGTGTTGGCAGCGTTAATTTCTCCGCCGTTCGCCATTCCCTTAGTTTAAACCTTCGCTCTAATACCACGTTGTCACGTCCTTAGTTGTTAACTAAATACACGTGCGACGCTTGACAACTCGCTCATGATCTTGCACAACTTGCTCACGTTCTTGCTATGCCAAGTCAGCCTTACTACACTCAAGATCCCTAAGAGAATGGAAGAAAGAACACAAGAGAATTGTTAAAGAAAGCTTTGTATTAAAGAGAACTTGAATTGTTTTCTTGGTTGATGAATTACAAATGAATGCCCCATATTTATACTAATCACCTAGAGGCTAGTATGTAAATAATAATTATTCTACAAGTCATTCCACATTTACAAATTGTGAGCACGTGATTTTTACCCTATATATGAGTTATTCCCATAAATTCAAAATAAATAACTTTTCTTTATTTTTACAATTTGTGTGTTAATTCATGTTAATTCAAGTAAAAAATAGGCATGAGAATTTAGGAATTGATTTTGGTATTAATTAGTAATCAAGTTATTTTATAAAAAAAAAAGGGAAAATCACAAAAATAGTTGCACTCTTTAAGTTTTACTTTGATTTTTGATATGTTTTTCTTTAAATTTGATAGTTAATTAACTATGACAATTGTCATCTAGGTTTAATTAGTGTTTTGAAAAAAAAAAAAATACAAAAAGGGGAGGAAAATACAATGAACTAAGCTTGAATAAAGGAATTGGGCCAAATAAAACCCAAAACAGTCTTCAGCCCAAATTTACCCACGCCCAACCCACACATTACCGGAGCCCAACCCATTACCCTGTTAAATATCAGAGTTTTATCCAATATTAGAGACACGGAATTACCGTGTCTCTATCTTCTTCATTCTTGAGCCAGGCTTCAGGCGATAAAGGAGGCGATTTTTCAGAAAAAATGGGGAGAGGATTTTAGAGATTCTTCAGAGAAAAATTCCGGAGAAGGAGAGAGAGAAGAAAGTTTCAGATTTAAAATTAGATTCCAGGGTTTGTTTTCCATTTTTGTTCATCGTTTATTCTTCTTTTGTTTCGCGATGGAGTTCGATTGAGTTGGAGCTGATTTCCGAGCTCATCGCCGTTGCTGCTTGGTGTAGATTCCGGTAGAGATTTCCTAGCGATTCTGTCTGACAACTCCTCTTGAAGATTATTAGGTTCGATTTGAATCCTTCGCTGTAATTATTGAGTTTTTGTTTATCAATCAAATCTTATTCACATTTGGGTTAAATTTCTGATTCCTCTCATTTCGCTTTGATGTAATAAACATGTGACGAAAGTTTGGAACACAAGCGAATGAATTAGTATGCTAGTCAGATTTTATAGGTGTCTGAATGTGGTTATTTGTGTATAAATTTTGTTCGATATAGATATCGATTCTGTCTTCTTCATTAGTAATGGTTTGGTTTTCTGTCTACGAGCTTCAATATATATGTTATGTCTCTTCTTTCAATCCGAATTCTGTTAAAAATGAGTTCAATTGAGAGATAGTAAAATTCTTTGTTGCTCGAAGCATCGACTTGCGGTTGTTGCTGTTCTGTGTCGATTTAGGTGTTAAGGCTAGTTCAATTTTATCCCAGGCTCATTATTGTATCCCTGTCAAGTTTTGTTTTAGTTGAATTCAATTTTTCTCTGTTGCTGGTGTTTTGTTCCATTTTTGTGCTTAGATGTCTGTGACTTTCGAGTTTCTTCTGTTGAACATATTGAATTACAATCCGATTTGTTTTGGTGATCGATAAAATAGTATCGGCTTGCATCGAGTCTCACACGAATATGCAGTATGTCCCATTAGTCTTCTTGTTCGAATTCCAACTGATTCTTCGTTTGTGTATGTCCTGTCCTAATTCGCTCGTCTATAAAGATTCATAAATTCCCTTTTGGTTTTAGTTTTGTGTTAGCAGTACGTCTGTTGTCGCTTTGGGTCTATTGTGTAAATCTGCTTGCCTTTTACTGTTTGGTGTCAATTTTCAACTCCGTTAAAAGTTAACCTCCATGTTTCCAGAGTTGTAGGCTTGATAAGTCCAGCGAAGGCTCCTGTTTACGTGACTGATTTTAGTGTAAAATGATCTCATAGATCTCGGCATCACTGTTTGATTGCCATTAATCCATTTTGCTTAATTAATATCACTGATTCTTGCTTCAACTACGAGTTTAGTCGAATTCGCTTAGCGTTGAGGTGATAATGTCGCTTGAATATCATATTTCATCATTGCTGGCATATCTAATTGTTTAGCCAGCCTAGTCTCCTGTTTATTGAAACAAATCTGAATTTTTGTTTTCCAGTAGTTGGTTAAGCTTTGTTTCGAAACTTCATGAGTTTGAGCCTTTGTGTACTTTACTTCAAATCCGTGTTGGTGGTTGTGGCATATTTGTACCTATGTGCTGTATTTCATAAGCATGAGAGATGTTCGTTTCAGCTTAAAATTTCTGCTGTGTTAAAATGAGAATCAGCTGCAATACACTCTCGAAATCAAATCCACCGTGTAAAACCTACAATCTGGAAGGGACAGACAAGGCTGCGCAGTATTTGGAAATACCCGACGCCTCCCCTGTGGTGAATATTTCATTCCTTAAGATTCAATGCACCTCTTATTCCCCCTTTTCTCTTCGAATATTTCATGCATCTCCATGCTCCAAATTCTTCAGTAAGCTTCAAATTAAAAAAAATGAAAGTGAAAGATACAATGAGTAAGAGTTTACTCATTTTGGCAGTGTTCATTTTGTTTCTCGTTGCTTCTTTGTTCTATACTGGAAAAATCGATTACAGATCAAGCTTTTCGCTTTCTCTTTGTTATGTTTGAGTGATTTTTTTTGTAACAATTCCCTGTTCATCACTTGCTTAGTTGCTCGAATATCTTTAATATTTTAGCTCAATTTGAATCTATACCTATCAAGTATGGCGTGAGTGAGGGAAGCATGTGATAGTTTCAATGCCTCTGTTCTGTTCATTTTTTCCCTTGGCAGCATGAATAGTTGAACAACCCTTCTTAATAATCGCTAGTTGCTTTAGCTGCAATTGAATAAATTGTCATAGCTACGGGTACGGTTCCCGTGACGTAGTTGTGGTATTAAGTTTCGAATTAGCTTTAAGTATGCATATCTTTAATTCATTTAGTGGAGCAAATTTGAGGCGTGCCATTAGCGAATTTTCCATGGCCCCCGCAAAGTTGATAACGCGTAGTTGCTTTAGGCGCGTTAGTTAATAATAATACTTTCCTAACCACGGGTACGCATATATGTGACCCAAATCTTAATCTCGGCAACGCTGAAATACACCGAAAGTCATAGGCGTACTGGTTGCGGTATGACTTGAGGCGTGTTTTCGCAATGCCGCAAATTCTTTAAAATAACACTTAAACGTAAAAAGCACATAGTTAAAATATATAAAGAAATCAGATAAAAACAAAAATTGCAGTTGAGCGACCGTGCTAAAACCACGGAATCCGGGAGTGCCTAACACCTTCTCCCGGGTTAACAGAATTCCTTATCCAGGTTTCTTGTTTCGCAGACTGTATTACAGAGTCATAAATTTCCTCGGTTCGGGATTAAGCCGGTGACTTGGGACACCATTATTTTCCCAAGTGGCGACTCTGAATAATTAAATAAATTGATCCCGTTCCGATTGTCCTTTAATTGGAAAAACTCCTTCACTGATTATTATTATATCCCTTCTCGGGGTGTAGTATTAAACAGTGACGCATTTACGTTTACACGTGTATGTGCGGTAAAAAGGGAGGTGTGACAGCTCTGGCGACTCTGCTGGGGATAAGTAACCCGGAACTTCGGTTCAGGGTTTAAGAACTCGAGCTCCTTAGAACTGTCGTTCGCGTTTTTATTTGACTTCATTATATGATTTGAATAACATGCTATGTGCTTTATCGCTTTGATATTATGTGAACTATATATAAAATTGTGCCGAAAACCCTTCTCTCTTCTCCCTCGGGGATGTGCTTACTGGTTGAGACTCCCCTTTCTGTTAAGTCACCTTAAATTAAGAGAACAGAGGCCGGATAAGTTACAAAGCCGATTGACTCCGCGGGTCACCGGTACGTAGCCCCCTCCTCGATTCGAGTTGTCCGCTCGGGTACACGGTCTAGCAATTGAAAACATCGGGATATTGAGCCTAGATTTAGGACGTTTATTTGCATCATATCTGACTTAGGGGACTCAACACAGGGGTTGGGTCCGTCTAGGACAGGTGACCCGGTAACCAAAAGACCGAGCATGTTATATGTTGCATTTATTTGTCCTATTATGCCGATTGGCTAAATTCCTGAAAACAAAAAGAGAGAAATTTTAGATATCGAAATATTGTCGATTGCTTGAAAAGAAAATTTGAAAAAAAAGATGGAACAATTTTTGATGAAATAATTGGTCAAATAATCTGACCGAACTACGCAGGTTTGATTCTCGCCATTAGGTGGGATACGTAGGCAACCCTCATCGGGTCCAACCACCCCTTTAAAAAATCAAAAAAAATGTGTGTTTAATTTTGTCAATAAAATCAAAGTGATGCCATTTTTGAAAAAATAGCCGAATGCTCCGAAAGGACGTCGGAAGGCTGTTTTTGTAAAAATAGCCACTTTGAATCATTTTTAATAATTTTCGGGCACAGCCTTGAAATATTCCTTGTGGAAATGTTGCAAGGCCATAGCCGCAAAATCAAGTCCGGGTTCACACCCCGTTTGCAAAAATAACCAAAAAATGTCGAATTTTTGATTTTGTTATAAATAAGTTGGGTGATGCTATTCTTGCTTAAAATAAGCTGAATGTCCCTCAAAGGACGCCGGAAGGCCGTTTTTGCAAGAATAGCCACTTTGAGTCATTAATTTGCGGGCATAGCCTTGAAATATTCCCTCGCGGAAATGTCGAAAGGCCGTATCCGCAAAAATCAAGTTTTGAGCCATCACTCAACTTTACAAAAATATCCACTTTATCAAATAAGCCATTACATGGCCGGAATTTTGCTGAAATAGCCGCATTTTTGCATTGTAACTTCCTCAATTTATGAAAAATAGTCTTGTGTTGGTTTATGGTGATGTCGAACGATGCCCCATGAGCCACAGGATAAAAAAAAAATTTCAAGCTTATCTTTCTTAAATAAATTTTGCAAAAATAGTCATTTTGTCAAATAAGCCATTATGTGGCCAATTTTGTAGAAATAGTCATAATTGACACCAAAAATATTCTTATTCTTGTAGAAATCTCCTACACAAGTTTGTAGTTGGAGTCGGCTTCTATAATTTTCCTTCAAAGAAAAAAAAATCAAATAAACATCTCTTTATTTCTTGCATTAATTTGCAAGAACTACGCTCGGTCTGATTCATGCGGGGTCATGATACGTAGGCAATCCACATAGGATTCGACCATTTCCATAACCAAAAAGAAAAAAAAATGAAAAAACCACAAAAAGGAAAAAAGAAGAAAATGAAAAAACCACAAAAAGGGAAAAAGAAAAGAAAATAGCAGAAAAAAAAAACAAAGGAAATCAATAAGTGGAATACCTTAACGCTAACCTGGTGGTTTCGTTCTGTCAATTTTCAGAAAGTCGAGGTGGTTGGTTGTGGTAAATTGGAAAGCAAGATCCAAGGAAAATGATAACCGACATCGAAGTTGTTACGAGTGCTCAAGAGACTCAGGGTCAGAAAATTCAACAAGGGTCTACTGTGGTTGAGGAAAACGGAGCATTGAAACAACAAATGACCAAAATGCGGGCCGATGGCCAAGGACAGCCTTCTCATGAGCCACAATCTGCTATACAGCAAGAACAGTATCACTCTCCCGAGTACCACTCGTACTCGTTTGACCTTCCTGCAAACGTTGAGAAGCTTACCCGAAAGAATGTACGGGAAGAAATGGCCCAAAGATTGAAGAGATTAGAACGACAACTGAAAAACATGCAAGAAATGGCAGGTCAAAAGAGTGTTGCCTTCAGAGATCTTTGTATGTTCCCCGATGTCCACTTGCCGCCTGGTTTCAAGGTTCCCAAATTGGAAAAGTATGATGGACGCGGAAACCCCATAGCCCACTTGAAAAGGTATTGCAACCAATTGAGAGGTGTGGGAAGAAAAGAAGAATTGCTTATGGCTTATTTTGGGGAAAGCCTCTCGGGAGTAGCATCTGAATGGTTTTGGGATCAGGACGCATCTGGTTGGCACGTCTGGGATGATTTGGCACGAGCCTTTATCAAACAATTTCAATACAATATTGACGCCACCCCAAACCGCATTTCCCTTTCTAAACTGAAAAAGAAACCAACTGAAAGTTTCAGGGAATATGCCATCAAATGGAGAGAGCGGGCAGCGAGAGCTAAGCCACCCATGAATGATCACGAGTTGGCCACTGTTTTCCTTCAGGCTCAAGAGCCGGATTACTTTCAAAACATGATATCTGCGGTTGGTCACTCCTTTGAAGAAATAATCAAAATGGGAGAAATGGTGGAAGATGGTCTTAAGACAGGCAAAATTATAAGTCAAGCAGCTCTCAAAAATGCGGCTCGGGATGTCCAAAGTGAATTCAGTGATGTGAATAGGAGGGATGACGAAGTCATGATGACATCAGGGTCGAGAAGAGGTCCTATGAGAACATCTCGAAGGTATATGCAGCCTCATCAGGTTTTCCATGACCCTCTTAAGCATTACTACCCGCCTCGGAACCCTCCATACTCTGTTGATCCAGTCCAATATGTTGCTCAACCCTCAAAACACCCAAGAAAGCGAGCCCGAACATCATAAAAGCTTTACCAGCCTCCACAAAATTTTCAAATACCTTATAACCCACATCCAAGCCAAGGGTATGGAAATGAACAGAAGTTGAAAGATAATTTTATACCAATAGGAGAGTCCTATGCAAGCTTGTTTGAAAAGCTAAAACAACGTGGCGTGATTGCACCCATCCTTCCAAATCGGGTGGACCGACGTGCGAGAAGTTTTGACTCATCCAAAAGGTGTGAATACCACTCCAATACCCTGGGGCACGATGTTGAAAGTTGTCGGGATTTGAAAAGAGAGATAGAAAGAATGATTCAGGAAGGAATAATTGCGATCCAAGGCAGTGGTATCCAAAACATTGCACAGAATCCTTTACCTGCACATAACGGAGCACATTTTGTGGGAACGCTGCCCGGTGACGTGGGTGATGAAAATCTTCTTGGGAGGTCAACTGAAGTTGAAGATATTGAAACAGAAAGTGATCTTGGCAACATTAATGCAGAATTCAGTGGCTAGGATGCCATGCTTGTCAATTGGGAAG
>JASVEL010006272.1:0-166597 GCA_032618575.1 Nicotiana noctiflora
CAGCTCAGGTTCAGGCACCGGCAGTGTCTATTGAGATACCGGGTCTTCTAGAGACCTTAGAATAGATCTTATCGGTGTGTACTGGCTTAGCTCAGGTGGTTGCGGACTCTACTACAACAGCTTCTTCACAGGCAGGGGGAGGGAATCAGACCCCCGTTGCTTGCACACCCGAGCCGGTAGTTCAGGGTTTACAGGCACTTGAGGCAGCTCCAGCTCAGCCAGTTCAGCCGGCTGCACTAGCCCTAGCTCATGTGGTTCCAGCTATGCCTGATGACGAGAAGCGTCGGTTGGAGAGGTTCGGAAGGCTATAGCCTCCGGCGTTCAGCGGTGTTGAGGGCGAGGATGCCCGGGTATTTTTGGATAAGTGCCAGCGTATGCTTCACACTACGGGTATTCTGGAGTCTAGCGGTGTTGCTTTCACTACCTTCCAGTTCACAGGACCAGCATTTCATTGGTGGGAGGATTTTGAGAGGCGTAGGCCTATTGGTGAAGCGCCCCTCACTTGGCAGCAGTTCTCCATGGTATTTCTAGAGAAGCATGTGCCCCAGTCTCAGAGGCAGGAGCTGCGTTGTCAGTTCAAGTGGTTGAAGCAGGGAGATATGTCGGTGACTCAGTACGAGTTGAGATTTACACAGCTAGCTCGGCGTGCCATGTGGATGATTCCGATAGATCGTGAGAGGATTAGGAGAATTGTGGATGGTCTCAACTATCCTTTCCGTATATTGATTACTAGAGAGAGGGCTTCAGTAGTTACTTTTGAGGAGGTGGTTTATACGACTCGTCAGATTGAGATAGACCGCCGTCGAGAGCGTGAGGAGGGGGAGGTTAAGAGGCCTCAGGGTACAGGTAGTTACAATGGTGCTCCGTCTAGGGGCCAGTCTCAGCACAACAGAGGTCATTCCTTCAAATCTCCTCAGTCAGGCCGTGCCGAGTCTAGTGGAGCTTCGTTAGACCATAGTCGTCAAGGGCAGCAAGGTCGTCAGCAGAGCCAGCCCGCATTTAGCGCCCTTCCAGCTCAGAGCTCTACTCCTGCTCCTTCAGATCTTAGGGTTCATCTGCAGCGAGGGGTTCTCAGCAGTCCCTTTCTCCAGCTTTAGGCCATTGTTTTGAGTTTGATTAGTTTGGCCATATTAGGAGGAAGTGTTCCCTGTTGCTTCCTTGGGAGGCTGCAGAACCTTTAGGAAAACTTCAAATTCTTGAAATTCATGTCGTGCGACTTTGTTGACCTGAAAATAAACTTTGGCATTCTATTCTCACGTAGATAATGATGACTCATGCTACAAGATGAGGCGGACAACCACCATTGCCACCTGCTAGAGGCCGTAGACATAGCCATGGTCATGGTAGGGGTAGAGCAGCTGGGGCAGTACCATTTTACCCACCAGCTATCCCCATTCCATATCAGCCTCCAGTTGTAGAGGTACCAGCGCACCTGTTCAGGCACCAGCTGTGCCTATCGTAATTTTGGGTCTTCAGGAGACCCTAGCTCAGATTTTGACAGTTTGCACTGGCCTAGCTCAGGCAGTTTCATCCTCCATTGCAGCAGCTACATCCCAGACTAGGGGTGGTCATCAGACCCCCGTAGCTTGCACTCTAGAGCAGGTAGTGTAGGGTCTTTAGACACCTGAGGCACCACCAGTCCAGCCAGTAGCTCCAGTTTAGCCAGTTATTCATGTTGAGGGTGACAGTGTCCCAGTGATGGTTGATGACGAGAAGCATCATCTTGAGAGATTTAGGATACTCTCACCACCTATATTCAGTGGTATTCCGGGTGAGGACACCCAAGGCTTTCTCGACAAGTATCATCGTATGCTCCATACAATAGGGATTCTCGAGTCGAGGGGGGTATCATTCACTACTTTCCAGTTTCAGGGAGCAGCCTTCACATGGTGGGAGGCTTATGAGCGCTGTAGACCGTCAGGTGTGACACCACTGACATGGCAGACGTTCTCCACTATTTTTCTAGAGAAGTGGATACCACGATCTCAAAGGGAGGAGTTATATAGGCAGTTTGAGTGGCTCCGCCAGGGGGATATGTCAGTGACAGAGTATGGGTTGAGGTTTTCAGAGTAAGCTAGATATGCACCATGGATGGTTCCTACTAATCATGAGAGGATCAAGCGCTTTGTGGATGGACTTGTTTATCCTATTTACATCTTGATGACCCGAGAGATGGTCCTGAGTCATTCATTCGAGGATGCAATTGATATTGCTCGCGACATTGAGACAGACCATCGTCGAGAGCGAGAGGAGAGAGAGGCTCAAAGGCCTCGAGGATCAGGTGGTTTCAGCGGTGCTCAATCTAGAGGCCAGGGTCAGTAGAGCTGATGAAATTCTTTTAGGTCTTCTCAGCCAGTCCGCTTAGAGTATCGTGGGTCATCTCCTGGCCGAGGTCATCAGGGCTCTCATTAGGGCCAGCCATCTCTCAGTGCCCTTCCGGCATAGAGTTCATCTCATGCTACATTTGTTCAGGGTTCATCCCGACCAAGTTCTTCAGCTAGCCACTCTGGTGCGAGGGGTTCCCTTCAGTCCTAGCCCCCAGCACCCGAGAGTTAATTTGAGTGTGGGGAGTTTGGGAATATTCGGAGAGAGTGTCCCCGCCTTGTATCTAGGCCATCTCAGTAGAGGGACATCCTTCATCATCTGGTCCATCTACTTCAGCACCCACCCCGCCGGCTAGGGGAAAGGGTCAGGCAACCAGGGGTCGCCCTCGAGGGGGAGACCAATCAGGTGGTCAGGCTCATTGTTATGCGCTTCAGGGCCATTCAGATGTGGTTGCTTGAGACGCTGTTATTTCAATCTGCCATAGGGATGCCCCAGTTTTATTCGATCCTGGTTCCACTTATTCCTATGTGTCTTCATATTTTACTCCTCATTTGGAAACCACCCAAGCATGTCTTGCATTGCTCGTGTATGTATCTACCTTGGTAGGCGATACAATTATTGTGGACCATGTGTACCGGTCCTGTCTTGTTACTATTGGGGGTCTGGAGACCCGAGTAGACCTACTGCTATTGAGCATGATTGATTTTGATGTCATTTTGGGCATGGTCTGGCTATCTTCGTGCCACGCTATTCTAGACTGTTATGCAAAGACAGTCACATTGGCTATGCCGGGTATTTCGAGGATCGAGTGGCTAGGCATGATTGATTATGTACCTAGTAGGGAAATTTCTTTCTTAAAGGCTCAACAGATGGTTGGGAAGGGATGTCTATCGTATTTGACATTTGTGAGGGACGCTGGAGTTGAGACTCCTAATATTGATTATGTTCCCGTTGTAAGGGATTTTCCTTATGTGTTTCCCTTGGACCTGTCGGGCATGCTGCCGGACAGCAATATAGACTTTGGGATTGATTTGGTGCCGGGAACCCAGCCTATTTCTATTCCTCCTTATCGTATGGCACCAACTGAGTTGAAGGAATTGAAAGAGCAGCTTGAGGAACTCCTATATAAGGGGTTTATTCGATCGAGTGTATCACCATGAGGTGCACCAGTCTTGTTTGTCAAGAAGAAGGATGGTTCAATGAGGATGTGCATTGATTACAGGAAGCTGAACAAGGTAACAGTAAAGAATAAGTATCATCTGTCACGCATTAATGATTTGTTTGATCAGCTCCAAGGAGCAAGGTTATTCTTGAATATTGATCTTCGTTCAGGCTATCACCAGCTAAAGATTAGAGATTCTAATATAATGAAGACAACCTTCAGGACGAGATATGGGCACTATGTGTTTCTAGTGATATCTTTTGGGTTGACTAATGCCCCAGCCACGTTCATGCATTTAATGAAAAGCGTGTTCCGACCTTATTTGGACTCCTTTGTGATTGTGTTTATTGATGACATCCCGGTGTACTCTCGTAGCCAGGAGGAGCATGCTCAGCATCTGAGAGTTGTATTACAAAGGTTGCGGGAGGAGAAACTTTATGCAAAGTTGTCCAAGTGTGAGTTCTAGCTCGAGTTTGTGGCTTTTCTGGGACACGTGGTGTCCAGTGATGGGATACAGGTGGATCTGAAGAAGATAGAGGCGGTGCAGAGTTGGCCTAGACCGACCTCAGCCACTAAGATTCATAGTTTCCTGGGATTGGTAGGGTATTATTGCCGATTTGTTTAGGGATTTTCTTCTATTGCTTCACGCTTTACTAAGCTGACTCAGAAGGGTGCTCCATTTGTGTTTTCGAAGAGTGTGAGGAGAGCTTTCAGAAGCTCACAGCATTGACCACGACGCCAGTTTTGATATTGCCATCAGCTTTAGATTTTTATACTGTGTATTGTGATGCCTCGAGAGTTGGCATTGGATGTGGGTTGATGTAGGAGGGTAGGGTATTGCTTATGCTTCTCGCCAATAGAAGCCCCATGAGAAGAACTACCCCGTGCACGATTTGGAGTTAACAGTCATAGTTCACGCTCTAAAGATTTGGAGACATTACTTGTATGATGTTTCTTGTGAGGTGTATATTGATCACCACAGCCTTCAGCATCTGTTCAAACAGAAAGATCTTAATTTGAGACAGCGGAGGTGGCTTGAGTTGCTTAAGGATTATCACATTACCATATTGTATCATCCGGGGAAGGACAATGTTGTGGCTGATGCTTTGAGCCGAAAGTCGATTAGTATGGGCAGCTTGGCTTATATTCCAGTTGGGGAGAGGCCTTTTACATGTGATGTTCAGACGTTGGCCAATCAATTTGTGAGATTGGATATTTCTAAGCCGAGTCGGGTGTTGGCTTGTGTTGTTTCGCGGTCCCCCTTATATGATCACATCAGAGAGTGACAGTATGATGACCCATATTTGCTTGTCCTTAAGGACAAAGTTCTGCATGATGATGCCAGGGATATGTCTACTGATAGTGATGGTGTTCTGAGGATGCAGGGCCGGATTTGTGTGCCCAATGTGATGGTCTTCGAGAGTTGATACTAGAGGAGGCTCACAGCTTGCGGTACTCCATTCATCCGGGTGCCGCGAAGATGTACCAGGACTTGAGACAGCATTACTAGTAGAGGAAGATGAAGATGGATATTGTTAGTTATGTATTCAGATGTCTCAACTGTCAGCATGTCAAGTCTGAGCATCAGAGACCGGGCGGTATTCTTCAGCGTATGGTTATTCCTGAGTAGAACTGGGAGCAAATTACTATGGATTTCGTGAGTGATCTCCCTCGGACTTTGAGGAAGTTTGATTCAGTATGGGTGATTATTGATGAGCTGACCAAATCCGCACACTTCATTCCAATATGTACTACTTATTCATCGGAGCGGTTAGCAGTGATCATTATTCGTGAGATTGTCAGATCATATGGGGTTCCATTGTATATTATATCGGATACAGGTACTCAGTTTTGGAGAACATTTCAGTGGGAGCTGGGTATGCGGGTAGAGTTGATCACAACATTTCATCCTCAGACATACGGACAGTCTGAGCACACTATTCAGATCTTGGAGGATATGTTGCGTGCCTGTGTGATCGATTTTAGAGGTTCATGGGATGAGTTTTTTTCACTTACGGAGTTTGCCTACAACAACAGTTATCAGTCGAGTATTCAGATGGCCCCGTATAATGCATTGTATGGTAGGCGGTATAGATCTCTTGTGGGATGGTTTGAGCCTGGCGAGGCTAGATTGATAGGGACTAAGTTAGTTCGGGATGCTTTGGAGAGAGTGAAGTTGATATAGGAGAGGCTTCACATAGCACAGTCATGCTAGAGGAGTTATGTGGACCGGAAGGTTCGAGATGTGTCTTTCATGGTTGGTGAGAGGGTCTTGTTGAAGGTTTCCCCCATGAAGGGTGCTATGTGGTTCGGGAAGAAAGGGAAGTTGAGTCCTAGGTTCATTGGCCCTTTTGAGATACTTAGGAGGATTGGGGAGGTGGCATATGAGTTAGCTTTTCCACCCAGCTTGTCTAGTATGCATCCAGTATTGCATGTGTCTATGCTCCGGAAGTATGTCGGGGATCCATCTCATGTGTTGGACTTCGGCACGATTCAGCTTGATGATGATCTATCTTATGATGTGAAGCCGGTGGCTATTCTGGGTTGACATGTTCGAAAGTTGAGGTCTAAGGATATTGCTTCAGTAAAGGTATAGTGGAGAGGTCGGCCCGTGGAGGAGGCTACTTGGGAGACCGACCAGGAGATGCAGAGTAGATATCCCCACTTATTTGAGACTCCAAGTATGTTTCTTGACCCTCTCGAGGACGAGCGTTTGTTTTAGTTGGGGAAAATATGACAACCCGGTCCGTTGTCACGTGAGTTACCGCCCCGTTTTCCCTGTTATATGTTTTTCATGTTTCAATATATGTATTTGGTGAATTTGAGTCAATTCGATTGAGTCTGGTAAGAAATGTGATAAAAAGTGTCTTTGATGAAGGAATAAGTTGGAAAAGTCAACCGGACATTGACTTGAGAGTTAGAGGGCTCGGAATCAAATTCTGATGGTTCGGTTAGCTTCGGGGGATGATTTGTGGCTTAGGAGAGCGATCAAAATCGAATTTGGAGGTCCGGTGTAGAAATAGGCTTGAATTGGAGAAGTTGGAATTTTGGTGAATTCCGGTTGACGGGTGAGATTTTGATCCGGGAGTTGGAATGGAATTTCGACAGTTGCAGTAGCTTCGTTAGGTGATTTAGGATATGTCTGCATATTTTCAGGTCATTTGGTCAGGTTTTTTATTGGATGTAGGTTTCTGAAGTTCTAAGGAAAAGTTAGGCTTGAATCCAAGGTATTTTGGTGATTTTTGTGTTTAAGGGCAAGTTTTTATGATTGGAACAAGTTCGTGTGGTGATTAAGAGTGGGTTTGTATTTTTGGTTGAGGTCTCGGGGGCCTCGGGATGAGTTCGGGTGGTCAAACGAGGAAAACTTGCAGTTTAAAATCTGTTGGTGTGTGTTGCAGCAGTTATTTCCGCTTCTATGGAAGGGAGACCGCAGATGCGGCTCCGCAGAAGCGGGCAATCATCCGCAGGTGTGAGTTTTTGTGGCAGCTCATCGAGGTACACAGAAGCAGACTCTACTCGCAAAGGCGAGCCCGCAGAAGCAGATATGTGTTCGCAAAAGCACAAATGGGCGACTTGGGAGGTCCCGCAGAAACGGAATATTTTTCCATATAGGCGCTCTGGCAGAAGCGGTGTGGGGATTAAGTTAAAGTCACATAAGCAACTCTATTACCGTATAAGTGGTAGCGCGGAAGCGGCTCCGGAGCCGCGGAAGCGAAAATCGCTGAGGGTTTAAGGATGAGTGTGTTGGAAAAATTTCAGAAGTGTTAAAATAGTTGGGGCTTCGAACTAAGAGAAGAATTGGGCGATTTTGAAGAGGAACTTGTGGAGTATCATCAGGTAAGGACTCTTGGACATAAATAATGTTATTATATTGATAAAAATATGGATTTAAAATATGAAAATGGAGGAATTAAGGTGTATAAATGGAGGATTTTGCTTGAAGCCTAAGAAATAGAAAATTGATGATTTGAATGGGCAAATAGACTCCGATTTTGATAAATTTTATATCCACGGACTCGTGGCAAGACGAGGATTCTAAAAATATAAATTCCATTAATTTTCGAGAAGCGAGCCCGGGGCTCGGGTTATGGAAACTTCGTGTTTTTGGGTGTTTTTCAACTCTTTTCGATTGGGTCATGATTCATTAGCCTATTTTGATGTATTCTTATTGGTTTTGATCATTTTTGGCACCCGAGGATTCAAGGAAACCGCAAGGCAAGCTATGACTTTGGCCGGTTAGCCACACAAGCCGAACACCACTCATGTGCCGCACGTACACTTGCCTCACCGATACAAGCCAACAACAGCCCCAACACGCGCCGTGCAGCCATGTGTTGTTGCCGATGCCAACGTTGTAAAGCCAAGGAAAGCCCCACAAAGCACGAATAGGGGGTTGAAGCAATGCCAGACACAACCCGCAACAACCGATGGCAATCGGCAATTTACTGAGCTTTGCACCATGCGTACGGCACCTTTCGGTGCTACTTGCACGATGCGTTGCTCGTTCCATTGCAAAAAGCCATCAGCCGTCATGAGCGATGTCGCCTCCCGATGTTATGCCAAACACAACCCGCAACAACCGATAGCAATAGGCAACTTAGTAAGCTTCTCCCCATGCACTTTGCCCCTTGCAGTGCTACTTGCACATTACTTTGTCGTTCCATTGCTAAAAGCCATCAGCCACCACAAGCGTTGTCGCCTCCCGATGTTAGACACAACCAGCAACAACCGATGGCAATCGGCAACTTAGTAAGCTTCGCCCTATGCACATCGCCCCTTTCGGTGCTACTTGCATGATGCTTTGCCGTTTCATTGCTAAAAGCCATCAGCCGTTACGAGCATTGTCGCCACGCGATGTTATGCTAGACACAACCCGCAATAACCGATGGCAATCGGCATCTTATTGCTTTATTCTTTCATATCCCTCTTTCGGAATCAATTATGGACAAGAAAAGAAAAGAAAAATGATGCAAGAAAAAAAATGAAAAAAAAATTATGCAAAGAAAAGAACAAAATCGGAAAAAGTCAAAACGCAACAATGAAGTAATCATATGATTCGAACTACGTTCCTACTTGATCCCGAAAGGGTATGTAGGCAGCCTCACTGAGGTTCGGTCATGATGTAAATAAAATCCAAGATTCCCCAAAGAGTTGAAACTGGGGCAGAAGTTATGTTTATGATTCCGAGAGTTGTAAATATTTTTGAACCCTTGTATAAATTTTGAGCCTTTTTACCTTTCTTTCTAAACCCATCCAAAAGCCACATAACAGTCCAAAGAAAGACCTTCTGATTAATTTCAAGAAAATGATGATACAATAAGAATAAGGAGAAACATGGCATGGACAATACCCGGAGTTTTGAAAATAAAATTAAAGAAAAAAAATAAGAGAGTCTTATTGGTGAAAAACCTAATGGGCACCATAAGGCGATTGTGAGATGAGATAATAAATGACAGAGTCTTATTGGTGAAAACCTGAACGGTCACCATAAGGCAAACATGAGATGAGAGAATAAATGAGAGAGTCTTATTGGTGAAAATCCTAACGGGCACCATAAGGCGAAAGTGAGGAATATTTTGATGAAAGAAGGAAAAACAACAAAAATAAGAAAGGTTTGGGTTGAAGGAAAAGATGAAGTTAAGACAGCAACAATTCGATTGGACAGACTGGGTCGGAATTTAAATACATGGCATGGTTAGAGGAATCAGCCGTCATACCCAGATAAGTTCTGTCTTTACTTCAAAATACCCTTACCCTTTCAATTTCATATTTCTGCATTTCATTGATCAAAACCAGTTGCCCGTTGAAAGCTAACTACCAGCTTCTCATGTTAAGAGGCGTAATAACACTGGGTCAAAAAGAAAATAAAAAGAAAGAGGATGGAAATCAAGGCCAAAGGAAAATGAAAAGAAAAGAAACAAAAAAGGGAAAAAGGAAAAAGAGAATAACAAAGACAAAATTGAAGAAAATAAGGAATAAATTGCAAAGCAGAATGAAGCAAGATGAGGCAGACGATGGAAGCAAGGCCAACAAGAATGCCAGTTGCTAACCATCATTTTATAACTAATAAATTGTTCGCTGATTTAGAGAGGGACAAAAGATTCAAATTCTCACTAATCACTTTAAAGTGAATGTGACCAATGCGGGAGAAAACATCAAAAAGAAACAGCATAAATGAGAGAATCCACAATGGAAGGGGAAATCCACAGAGGAGGACTCACTCAGTTATCAAGAAACCTACCCAAACAGCAAGGGAGGTATTGTCTTTTCAAAACTCACACCCTAGTTATCAAGGGAATACTTTTATGCATTTTCATTTCATACATCAAGCGCCCACCTGGATAATGAGGGAATATTTTTTTGCATTCCACGCATCAGGCGCCCACCTGGATAATGAGGGAATATTTTTCTGCATTTAAATTTCATGTGTCAGGAGCCCACCTGGATAATGAGGGAATATTTTTCTGCATTTTCATTTCATGCATAAGGAGCCCACCTGGATAATGGGGGAATATTTTTCTGCATTTTTCATTTCTTGCATCAGGCGCCCACCTAGATAATGAGGGAATATTTTTCTGAATTATCATTTCAAGCATCAGGCGCCCACCTGGATAATGAGGGAATATGTTTTTGCATTTTTCATTTCATGCATCAGGCGTCCACCTAGTTAAAGGGAATATTTTTCTGCATTTTCATTTCATGCATCAGGCGCCCACGTGGATAATGAGGGAATATTTTTCTGCATTTTTTATTTCATGCATCAGGCGCCCACCTGGATAATGAGGGAATATTTTTCTGCATTTTGATTTTCTGCATCACGCGCCCACCTGGATAATGAGGGATTATTTCTATGCATTTTCGTTTCATGCATCAGGCGCCCGAATATTTTTCTGCATTTTCATTTCATGCATCAGGCGCCCACCTAGATAACGAGGGAATATTTTTCTATTTTTCATTTCATGCATCAGGCGCCCACCTGGATAATGAGGGAATATTTTTCTGCATTTTAATTTCATGCATCAGGAGCCCACCTGGATAATAAGGGAATATTATTCTGCATTTTTCATTTCATGCATCAGGCGCCCACCTGGATAATGAGGGAATATTTTTCTGAATTTTCGTTTCATGCATCAGGCGCCCACCGGGATAATGAGGGAATAATTTTTTGCATTTTTCATTTCATGCACCAGGCGCCCACCTGGTTAATAAGGTAATATTTTTCTACATTTTCATTTCATGCATCAGGCGCTCACTTGGATAATGAGGGAATATTTTTCTGCATTTTTTATTTCATGCATCAGGCACCCACCTGGATAATGAGGGAATATTTTTCTGCATTTTCATTTTATGCATCAGAAGCCCACCTGGATAATAAGGGATTATTTCTATGCATTTTCATTTCATGCATCAGGCGCCCGCCTGAATAATGAGGGAATATTTTTCTGCATTTTCATTTCATACATCAGGCGCCCACCTGGATAATGAGGGAATATTTTTCTGCATTTTTCATTTCATGCATCAGGCGCCCACCTAGATAATGAGGGAATATTTTTCTGCATTTTCATTTCATGCATCAGGCGCCCACCTGGATAATGAGGAATATTTTTCTGCATTTTCATTTCATGCATCAGGCGCCCACCTGTATCACAAGGGAATACTATTCAGCATTTTTAATTTCTGTTCAGGCACCCACCTGGATAACAAGGGAATACATTTCAGCTTTTTTAATTTCTGTTCAGGCGCCCACCAGTATAACAAGGGAATACTTTTTTGCATTTTAATTTCTGTTCAGGCGCCCACCTGTATAACAAGGGAATACTTTCTGCATTTTAATTTATGTTCAGGCGCCCACCTGTATTACACGGGAATACTTTATGCATTTTTATTTCTGTTCCGGCGCCCACCTGTATAACATGGAATACTTTTCAGCATTTTTAATTTATGCAGGTGCCCACCTGTATAACAAGCGAATTCTTTCAGCATTTTAATTGTTTTTCTAACATGAGTAACACCATAACACATGGAAAAACCCTACACTGGGGCAGAGGAAAAGTTTTCGTTGTTTTTTGTTTTTGTTTTAATCAGGTATCAACATGGAAGTAAGAAACACATTTGGAAGTCACACGAAGGGATGGAAGTAGTATATCAGAAACAAGAAAATAATCAAAAATCCACAAAAAGAAGGATGCAAATAAAGAGCAAAATGTGATATGGAAAAGCAAAGCAATGCAAGAAGACAAGTCATAGATAGGATTTATTGTAATTTATAAGATCATAGCTTAGAATAGCTTCTTTATTTTCATTTTTATCTCGGTGTAACAAGGAGTTAGTCAGCAAGTCTCAACAGTGTCAATGCAACAATGAGTCTGGTAGTTTTTTAACTGCCAGACCTTCCCGAACTACACTGACCTGATTTCTGTTTAGCCTAGGATATGTAGGCAACCTCTAAAGCAGGGTGCGGTCAAAAGGTTTTCCAAAATGCTTTCACGGAATATGCCGATGTGCAAAAATCTCTCATTACTGCTCACTTATCTTTGCACTGAAACTCTACATGTTCCCGAACAAAGACGGGCAGCTGTGAGCACGTGATTTTTGCCCTAAGCAAACAAATTCCAATATGAATATAAAAATAAGATTTTTGATGTGCAATTGTGTGAAATACTTGTGTTTTTGTTGTTAAAATAAGTTTGAAATTAAAACTACAAAAAAGAATCAATCAGAAAATGTCACAAAAAATATGAAAAATTAGAAAAATCAACAAAAATACAAAAATACCGGAAAAACAAAGAAAATGGCAAAAATATCATAAAATACCAGAAAAATTAGGAAAATAGGAAAATAAAAAAAATATAACAATTGAAAATAAATATAAAAAGAGAAAAATAAAATACAAAAGAAAATACTAAGAAAATAATTAAAATTTAAGAGAAAAATACAAAAAAAAAACGAATTTGGGCGGAAATATGAAATACACAGGCCCAAATGAGTAATCAGGCCCAAGAGACTGGCCGTTCGTTTAAGCTTTCAACCAAACGACGACGTATAAGGGCCATTTAATCCTTACCGTTGATATAATTAATCCAACGGATCACATAAGGTGGCCTAATAGAAAACTAAACGACGCCGTATAGGAAGTTAATCTTGGCCATCCAATGGAATGATCAGACGGATGTGTTTGATTCTCATTAAAGATTAAACGACGTAGAATTATGAACTAATCCTGGCCGTCCATATTTGAACATCCAACGGATACAAGGCCACTTTTCATTAAACTAAACGACACAAGTTTAAGGGGAGAAATCCTGGCCATTGATCTCATGTGACGACCCAAAGGGTCATCACTTATTTTATTAATAATTTCGAGCTTCTGAGGCCTTGAAAACCTCATTCTATGTTGCCTCGATTTACGTGCACGATCCGAGCATGTAGCCTGAAAGATTTTGTGATAGAAAATATGAATTCTATGAGAAATTTGGATAAAAATGATATTAATATTGATATGGTTGACTTCGGTCAACATTTTTGGTAAACGGATCCGGACTCGAGATTGGATGGTCCCGAGAGGTCCGTAGGAAAATATGGGACTTGGACATGCGTCCGGAGTCGAATTCTGAGGCCTAGAGCCCAAGTTATGAATTTTTCTATGAAATTGTTTTTGATGCAATTATTAAAGGAAATAAATTAATTGACCTTGGTATCGGGCTCGTATTTTGGTTCCGACGCCCGGTACAAGTCTTAAATATTATATATGTGATTTCTGTAAAGTTTGGTGACATTTGGATGTCGTTTGAGATGTTTTGGACCTCGAGTCCCAAGTTTGAAAGTTTTGAAAACTAAAGGTATGAAAATCATGCATTTGAGGCTTGATTTGATGAAAACGAGGTGATATTGGCGACGTGATCGCACGAACAAGTTCATAATGTGTTTTTGAGGTTATGCGCATATTTGTTTGGAGCCCCGAGGGCTCGGGTGAACTTTGGATAGGCCACGAGATCAATTTTTCATGTTAGAAGTCGCTGTCTGCAACTGGTCCGCAGAGTTCGCAAATGCGAACAATAGTTCGCAAATGCGAACTCCCCACTATCTGCAGAGTTCGCAAATGCGAACAATAGTTCGCAAATGCGAACTCCCCTATATTCTGCATGTGTTCGTCTTTGTTCGCAAATGCGAACAATAGTTCGCAAATGCGAACTTGACCCTTCTGTGCCTTGTGTTCGCAAATGCGAGCTATAGTTCGCAAATGCGAACCGGCCACTATTCCGCCTCTGAGTTCGCAAATGCGAACAATAGTTCGCAAATGCGAACCTCCCCATATTTAGCCTCGTGTTCGCAATTGCGAACAATAGTTCGCAAATGCGAACTTCCCAGCTTTGCCTTGGTCGCAAATGCGAAGAAATGTTCGCAAATGCGAACTTCCCACCCTTAGCTTATTTTTCAAACTCCGTAAATTGGTCGGGTTCGCAATTGCGAACCCATGTTCGCAAATGCGAACACAGAGACCTGAAAACACGGATTTCACTCATTTCTTCACATTTTTACAAAACCAAAACACCCATTTGCGATTCTTCAAGGATTTCTTCTTCATCAAATCGATTGTAAGTCACTTTTTACTTAATTCTTTCAATTCCTAACATCATTAAACATGTTTTTCATTAGAAATCAAATGTTTTCATGGTAAAATTCTTGTTTTTGTTAGAAAATAGGGTTTTTCATAAATTAGGGAATTGGACCTCGAATTGAGGTCCGATTTTGAAACAAATTATATACATGAACTCGTGGGGGGATGGGTAACCGGATTTTGGTCCTAACCCCGAATTCCGACCATGTGGGCCCGGGGTTGAAATTTACTATTCATGGCAGAATGTTGTAAAAGTGGTATTTGGTATTAAGAATTAGTTTGTTGAGTAGAATTGATGATATTAAATCAATTGTGTATAGATACGGTTGGATTGGAGCCAAATTGAAAGAAAAGACATTTCCACGGATTGGATTGTTCATAAGCATTCGAGGTAAGTGTTTGTTCTATCCTAGCTTGAGGGAATAGGATTATGTGTTATGTGTTATGTGATCGAGTGCGGTGTATGGGCTGTGGTGACGAGCATCCATACACTGGCGTCTAGTATGACCGTGAGTCGTTGGAAAATAATTATTTTGAGATATATTGCAGATGAATTGTTATTGTTCTCCCTTGTTGGGACTTGTTGGGAAGATTATTATTGATTGCCCTTGATGGGACGGATTATGAATTATTGTTTCTTTCTTTACCCTTAACTGTGATTGTTATTTGGGTGAGGAAGAGTGATAATGCACGAAGGGTGATGCCGTGCCATGTTTTATTTATTTATGCACGAAGGTTAATGCCGTGCCATGTTTATTTTTGATTATGCACGAAGGATCATGCCGTGCCCCTGTTATTGAACCATGTACGAAGGATCATGCCGTACTATGGATGCGAGGATGAGAGTAAAAGCACGAAGGGTGATGCCGTGTACTTTATTTGTTTATTTGGTGAGGATGAGAGTAAAAGCACGAAGGGTGATGCCGTGCAATTGTTTGCTATTCCTTGACTTGATATTACTTGTTGTTCCATTATATTTTATTTGGGTGATGCCGTACAATTGTTTGCTATTTCTTGACTTGATATTACTTGTGTTTCCATTATACCTTGTTTTCCTTGTGAACTTATTTGATTGTTATTTGGGTGAGGAAGAGTGATAATGCACGAAGGGTGATGCCGTGACATGTTTATTTATTTATTTATGCACGAAGGATCATGCCGTGCCCTATTATTGAACCATGTACGAAGGATCATGCCGTACCATGGATGTGAGGATGAGAGTAAAAGCACGAAGGGTGATGCCGTGTACTTTATTTGCTTATTTAGTGAGGATGAGAGTAAAAGCACGAAGGGTGATGCCGTGCAACTGTTTGCTACTTCTTGAATTGATATTACTTGTGTTTACATTACACTTTGTTTTTCCTTGTGAAATTATTAACTGTGGTTAATTGTTGAATTCTTTAAGATATTTCTTATGGTGTTAATACTTGATTATTTCTTGTTATTTTGTGGTACATATATATATATATTGAATTGCACAGGTTTATGTGGGTGTCTGGTCCTAGGCTTGTCACTACTTCGCCGGGATAGGCCAGGCACTTACCAGGACATGGGTCGGTTGCTAGTTGATGCTACACTTCGTGCGTTTTTGCACAGTGTCCAGTGTTACGATCAGGAGCAGCAGAAGCAGTAAGTAGATTGCGTGGGAGCTAATCATATTTGAGACCGAGGTAGCTTGCGGACGTCCGCAGGCCCGGCGTCTCTTTCTTTATTTATGTTAATAGCCGTAGTCTCATTGTTCCGAGACAAACAGAATTATGTTATATTTCCTTCAGGACTTTTATGTGTAGTATTCCATAGTAGTTTGTGAGTTGGTGACTCCACGTCTCGGGTAGAGGATTTCAGTATGATTTTCACCTTGTGTTTTGTTATTCCGCATTTATTTAATTAAAATTGTGTTAAAAACAGGATAGTATGAATACAGATGGCTTGCCTAGCTACCACGAGTAGGCGCCATCACGATCCCGACGTTGGGGAAAAATCCGGGTCGTGACAAGTTGGTATCGTAGCTCTAGGTTACATAGGTCTCACCACTCACGAACAAGCTTAGTAGAGTTTGAGAGGTAGGCACGGAGACGTCCGTACTTGTCCTCCACAGTCTATTGAGTTAGGAAAAGTCTCTCATTTGTTCTTTCTTGTCGTGCTACTTGATCCTCAATTACCGATTGAATTTCTATTCGTCCTTTCGCAGATGGTAGGGACACGCACTTCTTCGTCCGTTGACCAGCAGCCCGAGCCCAGGCAGCTCCCGTGAGGGGCGGGGGCCAAGGTCGTATCGAGGCCGTGGTAGGGGCAGAGCTCACCCCTGGCAGCCTACTCCGCAGGTGGAGCCTCATATTGAGATCGAAGAGGAGGTTCCGGTTCCAGCAGCTCCAGTGGGCCCAGCTCAGGTCCCGGAGAGGCTTTGATTACCCCGATCTCCGAGATGCTTTGGTCAGAATAGCCGGATTTATGGATAGCATTGCTGGAGCGGGCTTATTATCAGCTGCCCCAGCCACTTCTCGGTCGGGAGGAGGGCCCGTACTCTATCGCTCATACTCCGAGCCGAGAGCTCCTCGCCCTCGTGCACCGCATCCAGCCCACCGTAGGCCACTCGTCGAGTACCACGACTCACGCCGGCGATGGAGCGGCCATGACTTCTGATTCGTTATGAAGGCTTGATCGGTTCTCCAAGCTATTTACCACTACATTCAGTGGAGCCGCATCAGAGTATCCTCGTGACTTTTTATTCAGTTGCCATGAGATTCTCAAGACTATGGGGATCACGGAGACAAACGGAGTTGATTTCTGTACTTTCAGACTTGCAGGATCCGCCAAGACTTGGTGGAGAGATTATTGCTCGACTCGACCAGCAGGGTCCCCGCTCTATCACGGGACCAGCTTGCGGAACTATTTATGGAGAAGCTTCCCCGCTACTCAGCGGGATTTACTTCGGAGGCGGTTTGAGCGCCTCCATGGGGCACTATGACAGTTACACAAGATGAGACGAGATTTATTGACTCGGCTCGTCATGCAACGGTGATACTTCCCACCGGAGCGGAGAGGTTCGCAGATTTATGATGGGCTTAATCGACCGATTAGACTCCGTATGGCTATGGGCGTGGGAGTGACATATCATTTCGTGAGGCGCCCAACGCAAGACGCAGAGTCGAGATGGCTTCTGCTAGGGGAGGCGGTTATTCTTCGGACAAGAGGCCTCGTCATTAGGTAGATTTGGTGGTTCTTCCTCCGGTAGCAGAGAATCCTTGATAGAGGCCACTCCTCCAGGCCTTTTCATTCCGCCCTTCAGTCTTCGCAGGCGGATCAGGTGATCGTGGTTCTCGGGGCATTATTCAGCCAGCATCCTATTAATGCTCAGCCTCTTCGTAGTGTTCGTGGAGGCCATTCAGGTCGTCGTGGCCAGCAGCCCTATCAGCCCAAGAGTCGCTACGATCATGGCGACCAGGTCATTTTATCAGGAATTGCCCCATAGCAGCGGGCAACTCTCAGCAGCGAGGTCCTCGTCCTATGATTCAGGCCCCAGCTGACCCTCAGCCTGCCCAGCCAGCCAGAGGCGGGGGTAGAGATTTTAGAGGCGGAGGTCGAGACCGTAGAGGTAGAGACCGTCCAGCCAGAGGTAGAGGTCAGCCAGTTGATGGTCGTCCTAGAGACGCAGCTCAGAGGGGAGGTGCAGATCCCCGTTTCTATGCTTTACCAGCCAGGCCAGAGGCAGAGGCATCAGATGCCGTGATTACAGGTACTATTCTTGTGTGTGGCAGAGGTGCTTCAGTATTATTTGACCCCGGATCTACATATTCCTATGTGTCTTCCTACTTCGCACCGTATTTGGCCGTGCCCAGCTATGCTCTGGATATTCCAGTTTATGTGGCTACACCAGTGGGTGACTCCATTGTAGTCGATCGGGTGCATCGTTCGTGCGTAGTTATATTTGGGGGTCTTGAGACCCGTGTGGATCTGTTGCTTTTGGATATGGTAGATTTTGATGTCATATTGGGGATGGACCGGTTGTCCCCATACCATGCTATTCTTGATTGTCATGCTAAGACTGTCACCTTAGCCTTGCCAGAATCACCCCGATTAGAGTGGAAGGGTACCTCAAGCCACTCCGTTCGCACTGTTATTTCTTATGTTAAGGCTCGACGTATGGTCGAGAAGGGTGTCTAGCTTATTTGGCTTATGTTCGTGATTCCAGCGCAGAAGTTCCTTCCATTGAGTCGGTCCCTATTGCACGGGAGTTTCCTAAGGTTTTTCTTTCAGACCTGCCGGGCATGCCACCCGACAGGGATATTGACTTCTGTATTGATTTGGCACCGGGCACTCATCCCATCTCTATTCCACCCTATCGTATGGCCCTGCCGGAGTTAAAGGAGTTGAAAGATCAGTTGCAGGACCTTCTTGAGAAGGGTTTTATCAGGCCCAGTGTTTCCCCCTGGGGAGCACCTGTATTATTTGTAAAGAAGAAGGATGGCTCGATGCGGATGTGTATTGATTACCGGCAGTTAAACAAGGTGACTATCAAAAATAAATATCCACCGCCGAGGATTGATGATTTGTTTGACCAGCTCCAGGGAGCGAGGGTATTCTCTAAGATAGACTTGAGGTCGGGCTACCATCAGCTGAAGATCAGGGTGGCTGACATTCCTAAGACAGCTTTTCGCTCTAGATATGGGCATTATGAGTTCTTGGTCACGTCCTTTGGGTCGACCAATGCCCCATCAAGCATTCATGGAGTTGATGAATCGAGTATTCAGTCCTTACTAGACTCGTTCGTGATAGTCTTCATAGATGACATCCTCGGTATACTCCTGCAGCCAGAAGAGCACCAGCAAGACCTCGTAGTGGTTCTTCGCACTCGAAAGATAATCGCTCATATGCCAAATTTTCTAAACGTGAGTTCGGCCGAGTTCGGTAGCATTTCGGGTCACATCAGATCCGTGGAAGGTATTCGTGTAGACCCAAAGAAGATCGAGGCGCCTGCAACTGGCCTCCGACCAGCCTTCAGTGACCGAGATACTGAGTTTCTCGGGATTAGCAGGTTACTACCGCCGTTTTGTAGAGGGTTTTCTTCATTGCAGCCCCGACGACCAGGTCGACCCAGAATGTGTGGTTCGAGGAGTGTGAGGCGAGCTTCGAAGCTCAAGACAGCCTTGACCACCGCACCAGCTGTTGGTACTACCTACAGTACATGGCCTTATACGGTTTATCGTGACGCATCTCGTACAGTGGCTTGGAGCGGTATTGATGCAAGACGGTAAGGTTATCGCTTATGCTTCGAGGCGATTAAAGATACATGAGAAGAATTATCCAGTTTCATGATCTTGAGTTAGCAGCAGTGGTTCATGCCTTAAAGATCCGGAGGCATTATCTATATGGTGTGACATGTGAGGTGTACACTGATCACAAAAGCCTGCCGTACTTGTTCAAGCAAAAGGAGTTGAATCTACGACAACTGAGATGGTTAGAGTTGCTAAAAGACTATGATGTTACTATATTATATCACCCGGGAAGGCCAACGTGGTGGCCGATGCATTGAGTAGAAAGTATGCCAAGATGGGTAGTCTTGGCATATATTCCTGTCAATCGCAGACCATTAGCTCTGTATGTCCGTGCCTTAGCCAACCGGTTCGCGAGATTAGACATTTCGAGCTCTAGCAGTAGTGTTAGCCCGCACGGCCGCTCGTTCTTCTTTATTAGAGCGTATCCGTGAGAGGCAATTTGATGATCCTCATTTGCGTGAGTCGAGAGATACAATACAGCGGGGAGGTGCCACACAGGTAAACCTAGATGATGATGGGGTATTGAAATTGCAGGGTCGAGTTTGCGTGCCCAATGTCGAAGGGATTCGAGAGTTGATCTTAGCAGAGGCCCACAGTTCACGGTATTCTATTCACCCAGGCGCCGCGAAGATGTACCAGGACTTACGACAACACTATTGGTGGCGCAGAATGAAGAAAGATATCGTTGCGTATGTCGCTCGGTGTCTAAATTGTCAGCAGGTGAAATATGAGAACCAGAGACCCGGTGGTGTATTCCATAGGATTGAAATTCCCGAGTGGAAATGGGAGCGGATCACTATGGACTTCGTTACTGGACTTCCTTTGACTCGGAGGAAATTTGATGCTATTTGGGTCATTGTTGATAAGCTGACCAAATCAGCACACTTTATTCCAGTATCTGTCTCCTACTCGTCGGAGAGGTTAGCGGAGGTTTACATTAGGGAGATTGTTCGTCTCCATGGGGTGCCGGTATCTATTATCTCTGATCGGGGTACGCAGTTTACCTCGCGGTTCTAGAGAGCGGTCCAACAGGAGTTAGGCACCCAGGTTCAGCCGATGATTTCTGACCAGAAGGCTCCAAACCTCTATGTCTCTCAGCCAAGATACATATCAGAAGAAGGTACCCTATGGTCGGAATCACTAAACTCATCAGAATATGAATCCATGGAGGATAGCTCTCAAGCAAGCAATGAATCCACAACGAACCCTTCCGAAGAAAGCGATCCCCCAATATTTGTAAACCAGCCAAGAGATCCATAGATAAGGTCAAGACTATTCAGGAGAGATTGCGTTCAGCTCAGTCCAGGCAGAAGACTTATGCGGATCGCAAGGTTCGAGATGTGGATTTCATGATCGGTGAACGAGTATTGCTCCGAGTGTCGCCTATGAAGGGCGTGATGAGGTTTGGGAAGAAGGGCAAGCTCAGCCCTAGGTATATTGGCCCATTTGAGATTCTAGACAGAGTGGGAGGGGTGGCTTACAGACTAGCTTTGCCGCCTAGCTTATCAGCCGTGCATCCAGTTTTTCATGTATCTATGCTTCGGAGATACCACGGCGATCCCACACATGTGTTGGACTTCAGCATTGTCCAATTGGACAATGATCTATCTTACGAGGAGGAGCCGGTGGCCATTCTAGACCGGCAGGTTCGACAGTTGAGGTCGAAGAGTTATCCTTCTGTGCATGTTCAGTGGAGAGGTCAGCCTCCTGAGGCATCGACCTGGGAGTCCGAGTCTGATATGCGGAGTCGTTACCCACACTTGTTTCCTGACTCAGGTACTTCCTTTTTTTGTCCGTTCGAGGACGAACGATTGTTTTAGAGGTGGAGATTGTGACGACCCAAAGGGTCATCACTTATTTAATTAATCATTTCGAGCTTCTGAGGCCTTGAAAACCTCATTCTATGTTGCCTCGATTTACGTGCACAATCCGAGCATGTAGCCGGAAAGATTTTGTGATAGAAAATATGAATTCTATGAGAAATTTGGATAAAAATGATATTAATATTGATATGGTTGACTTCGGTCAACATTTTTGGTAAACGGATCCCGACCCGAGATTGGATGGTCCCGAGAGGTCCGTAGGAAAATATGGGACTTGGACATGTGTCCGGAGTCGAATTCTGAGGCCTAGAGCCCGAGTTATGAATTTTTATGTGAAATTGTTTTTGATGCAATTATTAAAGGAAATAAATTAATTGACCTAGGTATCGGGCTCGTATTTTGGTTCCGACGCCCGGTACAAGTCTTAAATATTATATATGTGATTTCTGTAAAGTTTGGTGACATTTGGATGTCGTTTGAGATGTTTTGGACCTTGAGTCCCAAGTTTGAAAGTTTTGAAAACTAAAGGTATGAAAATCATGCATTTGAGGCTCGATTTGATGAAAACGAGGTGATATTGGCGATGTGATCGCACGAACAAGTTCATAATGTGTTTTTGAGGTTATGTGCATATTTGGTTTGGAGCCCCGAGGGCTCGGGTGAACTATTGTCGCAAATGCGAAAGCTTCATTGACCCAGTCAAGTTCGCAAATGCGAAGCTTGTCCCGCAAATGCGAGAGCCACAAACCCCAGACCTGATGCGTTCGCAATTGCGAACAAATATTCGCAATTGCGACATCCGCAGCTGTGCAATTTTATACTTAAACGAATTTTTAAGCTCTTTTCTTCATTCTTTCAAAACCCAACACACCACACACGAACAATAGTTCGCAAATGCGAACTTCCCAGTTTTCCCTTGGCTTCGCAAATGCGAAGAAATGTTCGCAAATGCGAACTTCCCACCCTTAGCTTATTTTTCAAACTCCAGAAATTGGTCGGGGTTCGCAATTGCGAACCCATGTTCGCAAATGCGAACACAGAGACCTGAAAAACACGGATTTCAGCCATTTCTTCACATTTTTACAAAACCAAAACACCCATTTGCGATTCTTCAAGGATTTCTTCTTCATCAAATCGATTGTAAGTCACTTTTTATTTAATTCTTTCAATTCCTAACATCATTAAACATGTTTTTCATTAGAAATCAAATGTTTTCATGGTAAAATTCTTGTTTTTGTTAGAAAATAGGGTTTTTCATAAATTAGGGAATTGGACCTCGAATTGAGGTCCGATTTTGAAACAAATTATATACATGAACTCGTGGGGGGATGGGTAACCTGATTTTGGTCCTAACCCCGAATTCCGACCATGTGGGCCCGGGGTTGAAATTTACTATTCATGGCAGAATGTTGTAAAAGTGGTATTTGGTATTAAGAATTAGTTTGTTGAGTAGAATTGATGATATTAAATCAATTGTGTATAGATACTGTTGGATTGGAGCCAAATTGAAAGAAAAGACATTTCCACGGATTGGATTGTTCATAAGCATTCGAGGTAAGTGTTTGTTCTATCCTAGCTTGAGGGAATAGGATTACGTGTTATGTGTTATGTGATCGAGTGCGGTGTATGGGCTGTGGTGACGAGCATCCATACACTGGCGTCTAGTATGACCGCGAGTCGTTGGAAAATAATTATTTTGAGATATATTGCAGATGAATTGTTATTGTTCTCCCTTGTCGGGACTTGTTGGGAAGATTATTATTGATTGCCCTTGATGGGACGGATTATGAATTACTGCTTCTTTCTTTACCCTTAACCGTGATTGTTATTTGGGTGAGGAAGAGTGATAATGCACGGAGTGGTGATGCCGTGCCATGTTTTATTTATTTATGCACGAGCGTTAATGCCGTGCCATGTTTATTTTTGATTATGCACGAGCGGATCATGCCGTGTCCTCATTATTGAACCATGTACGAGCGATCATGCCGTACTATGGATGCGAGGATGAGAGTAAAAGCACGAGCGGTGATGCCGTGTACTTTATGTCGTGCCATGGATGTGAGGATGAGAGTAAAAGCACGAGTGGTGATGCCGTGCAATTGTTTGCTATTCCTTGACTTGATATTACTTGTTTTTCCATTATATTTTATTCGGGTGATGCCGTACAATTGTTTGCTATTTCTTGACTTGATATTACTTGTGTTTCCATTATACCTTGTTTTCCTTGTGAACTTATTTGATTGTTATTTGGGTGAGGAAGAGTGATAATGCACGAGGGGTGATGCCGTGCCATGTTTATTTATTTATTTATGCACGAAGGATCATGCCGTGCTCTATTATTGAACCATGTACGAAGGATCATGCCGTACTCTGGATGCGAGGATGAGAGTAAAAGCACGAAGGGTGATGCCGTGTACTTTATTTGCTTATTTGGTGAGGATGAGAGTAAAAGCACGAAGGGTGATGCCGTGCAACTGTTTGCTATTTCTTGAATTGATATTACTTGTGTTTACATTACACTTTGTTTTTCCTTGTGAAATTATTAACTGTGGTTAATTGTTGAATTCTTTAAGATATTTCTTATGGTGTTAATACTTGATTATTTCTTGTTATTTTGTGGTACATATATATATATATATTGAATTGCACAGGTTTATGTGGGTGTCTGGTCCTAGGCTTGTCACTACTTCGACGGGATAGGCCAGGCACTTACCAGCACATGGGGTCGGTTGTGCTGATACTACACTTCTGTGCGTTTTTGCACAGGTCCAGGTTACGATCAGGAGCAGCAGCAGCAGTAAGTAGATTGCGTGGGAGCTAATCATATTTGAGACCGAGGTAGCTTGCAGACGTCCGCAGGCCCGGCGTCTCTTTCTTTATTTATGTTAATAGCTGTAGTCTCATTGTTCCGAGACAAACAGAATTATGTTATATTTCCTTCATACTTTTATGTGTAGTATTCCATAGTAGTTTGTGAGTTGGTGACTCCACGTCTTGGGTAGAGAATTTCAGTGTGATTTTCACCTTGTGTTTTGTTATTCCGCATTTATTTAATTAAAATTGTGTTAAAAACAGGATAGTATGAATACAGTGGCTTGCCTAGCTACCACGAGTAGGCGCCATCACGATCCCGACGTTGGGGAAAAATCCGGGTCGTGACATCTCAGTTGATCCAAGGGCCAGGATCACACAAGACTAAGGGGGTATATAAAGGGCAGTCTTTTGTTCATTACATACGTATATACATTCATATACACAGACCTGAAACCTAAGCCGCCTTTTTCATTGTCTTCAACCCTTCGTCTCTCATGGAGACTGGCCGGACAGGCCATGAACCCTTGCCGTCTCCGTCTCAAACCACCGTCAAACCTTTCGCCCTTAACTCCCACACACCACAACCACCATAAAACCTTTGGAAAACCAAAAGCCCCTTCTTTCTTGAAAGTCCGGTCGCCGGAATCCTAGCCGGCGACCTCTAACCTATGAACCAGGCTTCCATCTTTACACTATAAGACCACCTCAAAGGGACCTTTCACCTCATCTAGGTGCCTGGTCTTGAATCAGGCCAGAACCATTCGAATAAAGCAAAAAAGCTCGCCGGAAACCTACTACGGCGAGCACCCAAAACAAATCCCACCCCCAAAACCTTTCAAACAATACCCAGACCACCCCTTACCCACCAAAACTTCAAAAATAAGCCCCGTCAAAAAAATATGATATTCAGAAGACTTTACAAGAACATTTTAAGCCTTGAAATAAAAAAAGAAGAAAAGAAAGAGAAAGAAGGAATAAAGAAGAAGGAAAGAAAGAAAAGAGAGAAAGAAAAAGAAAGGAAAAGGAATCCTGAAAGCTAAGTTCTTCCTACCCTTCTTCTTCTTTGCCTGTTTGCCTTCTATAAATGTTCTTAATGTTCTTGATAGCCTGTGTTTGTTGCATGCTTAAAATCTACTCTATTTCATTACACATGCCTAGTCTATTTTAGCATTTTTAGGGTTTTAATAATTTTTACACATGAATCGTGGTTAAATATGCTTCTTTATATGTTCTGTTCATCATGCCATGTCTGAAATTATGCTTTGATTAATTGGGATTCAACCAGTATCAAAACTTCTCTCTGAGTTCTAGTTAATTGGAAATTGATTTACGATTAAGGCTATGTGTGCAATACAACATGAATTGGCTATATTTGTAATCTGATTCATCTGTTAGACTATTGTGAATCATATGATGCTTTATGATTTGGTTATAGCTGTAAAGATCTAGGGTTAGTTTCTAAAAGTTAAAGTAGATATGGCTATTTTTGAAATGATTAAAACTGTTTGTTAAAGTGGCTATTCCTGAAATGATATGAATTGGTTATATTGTTAAGTGGTTAGTTTTGCAACCTATTTCTGGTTAGTTACTTAGTATTAATAAGGGGCTACATTTTAAATAAGCTTAGGTCTGTTAAAAGGGGCTAAAATTGAAAGGGATTTGGGTTTAAATCTGGCTAAGTTTTAAATAGTTATAAGACAGTGGCTATTAGTTAAGTAGGGCATTAAACCTAGTCTGCCCAGACCTTAGTAGGTCGGGTAAATAAAGAACAACAATAGGGGTATAATAGGAACAATAACTGGCATTATTGATAATTTAATAGAGCCTATAGGGATAGAAAAGACTTTACTACCTAGTATTCTTGTAATTAACTACAAAATAAAGGGTAAGATAGGCATAATAAAAAGGCAGAATTGAAATTACACTTAGCAAATGAGGGCAACCTAGTAAAACGCCCCCAATAGAACATAGAAGAACTACCTAGAACCTTCCAGCAAAGGCTGGAAGGCATTTCGACATATAACTTAGGGAATTAAAATCATTGAAAAATAAAGGGGAGGGGATTAGAAATAAGTTATTGGAATTTTCCCCTCAAATTTCACCTAAAACCAGTCTATAAATAGACTATCAATTAGCCTGAAAAAGGGTCCAGATTTTGAAATTAAGAAAAAGGGTTGAACATTTCTAGGTTCTAGATTCTGCAATTAAAAAGGGTTACAACTTGGGGTTAGAGTTCGAATATCTCAAAAGGTTCTAAGGCAATCTGGAGTTCTATTAAAGTCTATTGTTCTTCAACTTTGCTGGATTCTATCTGAGCTCTTCAATTCCACTTGTTGATTTGCTGGACTGTTGGATTTCCTGCTCTACTTGCTGCTTTGTCTGCTATTCTATTGCTGCTCTATTGTTGCTATCTCTGCTGATTATTCTTCATCCCCAACCTAGACTAATAAGATTATTTTGGTGAATCAGGTACACTCTCTTTTTCTTGAGATGTAATTACAAATTGATTGAAAAAATGAGAATCTCATGAGATATTTGGACGATTCTGCTGCTGTTTTTTTTCTTTTTAGCTTTATAATTACCATGTCTTAGAATTCCTGTAATTCATTAGGATGTTTGTAATAATTAACACTTGTATGCAGTCGAATCAAAATAAGTAGATAGTGTAGTAGTATATAAGTAAATACAGCTATCATTAGTCTTAGGTTGAAAACAGGTTAACATATGAATCTTATTCGCCTAGTAAAACTGGTAAAACATATGAAATGGCAATCAACTAACCTTGCTAATTAGAACCTGATGATTAGTCCATAGAAGGAAATGAGTAGATGAGTTAAAACTATTTTGTCATTCAAACTCGTTTAACAATAACTTACAATAATATAGGTTAGAATCCTGTAATTAATAATAGTCCAAACCTGTTCTATTAGTATTATCATCACTTTTTATGTACTTGAAATAAAAGTATTATTACTTAAGTCCTGTTAATGTTTAATTGGTGATAAGAGTTTACAATTAGTATTGATAAACATGTATTCCAGAACTTTATGAAATGAAAAATAAATTTCGTTGATCAATTCTATTGTCTAACGAATGTTTGTTTAGTTTTTATGAAATTCCAATTCTGCTCTATATTTTATCCATCTGTTCTGGGCCTGATAAAAAACACAGGCCCAAATTCAATTGAGTTTGCTTTTGGGCCTCTGAATAAAGACACTTGTATATACTGGGTTTCAGAAGCTCAATTGTACATAATGGACTGTTAATACAGTCCGGAAGTCTAGACCTAGTAACAAATAGTTGGCCTGGACATAATATTAACAATAGATCCTAAAAATACCAAAAACTGTAATATGATTAGGAGAAAAAACAAAAATAGCAAATATAGTATTTGATAGATTTGGACTTATAAAATAACGGGATGAGCCTCGTATAAAATGAAAACATGCGAGGCCCCCATATAAACTTTAATAAGAATGTTAGATTCGGGAAGACCGTTTAGCGAATTTCACGGTCTTTCCTAAAGATATTAAGGCGTAGACGTTATAGGCACGATTAGAATATACATTCCTAAATATGAGTGCACATTTATGTGACTCAAATCTCAAATCCCGGCGAAGCTGAGACGTGTTAAAGTCACAGGCGTACTGGTTGTGGTGTGACTCGAAATGCGTCTTCGCAACGCCACAAGTTGTTAAAATATCAAAATGGAACATTCACATTTGTAAAAGCATATAAAGAAACCAAATAAGTCAAAAACGACAGTTGAGCGACCGTGCTAAAACCACGGAATTCGGGAGTGCCTAACACCTTCTCCCGGGTTAACGGAATTCCTTATCCGGATTTTTAGTGTCGAGGACTAATAAAATAGAGTCAATATTCCTCGGATTCAGGATTAAATCGGTGACTTGGGACACCATTATCTTCCCAAGTGGCGACTTTGAAATCTAAATATATCTCGTTTCGATTGTCCTTAAAGTGGAATAACTCCTTCTCTATTATTATTATTATATCCTAATTCGGGGGTGTATTAGTAATTAATGGGGTATACTTTATTCTTCGAAAAAAGTAGTAAAAGGGAGGTGTGACAAGTGGTGGTGTAATTTAGCTGTGCATTATTAAGTGTTTTACTCGCATAGTATATGGAATAGAATACTTTGTTCTTCCTTTGACCCAATACTGCGCCAATAGCAAGATCACTCGCATCACACATAACTTCAAATGGTAAAGACCAATCAGGTGCAAAAATAATGGGAGCAGTCACTAACTTTTTTTTTTAAGTTCTTCAAATGCTTTGAGGCAAGCATCATCAAATTTGAACCTCACATCATTTTCAAGCAGCTTGCACATGGCAGTGGCAATTTTTGAAAAATCTTTTATAAAGCGCCAATAGAAACCCGTGTGTTCCAAGAAACTCCGGACACCCTTTACTGAAATGGGTGGAGGTAGTTTTTCAACCACATCTACCTTTTCTTTATCAACTTTAATACCATTTCTAGACATTCTATGACCCAACACAATGGCTTCTTGTACCATAAAATGGCATTTTTCCCAAATATCAAATTTGTTTCTTCACAGCGTGTGAGTACCTTGCTTAGATTCTTCAAGAAATCATCTTAAGAAGACCCAAAAACTGAAAAGTCATCCATGAACACTTCCACGAATTTTTCCACCATGTCGGTAAAAATAGCCATCATGCATCTCTGGAAAGTGGCTGGTGCGCTACAAAGTCCAAACGGCATTCGCTTGAAGGCGAAAGTGCCATAAGGACAAGTAAATGTAGTCTTTTCTTGATCCTCTAGGCATATGACAACCTGACTATATTCCTGAATAACCATCAAGAAAGCAATAATATTCATGCCCGACCAACCTGTCTAGCATTTGATCGAGGAACGGAAGTGGAAAATGATCTTTGCGAGTTGCCTTATTTAGTCTTCTATAACCAATGCAAACTCTCCATCCCATAATAGTACGAGTGGGGATTAGCTTATTTTTTTCATTCTCAATCATAGTCATCCTTCCCTTTTTGGTCACACATTGAATTGGGCTCACCCAGTTGCTATCAGAAATGGAAAAAATGATACCGGCATCGAGCAACTTGATTACTTCCTTTTTCACTACCTCCTTCATGATGGGATTTAATCTCCTTTGATTCTCTACACTAGGGCGGTGTCCATCCTCTATAAAAATTTTGTGCATGCAAAGCGATGGACTAATACCCTTGATGTCAGCTATAATCCACCCAATGGCCTTTTTATTCTCGCGGAGGACTCTAAGCAATTTTTCTTCTTGAGTGCTGGTCAAGCAAGATGAAATATTTACATGCAGAGTCTCTTAGTTCCCCAAATAAGCATAGCATAAATAAGCGGGAAGTGGCTTGAGTTCTAGCTTTGGCGGTTCTTCAATAGATGGCCTGGAGACTGTTGGAGTCACAGATCTGTCTAACTTTTCAAATTTTCTAAACCCATGCATATAATTACAGTACATATCCAGCACTTGCTCCATTTCTCCTATTTTGTCATCTTCACTATTTACTACCTCCCCAATCAATACTTGTTCAACAGGATCTGAAGAGCTCATATAAGGTACTAACGGTGTAGCATCACTTTCCACCACAGAGATCATGGATAACTCTTTATAATGGGTTGGCAACTTCAATGCTCTATAAATATTGAATACCTCCACCTGATCTCCTACTCTCATTGTCATCTTCCCTTCGCAGACATCAATAATAGCTCGTCCTGTGGCTAAGAATGGATGCCCCAAAATAAATGTGACTTCTTGATCGGGCTCGTAATCCAGGATGATGAAATTAGCAGGAAATATGAAAGAACCCACTTGGACTAGCACATCTTCAATGACTCCCTAAGGATGAGCAAGGGAGCGATCAACTAACTTCAAGATAATCGTAGTTAGGCGTGGTTTGCCCAACCCCAACTGTTTGAATACAGATAATAGAATCAAATTTATGCTCACACCAAGATCAGATAAAGCTAGCCCAACATCATGTTTGCCAATGGCGATGGGAATAGTGAAACTACCGGGGTCCTTCAATTTCTGTGGTAGTTTGCCTTGAATTCTAGAACTACACTCCTCACTGAGTGCCACAGTCTCAAACTCAGTCAACCTCCTTTTATTTGCCATAATGTCCTTGATGTATTTTGCATATTTGGGTAATTCTTGCAAGATGTCAACCAATGGAATATTAATCTGTACCTGTTTCAAGATGTCAAGGAATTTTTTATATGCTGCATTGTCCTTAACTTTCTGCAATCTTTGAGGGAATGGAGGTGGTGTCCTTGCAACCATTTGTGGGGATTTCTCACCTACCACCCTTTCAGTTGGTTCCTCTAGTTCCTTGGCTTTCTCTGATGTTGATTCCACAATAACCGGTCTCTCTTCAAAAGTCACTTGTTTCCTTTTTTTTGGGAGGAACTTGTTCCAGTTGTTTCCAAGACCTCAATGACACATCATTAATTGGTGCCTTAGGATTTGCTTCAGTATCACTTGGAAGAGCTCCAGCTGGGCTAGTGTTCTGAGCACTAGCAATCTATCCCATTTGACGCTCCAAATTTCTCACTGATGTGGTAATGTTTTGCTGTTAGACCATCATCTTTTTAAACATGTCTTCAAGTTGACTTGTAGAACTTGATTATTGTTCAACGTGGGGTGCCTTATATTGTTGTTGAGGTTCTTGAGGCCTATATTGATTTTGAGTACCCTGGTTTTCACCCCATTAAAAGTTTGGGTGGTTCCTCCAATTGGGATTTTATGTGTTCCCATATTGATTTGGTTGACCTTTATTTGCATTACCCATGAAACAGACAGATTTAGGATTTGCAGGACATATGTCGCTCGTGTGCCCTTCTCCAGATATTTCACAAATTGCTTGAACATGTTGTACCTGTTGCTTGTTGATGCCCAAGTTCATTTGGCTAACTTGGTTTGCCAGTGCAGAAATATGTGCTGATAATGCCGAGATGACATCTAACTCAAGAACACATGCTGATTTTTGAACTGTGTCTTCTACTCTCTCCCTGCCAGCCTGGATTACTCTTGGAAAATTTGTTCAACAATGCATATATCTCGTCAAAGCTCTTCTCCAACACTTGAACTCCTGATGCAGCATCTACCACAATTTTTGTTTCAGAATGCAGTGCTTCTATGAATGTGTGAGCTAATACTTCATTCGTGTTATTATGATGAAGACAGTCAATGAGTAGCCCTTTGAACCTTTCCCAAGATGAATATAAAAATTCACCCGCTTTCTAATTGAAGGCAACTATTTCACTTCGACTCTTTGCAGTTTTGCCTGAGGGAAAAAACCTTGCCAAATCATTCCATGATGTAATGGAATTAGTTGGTTCTGACTTTAGCCACCGCTTAGCTTCGCCCAACAGAGAAAATGGAAAGAGTGTAAGCCTTACATAATCTTTAGTAACCCCGTTAATGATATAAGTATCACTAATCTCCATGAAGTTCAGAATATGTTGTTGTGGATCCTCGTGTGGAAGACCCATGAATTGCCCATTTGCATGAAGCAGCTGAATCATACTCTGTTTCAGTTCAAAGTGCCCAGTGATCCTTGGTTTCACTATACTGGAGGTGACATTAGCAATGCTTGGCATCGCCACCTCCTGACGGCCATGGGTTGCCCTTCTGTCATGTCTACAGGAAATTGAACAAATGCCTGGATATTATTCGTATCCCTTGCTTCCCTCAACCTCCTGCGAAATGTTCTCTTAGGTTCTGGATCAAAGACTTGAAGTCGGTCCTAGTTTCGAACCCTACGCATTCAATCAAAGTTCCTGACCTGAGAGAATCAAAATAATCGTCTTAGGTGATGAAATAAACAATTAAAAGATAAACTAGCAAGTGGTTAATATTAAGTTCCCCGGCAACGTCGCCAAAACTTGTTGGTCCCTAATGCAAACGCAAGTATACGTGGTCGTACAAGTAATAAAGTGATAAGTCAAGTGTCAAACCCACAGAAACTTATATCAACTACCCACTAATGCGCCAATATTGTTATTTTCGTCAAGACAAATTCGAATTCAAGATGTTTAATTATGCTAATTATAATCTTAAAATAACAATTAAATTATCAATTATCAAGTTGATTGTTGTGTGTAATTAATAGAGACAAATATTACAAGATTGTGATTTTTTCACCAATTGTGCTGTGTTTTAACTAACTATCCTTTTCATATAATTCACTCATGGTTGTTAATTAGTCGATAAATGCTCTATTTAGCCTTCTCCCCCAAGTACTAATCACCTATTCTTAATAGATCAACGTCTATATTCCTATACAAAAAACCCAATGGAATAAGTTTCCGCCCTAACCCTGGAGTCAAGATTGACAAGACACAAAGAAAGAAAACATTTGCTCCCTTGGGTGATTCATATATTAGTCTTTTCCATAGACTAAGACAACTCGGGATGTTAAACCCCATAGAGCCCAAAATCCCCAATCCACCACCGAGAAACTTGGACCAATCTGTCCATTGTGAGTATTATTCAGGAGCCCTAGGGTATGACATTGAAAAATGCTGGCACTTGAAGTCTGCAATACAGGAGCTTATCAACTCTAGAAAAATCGAGGTTCAAGCTCCTAAGGCTCCTAATATAACACAAAACCCTTTGCATGTGCACCATGAGACCCACATGATACAAGGGGGAAATTGCAAGAAGCCCTCTCAGGCTGTAATGATGATCAAAGAAAGTAACAACAAGACAGAAGAGAAAGTCATAAGTGAGAAAAAACTAGTAAAACCACCTGTGAGTAAGCCAGTAGTGGTAGCAGAACTTGAGCCCGTAAAGGTGACAGTGCCCAGAGTGAGTGTAAAGCCCGTACTGACTGTAAAAGGAACGCAGCTAGAGCCAGTCACTCAAATGCCCATAGTGAACACCAAAACTGTGCCTTAGAATTACAGCAAGGTAACCGTCATGTATAAAGGAAAGGAAATCAAGGAGGAGATTTGTGAAATCCACGATTTGACCAGGTCAGGGAGATGTTTTGCTCCCGTTGAACTGAGGAAGGCAAAAGTTGCGAAAGATAATCCGGCCAATGTAAAGAAAGTTGTCACTGAAGGAGAAGCCGAGGAATTTCTGAAGAAAACGAAAGCTCAAGATTATTCTATAGTTGAGCAGCTAAGGAAAACACCATCACATATATCGTTGCTGTCCTTGTTGATTCATTCTGATGAACACCGTAAGGAATTAATGAAAATCTTGAACGAGGCCCATATACCAGAGAAAATCACAGTGAGTCATTTAGAGAAGATCACAAATAAAATGTTTGAGTCAAATAGGATAATATTTTCATATGATGAACTACAGTTGGAGAGGACAAAGCACAACAGGGCATTATATCTTACGTTGAAATGTAAAGAATCAGTGATGACCCGCATAATGGTTGATAATGGGTCAAGTGGCAACATTTGCCCTTTATCTACTTTGGGCAACCTAAAGATTGATCATGAAAGAATCCATAGGAACAGTATATGTGTGAGAGGATTTGACGGATGCGGGAAAAACACAGTCGGAGACATCATATTGGAACTTACTATTGGACCAGTAGAGTTTACCATGGAATTTCAAGTTTTGGACGTTGACGCGTCCTATAATCTCTTACTATGACGTCCATGGATTCATGCTGCAAAGGTTGTACCTTCCTCACTCCACCAAATGGTGAAATTTGAGTGGGATCATCAAGAAATTGTGGTTCATGATGAAGATAATTCCTGCAATATCATCATGTCGTTTGAACAAGTCGAGGGTGATAAAGGTCCCTGGGTATACCAAGTGGTGGACACTATATATGTGGATAAAATATCTGAAGGCGAAAACATTCCAATGCCCAAGATAGCTTCCATGCCAGTCATGGTTGCTACGGAGATGTTGAAAAATAGATTTCTCCCTAGGAAAGGTTTAGGAGCTGCATTGCAAGGAATAACACAGCCAGTATCTCTTCCGGATATCATTGACACTTTTGGATTTGGTTTCAAGCCAACCACTACCGACATAAAAAGATCCCGAAAAATGAAAAATAAAGGTTGGACCCTCCCTAAGCCTATCCCTAAACTCTCCTATATCATCAAGCCTGGAACAAAAAGACGTCCGGTAACGGTCATGCCCAGCCGAGCAGAGATAAGGCCAGACAAGGAGCTGTTAGAAATATTTGAGAGGTTGTTCGAAGATGTGAACATGTTAGAGGCAGCTGAGGGTACAAGTAAAATGGACGTCCAGTTTGTTGGATCCCAGATCAAGCTGAATAATTAGGAAGCTACTCCTCTTCCGACCAGAAAGGAGTTGTGGTAGTTAGCTTTGATGTTTCATTCTTAAATTTGTTTTATTTCAAGGTTGTAATACAGGTTCTATGTTCTGTCCAATCGGACGTGTCAAACCTTGTTATCTTTCAAAATTTTAATGAAATGCAATTTGTTTCTTCCTCCATTCTGATAGCCTTATGATTTTTGTTTTCTTTTCTTGTACAGTCCGTTTTTTGCTGATTTCAATGTTGTGTCATGCATAAGGAATTCCCGGCCCAGTCTTTATAATCAAATAGCAATACAAGAAATTGAATACGATAATGAAGTGGAATATGAGGATGAGGAAGTTTTGGAAGAAATTTGTAAAAATCTGAGCCACTATGAGGAGAAACCCAAACAAAACATGAATGAGAGGAAGTCTATTAATTTGGGAATGAGGAAAACGTTCGGGAAATAAAGATTAGTGTTCATTTGGAAGCCTCACTTAGAGAGGACTTGATAAAGTTACTACATGAGTACAAAGACATATTTGCATGTTCATATGATGACATCCCAGGGCTAAGTACTGATTGGTGGTACATAAATTGCCCACTTATTCGGAATGCCAGCCCATCAAGCAGAAGTTGAGAAAGTTCAAGATAGATGTTAGCGTGAAAATAAAAGATGAAGTCAACAAAATATTAAGGCGAAAGTCATACGGGTCACCAAATATCCCACCTGGTTAGCTAATGTTGTACATGTTCCAAATAAAGACGAAAACACCAGAGTGTGTGTTGATTATCGAGACCTCAACAAAGCAAGTCCGAAGGATAATTTTCCATTGCCATACTAATTGACAATTATGCCAAACATGAGATTGGGTCTTTCATGGACTGTTATGTGGGTTATCATCAGATCCTGATGGACGAGGAAGATGCAGAAAAGACAACCTTTATCACACCTTGGGGAACATATTATTACAGAGTAATTCCATTTGGATTGAAAAATGTTGGAGCCATATATATAAGAGCAATGACTACCATGTTTCATGACATGATACATAAAGAGATTGAAGTCTATTTGGATGATGTCATTATTAAATCCAGGAAGCAACACGATCATGTTAAAAATCCTGAGGAAGTTCTTTCAGAGGCTTTGAATATACAATCTCAAGCTCAATCCAGCAAAATGTGCTTTTGGAGTACCATTAGGGAAATTATTGGTCTTTGTGGTAAACCGACACGGTATTTAATTGGACCCATCCAACATAAAAGCTATTCATGAGTTGCTGGTTCACGTCCAAGTAACGGTCGTAGTCAATATAACTTGGTCTAATAAGTCCAAGATCGATCCCACAGAGAATTAACCTACCAATTGCAACTATCACAACCCCAAAAGTACTTCCTAATCAAGTTCCCAAACTTTGAATATATCTTTGTGTGATTTTCGAATATCTACTTGGCAATAATTAAGAATACTTGAAAGAAAGAGTTGAATGTAGAGTAAAAAGAATATTATGAGAAGGACTAAGGTATTGATTTCCCCTATTGATGGAATCCCTTATCGTTATACTCATACAAATTGTTAATATATTCTATCAATCATGAACGATATGCGTATTGTAACCCTCTCCCGAGCAATTACAAAAATTTACTAGTGCACTCTTCCGAGTAACCCTAGCTAGCTTTAATTTGAATAGTTCACTTAATATTGCACCCAAGACTTCGTTATTCCTAACCCCGTCTTTACGCCTATAGTTATAGATTCCTCCAATAACCTAGGTGTGGTGTTGCTCAACAATATACCTAAATATGCACTCTTTTCCAAGTTGTGCACATGAAATAGGCAGCGCTAATTGGGAGCTCTACCAATTAACTACAACAAGAATGAAGTTGAATAAATAGAAATCTAGTTCACAATTTATAATCACATAAACGATAAGTTCATCACTCAATAGGTTCCATCAAAAAAATTAGAAAAGAATTTAACTACTCATGCTTGAAGAAACAAGAATAATAATTGAAATCACAAAGAAATAATTGATATAATATAAAAGAAGGAGTTGAGAGGATTCTCTCTCACTAAATATCTTGCAAAAGTATTGAATTAAAGACAACATGTGTCTATGGGGTAAACTAGGAGTTTATATAGAGGTTTTTAGGGCTAAATAACTAAGTTTGAGTACAATTAGGATTGCTGCTGCGGAGCCTTCCGCGGTTTGTTCGCGGCCGCAAGCGGACTGCGAAAAGGCAAACTTCAGAGGGCTTCATTATTCGCGGTTCATCCGCGGCCGCGAGTGAACCACGGATGAACAGTCCATCTGATTTTTCTCTGCTTCTTCAGGCTCTCTTCTCTTTAGCTCTTTTTTTGGCCTTTTCATCAACCTATGACTCCAAAATAGCTCTTTTAGAATCCAATGTATCACATGTACCTATAAAACACAAACGAACACTAATCAAAGCATTTTGTCCTCATAAACAACATTAATTCCATAACAAAGTGTGATTATTTAGGGCATAATTATAGTCAAATTCACCTATTATCAATACCCTACACAAACCTTTGCTCCTCCTCGAGCAATCTTTAAGCACACTTTTAGTCCAATTACCAAAAATTTGTCTCCCCCAAAATATGTCACAAAAGCTATTATACATGAACAACCTAAGATATGCACAATCTTTACTTAACCGCAAATTCTCATGCCCACACATTATTACTTACTCTACTTATTACCAAAAACTTGCAAATTCACCTTCTTCCTTTTGAATCACATGCCCTCATACAATTTATTGAGAGAAGTTCCCACACATTAACAATTCAAATACATGGAACTTATAAATATCGAAAAAATTCACTCACTCTCAACAAAGAACATTCATATGAATACATACACACCATAGGCTTGCCCCTAGTGTAATACTCCACTAATCGAGATATTCAATCATAGATCAAGAGGTCTTTAAGGGTTGTAATGTAGGCTATGGGACGGGTAGGATACTTTTGGTTATAGTGACTAGCCTCCCTAAGCACTTTTCTTTTCTTTTACACAACTTCCCTTTTTGTTTACTTCCTTATGTCTCCCATAAACATACCTTCACCTTCCTTCAATTTTACCCCCACTTTTTCTTTTATTGATGTGACTGGCTTTTCTAAGATTTTATTCAATATAGCTCATCTTTTCATTGTTTTGCAATACATTTACATTATTTTGGCCAGATCACTATTTTTTTTAACATTCATTCTTGATTTTTCCCTTTTCAATTTCCCTTCACCCCACACTTAATCTTTTGCATATTCATTACAATACAAGTGCTTCTAGGAGGTAAAGTAGAATAATAATTTGAAGAACATTCAAGGGTTATCAAAGAATAGGCTTTAAGCTCAAAGGGGTTAACTAAGATATAATGTATGGGTGAATTCATGTTTATTGGTATATGGGGTTACACAAAGAAATGCCTCTATCCTTTCTATAACCAAACAACTTCTATTTCGCTTTGCAAACACACAGGGCAAGTTCTAGGCATCATGTACAACATACAATGTAATTAAAAACCTCACACACACATGGCATGCAACTCATTTGCAATCCAGTTTATCTACAAAGTCCTATCGATGTTCAAGCAAGCATTATTGTGCAATTTAAGGCATATTGAGATTCTACAATCAAGCTTAGAAGATACATTCTCAAGTTCTATTTACGCTTTTGCTAATGTGCATATTCGGGGTTACATGTTGCCCTTTTTACCTCTAATCCTAAAAAAAATCTACCTAACCCGTTTCAAAATAAAAACCCTTGGAAAAGAACCGTGGTCAAAAGAAAAACCAAGGGGGAGATGATACATTACCTAAAAACAATAAATAAAAGAAAGAAAAATTCCTACGTGGACTACTTCCCTCAAGAGTACTTGTCCTAAATAGTCCGTCATCAGTGGAAGAGTCCTCTACTCATATTTTTTTGGATTTTTAAAATTTTATGATTTTTTTTTTGTTTTTATTAATTGATATTACTACTACAACTACTATATACATCATGTACAAGATAAGTCACCCACCCCACACTTAAAAATATGTCATGTCCTCATGACATAAAAAATTAAAGCACAAGAGGGGCAAGAGAACTTACCTGAGACTTACTCGGAGTCGGAGACGGTGGATGGGTCAACATGACATGCTCGACCTAGTGCTTTGAACCATGCCATCAACCTGTTTTCTGACCGGGCTTGCCTTGTAGACATCGCATCTAGCCGTGTGTTCAAGCCATCAACGGAGGTGCATAGATCAGAAACCTCCTCCTCCATGGACCTTAGCATAGGTCGTGTGGACTCGGACCTAGACATACTTGCTCCCCGAGGAGTAAGCCTGGAAGGTCTGGCTGAATCCGTGGAGTGCCTGGCCCGAGCAACCGGTACAGGATCGTCCTCCTCATCCAAGTCAATTGGGGTTGTGTCTCGTCCAACCCGAATAGTAGCAGCTCTAAATGAAGCTTCTGGTATTAGCTCACCATCAGCATCAGTTACTGGGGTCTTATGAAGGAGACACAGCATAGTGACAAGAGATGGGTAATAAAAACCCTTGGCAATGAGGGATCCCCTCAATACCATCTCATCACTAATCACTCGAGCGATATCAATATCCCGATGTGTTACAAAACACCAAGTCAAAACTACCCTATTAAAGTTAACATCCGTGGTGTTACTCGAGGGCAAGATACGGTTGCAAATTATGGAGAACCAATATTTGGCTGTGTGTGTAAAGCAGTTAGAGTGTAGAGTCTGATTTCTAATCCACACCGGGATGCCGTCTACACATAAGGCCTCTATTAGCATGTCCCGTGTGATACCAGGCCTATCATGGTAATAGTCGACATCACTAGTGTGCAATGACAGTCTAAGTACCTGCCGAATAGTAGGAATATGAGCATTGACCCACTTACCTCTGACGAATACTTCTCTAACCATAGCATAAAGAGCATTGGCGCAAAATTCCCGGACAAGCATCTTGTTTACCTTAGGAGGTGAGTCAAAGAGGAACTCCATCTCGTGCCTCCTAATCTCATCATAAATTTCCGGCTTCTCTGACCGGATAGCTATCCGGTCAACTTCTACCTCTTGGAGCCACTTTTTTGTTGCTTTAATGTGAAATCCATTCTCCGCTTCTTCACTAGCAAACCTAAACTCATCATAAGTCGGTTGCCTAGATGAGCTAGCACCATGTCGGGCTCTCTTTGGGGCCATGATCCTACACAAATAAGATAGCCAAAAATTTTTGTAAACCGTTAGTCATTGGAAGGCTACTCTGACTTCCCCATCCTTGAGAAATCACAATTGACCATTTTATTTTGGTGCAAATCCCTCATACTCCTTTATCTAACTATTTTACACATGCCTATTCAAGCACCCCGCACTTAGTTATTTGAACACTTCTAATATTACCCAATTGACTTACTCCATCCCCACTAAAATACACCATTACCAATTCATGAGTTGGGCATTATTTCTCCTAAAACTACATTAATACATTATGAACAATTATAATTTGCCCAACTTGGCTTACCAATCAACATACATGGTGTACATACTATTTAGGTCTCCAAACCATAAAATTATCATCAACAACACAATTGAAAACCTCAAATGACCAATTCTTCACCAAACATCAACTATATAACAAGGTTCCTTAGAAAAAATCATGGAAACATGTAATGTGCAAAAAAGAAACCAAGTCATATTCAAGATTTATCTTAAACTAGCAATATCTAATTAATTGTACATATTAAACAATTAAGAACTAAAAATAAAAACAAAATAAAAGAGAAAAGAAGTAGAGGAACTTACAATTGATACAATGGAGGAGTAATGGAGGAAGCATGGGATGAATTGGAGAAGAGGGGATTGGGATTTTGTAGAGAGAAGGGGGAGTATTTTGAAGTTAGAGAGAGAGAGAATTGGGAGAGTGGGGGCGGCTAAAGGAGAAGTGGGAAGGAGGGGGAGGGATTTTAGGGTTTTAAAGAAGGGGGGAAAAGAAAATAAAAAAAAACTATTATTTTAGCCGACCGCGGAACTGACCGCGACTGTTCGCGGTTCGTTCGCGGCCGCGGATGGACCGCGAGCAGTCGAGATTCAGAGAGGTCATTTTTTCACGGTTCGTTCGCAGCCACGATTGGACCGCAAACAGAGAAAGTTTATAGAGGACATTTTTCCGCGGTTCATCCGCGGTCGCGGATGGACCGCAGACAGTGCCCCTCTCTGAATTTTTTTTCTCGACTGTTCAGCAAAAATTTTGTTTTTTTCTTATTTTAATTTATTAACTAATACTAAGATAAATTACTTACAGCATGTTCGTGTGTTGCCTCCCACGTAGCGCCTGATTAACGTCGCGGCACGACTCAACTTAGCGCATTTTACGACTCGCTAGATCTTTGAGGTTCATCCAACCGCAATTCTACCTTGTCCTCCATGTCATCCAGGCCTATGTATTGTTTCAACCGCTGTCCATTTACCTTGAATGTACGTGATCCATCCATAGTTTGAATTTCCACAGCTCCTGACTCAAATGCCTCAATTACCTTGAAGGGTCCTGACCACCTTAATTTCAATTTACCTGGGAACAGTCGTAATCTTGAATTGTATAGTAGTACTTTGTCCCCGTTTTTGAAGTTACGCTCAACGATATTTTGATCATGAATCCGCTTCATCCTCTCTTTATACAATCTTGTACTTTCAAATGCCAGATACCGAAAATTCTTCTAATTCATGCAACCCAATTAGCCTTGCTTTACCTGCTTCATCCAAGTTGAGATTCAATTGTTTCAGTGCCCACCAAGCTTTATGCTCTAATTAAACCGGTAAGTGACAAGCCTTCCCGAACACCAATTTGTGTGAAGACATGCCAATGGGTGTTTTGAATGCTATTCTATATGCCCATAGTGCGTCATCAAGCTTCCTGGACCAGTCGGTTCTTGTGGCGTTCACTGTATTAGTCAGTACACTTTTTATCTCCCTGTTGGAGACCTCATCTTGCCCGCGAGTTTGCGGGTGATATGGAGTGGCCACACGGTTTTTAACATCATACTTGGCCAATAATTTCTCAAAAGCTCGGTTGCAAAAGTGTGTGCCCCCGTCACTAATGATAGCCCTTGGAGTCCCGAACCCGGTGAAAATATTCTTCTTCAAAAATCCCACTACCACCTTAGCATAATTGGTGGGTAATGGTGTAGCTTCCACCCATTTGGACACGTAGTCAACTGCAACAAGTATGTACTTATTCCCGTATGAGCTAATAAAGGGCCCCATGAAATCTATTCCCCATACATCGAACACTTCAACTTGCTGGATTGGATTAATTGGCATTTCATGATGCCGGGAGATGTTCCGGTACGTTGACATTCGTTGCAACCTTTGACCCACAAGTGCGCATCTTTAAACACCGTAGGCCAATAGAAACTGGCCTCAAGTATTTTGGCAGCTGTACGTATTCCGCCAAAGTGACCGCCATATGCTGAAGCGTGACATGCCTGCAAAACAGAAGATTGTTCTATCTCGGGGACGCATCTTCGGATCATGTTATCAAGACATATCCTAAACAAATATGGTTCATCACAATAATAACACTGACTTTTACGAAAAAATCTTTTCCTCTGGACCGATAAGAGGTCATGAGGAACAATGCCACTGGCTAGGTATTTAGCATAGTCAGCATACCATGGTGTTTCAAGGAGAGTGGTGGTGAGCAGCTGTTCGTCCGAAAAGGTTTCCAGAATTTCCCCACTCTCTTTGACAAGTTCAGCTCCTTCAAGTCTTGACAAGTGGTCAGCGACTTGATTTTCAGTACCTTTTCTATCCCTAATTTCGAGGTCAAACTATTGGAGAAGCAACACCCAAAGAATTAGGCGTGGCTTAGAGTCCTTTTTATCAATTAAATATCTTAAAGCTGCATGGTCCGTGTATACGATTACCTTTGATCCTATGAGATAGTACCGGAATTTGTCGAATGCAAACATGACCGCAAGCATCTCCTTTTCTATCACTGTGTAGTTTAGTTGTGCTCCACTCAGAGTTCTACTTGCATAGTATATTCGATGCATCATCTTATCTTTCCTTTGGCCCAGCACTGCCCCCACTGCGTAGTTACTTGCATCACACATTAACTCAAAAGGTTGCTCCCAGTCTAGGGTAATGATGATGGGTGATGTGACCAGCCTCTTCTTCAGTTCCTCAAAAGCAATCCTGCATTCATCAGAAAAAACAAAAGGGTGATCTTTTTCAAGTAACTTACGGAGAGGGTTTGATATTTTGGAGAAGTCTTTGATGAACCTCCGGTAAAAATCGGCGTGTCCAAGAAAGCTTCTTATGGCCTTGATGGATGTTGGTGGAGGCAACTTTGCAATGACATCAACTTTAGCATGGTCTACCTCAATGCCTTTGCTTGAAACCCGGTTCCCCAGTACTATACCTCTTGCACCATAAAATGGCACTTCTCCCAATTTAACACTAAATTTGTTTCCATGCACCTTTGTAGCACTCTAGTCAGATTGGCAAGGCATTCATCGAATGAATTCCCTACCACTGAGAAATCATCCATGAACACCTCCATAATGTCTTCCACCATGTCGGCGAAAATAGCCATCATGCACCTTTGGAATGTGGCATGTGCATTGCATAGTCCGAATGGCATCCTCCTGAAGGAAAATATGCCATATGGGCAAATGAAGGAGGTCTTCTCTCTATCTTCGGGAGCTATGGAGATTTGATTGTACCCCGAGTATCCATCAAGAAAGCAAAAGTGGGACCTTCTTGCCAACCTGTCAAGCATTTGATCAATGAAGGGAAGTGGGAAGTGATCTTGCGGGTGGCTAGATTCAACTTCCTATAGTCCATGCATATTCTCCATCCGGTGACGGTTCTTGTTGAAATCAATTCATTGTTGTCGTTTTTCACTACCATCATGCCTCCTTTCTTTGGCACACATTGGAATGGGCTAACCCAGCTGCTGTCTGAGATTGGGAAGATGATTCCCGCATCTAGCCATTTTATTACTTCCTTCTTCACCACTTCCTTCATGTTGGGGTTCAGCCTTCTTTGATGTTCCCTGGAAGGTTTGTGTCCATCTTCCAGGAGAATTTTATGCATACAATAGGCTGGGTTGATCCCCTTTATGTCTGCCATGGTCCACCCGATGGCAGTCTTGCATTCCTTGAGTACCTGTATAAGCTTTTGGGCCTGCACATCTAACAAACTAGATGAGATAATAATAGGTAACGTGGAGTTAGGACCTAGATACTCATACCTGAGATGTGATGGTAGTGGTTTAAGTTCAAGCTTTGGTGGCTCTTCTATGGATGGCTTTACTGGCGGGCTTTCTCTTTTCTCTAAGTGTAGAGGTTCGAACTCGAGCTCTCTCTGCCAGAATCCCTTGCCTTCCAGAGATAGTACCCATTTGGCTAAACTTTCACCGTTTATCTCTTCCATGTTCATCAAGCATGCTTGAAGTGAATCTTTAATAGTCAACTCTGCATCGTCGGTCTCCACTATCACATCAACCGCATCAATGAGAGAGCAATTTGCGAACACACTAGGGTGCCTCATGGATTTTTGCACATTGAAGATGATCTCCTCATCATTCAACCTCATCTTGAGTTCCCCAGTTTTACAATCAATTATGGCTCTCCCGGTGGCTAGGAATGGTCTTCCTAGGATTATGGGAATTTCTTCGTCGACCATGCAATCAAGAATAACAAAATCAGCGGGAAACACGAACTTCCCAACCTGGATTAGCACATCAACTATAATTCCAAATGGACGCTTAACCGTCCTGTCAGCAAGCTGTAAAATCATAGAGGTGGGTCTGGCTCTCCCAATTCCTAACCTCTTATAGATAACTAAGGGCATGAGGTTAATTCTTGCCCCCAAATCACATAAGGCCTTAGTAAAGGCATAATTCCATATAGTGCATGGGATGGTGAAACTACCTGGATCAGATAGTTTCTCAGCAATGGGTCTAGAGACAACTGCACTACAAGTCTGGGTGAGTGTAACTCTGGCCAAGTCTTGGAAATCAAATTTCCACGACATCAAATCCTTCATCATCTTAGCACAACCAGGCATTTCTTTTAAAGCTTCAATTAATGGAATGTTTACCTGGATTTGCTTGAGCATTTCGAAGAACTTTTTGTATTGCTCCTCTTTCTGGTGTTTGGCCAACCTTTGGGGGAATGGTGGTGGAGGCCTCTTCTTCCCGGTGACTTGGGATTTTTCTTTTTCTATCACTTTCTCATCAATCTGCTGCTCTACCTGTTCAGCTACTTTCTCCGTTCCCTATTTTGTTTCTTTATTTTCAGCAACTGGCTGGACTATGACTTCTGTCAACCCTGTGGATTCGTCCACTTCAATGGGCAATGGAGTGGATGTCTCAGCCTGTGTGTCAATTTTCTCAATTACATTCTCATCATCAAGATCTCTACCGCTTCTCAGAGTCACTGCCATCATCTGCTTTGGGATTTGGTCCTTTGGGTTTGTTTGTGTATATGCAAGCAATGTCCCTTGAGGACGATTGTTGAGAGACATAGCAATCTGACCCACATGTACTTCAATATTCTTGATGGCGGCATCATATGCATGTATCCTCTCATTTGTTTTGGCATTTGACCCAATTACATGCTGCATCATAGCTTTCAATTTTGCGAACCCATCGTCATGTCTACCCCCATGAGGTCGTAGAGGTTGATGATATCCCTGCTGTTGATTGCCGAAATTATGAGGTCTAGGATATAGTGCCATGTTGTGTGGTGGCCTCATACCTGCTGCATTAAATTGTGGTCGGGGAGGTCTGTACTGCATTGGAGCCTGTTGGCCCCAGTTTTGATTACCTTGTCGCTGCCCTCCATAGTTAGCCACATAGTTCATATCTTCATGCTGATGATGATGTTCTCGGTCTGCAGCCCATGGATTACCTATGGGTTGGCTAATGCAAGATGTGCATAAACCACCATTGGTAGTATCTACAATGTGAACTTGCTGCTTAACCCCTGATTCTTCCACCTTTTTTGTCAGGATGCTCATTTGTGTCAATAAAGTTGCCATGTTTTCCTCCAGAGTGTTGGATGGATCCAGAGGTACAGAGTGTACTACTGGTGTGATAGGAGCATTCCTGGACGTCCACCCGGAATTTTGAGCCATCTTGTCTAGCAAATTTTGGCCCTCTCTCCAAGTCTTGCTCGGAAAAGCCCCACCTGCTGAAGCATCTACAATGTTCTTCATGCTGTCTGAAAGCCCCATGTAGAATATTTGGCCCAACATCTGCTCAGGAATCCCATAGATGAGGACACATAACAAGCATACCCTTGAATCTGCCCCAAGTTTCATGTAATGTTTCCATTGGTTTCTGCTTGAAGCTCACGATCTCATCAATTTGTTGAGTTGTCTTGTTAGGTGGATGAAACTTGTTGTGGAATTGTTTGACTAACTCATCCCAAGTTGCAATGGAGTTTATAGGGAATGAGTTTAGCCATATCGGTGCTACTCCTGTAACTGAGAACGGAAAGAGTAATAATCTGATAGCTTCCTGAGTTACATTCGGTTGCCTTTGTGTTTTGCATATTGATAGAAAGTTCTTGAGGTGCTGCTGTGGATCTTCAACCTGAGACCCAGAGAATAATCCCTTGTTTTGCAACAAGTGAAGCATGTTGTTAGTAATCTGGAAAGACTCAGCTTGAATTGTTGGCACAACGATGGCAGTTGCCAAATTATCCGCTGTGGGTTGTGCCCAGTCGAACAATGCACCTTCCCGTGCCTCATGTGCCTCTTGTATATTTAGCTCGGCTTGATGGTTTTGATCGTTTATGTCACCCATGTCGAAGTCTAGTTTTATTGGTTGTTAAGATTGTTGAATTTGTTTGATGGCTTTGTTACGTGTCCGGAAGGTTTGCTCGGGGTCTGAGAGTCCTTCAATTAGTTCTCCAGTCCTTGCAGATTTTCTAGGCATGCACCTGAATACCCAAATCGACAAACGTCAAAATATTCAATGTAGAGTGTAGAAAGAACCTGAATACACAAGAATCTTGAAGTTCTATCAATGGCAATTGATAATTCCATTAATTCCCCAGCACGGTGCCAAAATTGGTTCACGTCCAAGCAACGGTCGTAGTCAATATAACTTGGTCTAATAAGTCCAAGATCGATCCCACAGAGAATTAACCTACCAATTGCAACTATCACAACCCCAAAAGTACTTCCGAATCAAGTTCCCAAACTTTCAATATATCTTTGTGTGATTTTCGAATATCTACTTGGCAATAATTAAGAATACTTGAAAGAAAGAAATGAATGTAGAGTAAAAAGAATATTATAAGAAGGACTAAGGTATTGATTTCCCCTATTGATGGGATCCCTTATCGTTATGCTAATACAAATTGTTAATATATTCTTTCAATCATGAACGCTATGTGTATTGTAACCCTCTCCCGAGCAATTACAATAATTTACTAGTGCACTCTTCCGAGCTACCCTAGCTAGCTTTAATTTGAATAGTTCACTTAAGATTGCAACCAAGACTTCGTTATTCCTAACCCCGTCTTTACGCATAAAGTTATAGATTCCTCCAACAACCTAGGTGTGGTGTTGTTCAACAATATACCTAAATATGCACTCTTTTCCAAGTTATGCACACGAAATAGGCACCGCTAATTGGGAGCTCTACCAATTAACTATAACAAGAACGAAGGTGAACAAATAGAAATCTAGTTCACAATTTGTAATCATATAAACGATAAGTTCATCACTCAATAGGTTCCGTCAAAAACCTTAGAACAGAATTTAGCTACTCATGCTTGAAGAAACAAGAATAATAATTGAAATCATAAAGAAATAATTGATATAAAATAAAAGAAGGAGTTGAGAGGATTCTCTCTACTAAATATCTTGCAAAAGTATTGAAATAAAGACAACATGCCTCTATGGGGCAAACTAGGAGTTTATATAGAGGTTTTTAGGGCTAAATAACTAAGTTTGAGTACAATTAGGATTGCTGCTGCGGAGCCTTCCGCGGTTCGTTCGCGGCCGCGAGCGGACCGCGAACAGGCAAACTTCAGAGGGCTTCATTATTCGCGCTTCATCCGCGGCCGCGAGTGAATCGCGGATGAACAGTCCGTCTGATTTTTCTCTGCTTCTTCAGGCTCTCTTCACTTTAGCTCTTCTTTTGGCCTTTTCATCAACCTATGACTCCAAAATAGCTCTTTTTAGCATCCAATGTATCACATGTACCTATAAAACACAAACGAACACTAATCAAAGCATTTTGTCCTCATAAACAACATTAATTCCAAAACAAAGTGTGATTATTTAGGGCATAATAATAGTCAAATTCAGCTATTATCAGTTGCCTCCGCCAAAGAGAAAGAAAGATGTGATGAGTTGGCTAGGCAGATTGAATTACATTAGCAGATTTATTGCCCAACTGACGCGAACTTGTGAACCTTTTTTCAAATTATTGAAGAAAGATGCTATAGTAAAATGGACTGATGAATTTCAAGCTGCATTTGATAAAATCAAGGAATATTTGGCCAATCCGCCTGTATTGGTTCCTCCAGAACCCGAAAGGCCCTTGATCTTTTATTTGACTGCATTAGATAATTCCTTCGGCTATGTACTGGGGCAACATGATGAAACAAGGAAGAAGGAGCAAGGAATTTACTATCTCAGTAAGAAATTTACATCTTATGAGGTAAAATAAATTCAGTTGGAAAGAACATGTTGATCCTTGACCTGGGTTGCACAGAAGTTGAAACACTACCTGTCGGCTTACACCACTTATCTCATATCTAGTTTGGACCCATTGAAGTACATCTTTCAGAAGCCCGTGTCCATGGGAAGGCTTGCTAAATGGAAAATTTTGCTTACAGAATTTGATATCGTTTATGTAACCCGCACTATGATGAAAGCACAAGCAATTGCTGATCCCTTAGCAGAAAATCTATCCGACGATAAGTATGAGCCACTGAAAACATACTTCCCTAATGAGGAGACAATGAATATTGAAGAATTGGAACAAGACAAAAATCCGGGCTGGAAGTTATACTTTGATGGGGCTGTCAACAGCAAAGGAGTTGGAATTGGAGCTATACTCATCTCATAAACGGGTCAGCATTACCCGGTTACCGCTCAACTTTGTTTTTTCTGTACAAACAATATGGCTGAATATGAACCGTGTATATTGGGATTAAGAATGGCAATAGACATGGGTGTTCAAGAGATTTTGATCATGGGTGACTCGGATCTCTTGATACACCAAATTCAAGGAGAATGGGAGACAAGGGATTTGAAACTCATACCGTACCGACATTGTCTACATGAACTATGTGAGCGGTTTCAATCTATAGAGTTTAAAAATATTCCAAGAATGCACAATGAAGTTGCTGATGCTCTGGCTACTCTATCAGCTATGCTACACCATCCAAACAAAGTTTATGTGGATCCATTACAAATCCAAGTCCATGATCAGAATGCTTATTGTTATACAGTAGAAGAGGAACTTGATGGCGAACCGTGGTTCCATGATATCAAGCAGTATCTGAGAATAGGGGTATACCCGGTACAAGCTACAGGGGATTAGAAAAAAGCCATAAGACGACTGGCGAGTGGATTTTTCTTCAGTGGAGGGGTTTTATACAAAAGGACCCCAGATTTGGGTTTCTTAAGATATATAGATGCAAAGCAGGCTACTGCAATCATTACTGAGGTACACGTAGGAGCCTGTGGACCCCATATAAATGGGTATGTGTTAGCAAAGAAAAAACTCAGGGTTGGATATTACTGGTTCACTATGGAACAAGATTGAATCAGATATGTGCGGAAACGTCATCAGTGCAAGATACATGGAGATTTGATTCATTATCCACCATATGAATTGCATACGATGTCAACACCGTGGCATTTTGTTGCTTAATAATTTTACCAAATGGGTGGAGGCAAAGACATTCAAAGCAGTGACAAAGAAGGTAGTGGTGGACTTCGCACATCATCATTTGTCGTTTTGGAATTTCAAAGGTGATTATTACAGAAAATGGAGCCAACCTTAACAGTCATCTTATGGCGGAGACATGTCAAAGGTTTAAAATTATGCATCGCAATTCTACACCTTATCGACCCAAAGCAAATGGGGCAGTTGAAGCCGCAAATAAGAATATCAAGAAAATCCTTCGGAAAATGGTGGAAGGATCGAGGCAATGGCATGAGAAATTACCCTTTGCTTTGTTGGGTTATCGCACTATTGTGCGCACTTCGATTGGTGCAACCCCTTATTCATTGGTGTATGGCATAGAGGCAGTGATACCTGTGGAAGTTGAAATACCCTCCCTTCGAATCGTTGCAGAGGCTGAGATTGATAATGATGGATGTGTAAAAGACCGGTTAGAAAAAATGATTTTAATTGACGACAAAAGACTGGAAGTAGTATGTCATGGACAAGTGTATCAACAGAGAATGGCCAGACCATATAATAAGAAAGTACGTCCACGAAAATTTGAAGTTGGACAATTGGTGTTAAGGCGCATCTTACCTCATTGGGCGGAAGCAAAAGGGAAGTTCGCCCCTAATTGGCAAGCTCCATTTGTGGTATCTCGATTGTTGTCCAATGGAGTATTATATTTGATAGATATAGAAGGGAAATGCGTAGAGACTGCCATTAACTCTGATGCAGTCAAAAGATACTATGCATGATTTCTTTCATGTATCTAATTGTATTTGTCATATTTTTGAAATTGAAATGATGAACGCATTTTATTTCTCTATCTAAACACTTTACCCATTACTATCACTTTGAGCCTTATCGTATTATTCTTTCATACCCCTCTTTTGGAATCAACAATGAAGTCAAAAATGAATGATAAAATGACAAAAAGAAAGGAAAAAGCAAAAGAAAAAAAAAGGAAAGTTGGAAAAAAAAAAGAAAAAAAAAGAAAAAATGTGAAAAATGACAAAAGGAAAAAAAAGAAAAAAAAGAAGAAAATATACAAAAGAAGAAAATCGGGAGAAGTCAAATCACAACAATCTTATGATCCGAACTACGTTTTGACTTGATCCCGAATGGGTAAGTAGGCAGCCTTACTGAGGTTCAGTCATAGCAGAAAGAAAGTCCAATGTTTCCCCAAAAATTGAAACTGGGGCATAAGTTATAATTATTATGAAGGATATGATTCCGAAAGTTGTAATTTTGAAATCCAAGTTTAAAATTTGAGCCTTTATATCTTTCTTTCTAAAACACATCCAAAAGCCACATTACCGTCCAAAGAATGACCTTCTGATTAATTTCAAGAAAATGACAATACAAGTAAGCAATGAAAAGCATATTATGGACAACACTCGGGTTCTTGAAGATGGAGGAAATGAAAAATAAATAAAAATAAAAATGAGAGAGTCTTATTGGTGAAAACCCTCACGGGCTCCGCAAGGCGAGTAAGCTGAGATAGATAAGAAATGAGAGTCTTATTGGTGAAAACCCTCACGGGCACCATAAGACGAAAGTGAGAAATGATTTTGTGGACGGAAAGCGGCAAAGCAAGTAAAGTTTGGGTTATAGAAAAAGATAAAATAAGTTGGCAAGAAATGTGGTTGGACAGACTGGGTCGGCGAGCCGAATGCATGGCATGATCAAAGGAATCAGCCTTCCCACTCAGATAAGTCTTTTTCTTTTACTTTGAAAATATTCCTACCTTTAAAATTCAAGGTCATTGCATTTCATTTTTCTTAAAATCTGTCTACAAGACATTGCCAGTTGTAAGCTAATTACCATCTTCTCAGTTAAATGGCACAATGAGATTGGGTCCTTCAAGGACAAGAGAAATAAAACAACATGTGCCGGTTATATAGCCAAAGAGAAATAAAAGAGAAGAAGAAACAACAAAAGGGAATGCCAAGGAAAACGTTTGAGTTCAGAAAATTGTTGGAGAACAACCAAGAGCCACAACAAGGCAGCACAAAAGCAAGCTGAAGCAAATTCAATAGTGGAAGCAAGGCCAAGAAGAATGCCAGCTGGTAACCACCATTTTATACTAACAACTTGTTCACTGATTAAAACAGGGACAAAAGGCTCAAATTCTTACTAATCACTTTAAAGTAAATGTGACCAATGTGGACACACAAGGGAGCACAAGTTTGGTAAAATCAGGCACCCACCTGGAAAATAAGGGAAAGCAATCTAAAGGAAGCAACAATGGAGGAAGGAATCAAAGATGAAAGAATCAGTAATCAGGCACCCACTTGAATAATAAGGGAAGTTTTACTGTTCATTTCAAAATTAAAAATGTTACATCTAGTTATCAAACTAGGGTAGAATTCTTTTTCGTTATTTTCTTAGTTTTTTCAATCAGGCGCCCACCTGGATAACAAGGGAATATTTTTTTTAAAATTTTTACAATCAGGCTCTCACCTGGATAACAAGGGAATATTTTTCTTTGTTTTGCAATCAGGCGCCCATCTGGATAACAAGGAAATATTTTTCTATGTTTTTGCAATCAGGCGCCCACCTGGATAACTGTGATGACCCTTTGGGTCATCACCGTATTTCTCCCTTTTTCCACACTTCCGAGGTCTTGGAAACCTTATTCTCAGTTGCCTCGATGTGTGTGCAAGGTCCGGGCGTGAAGCCAAAAACTTTTTGTGTTAAGATATATTAATTCTTTGGAAACTTTGAAGAATTATGATATTATTATTGATATAGTTGACTTTGGTCAACATTCTTGGTAAACGGGGACCAGTGATGTGATGGTCTCGGGAGAATATGGGACTCAGGCATGTGCGCGGAGTCGAAATCCGAGGTCCAGAACCCCGGTAAAAGAATTTTTCTATTAAATTGTTTTCTGAAATTAATAAGGAAAAATGGAAATGAAAATGAGTTAGAAAATATAGGTATCCGGCTCGTATTTTGGTTACGACACCCGGTATAGGTCTTAAATATTGGTTAAGCGCTTCTAGTGATGTTTGGTCTAAATCGGACGTCGTTTGACGTGTTTCAAACCAAAATAGCTAAAGTTAGAAAATTATGAACTTTGAAATGAAATATTGAGTTTTGGGGGTTGATTCTTTGTTTTTATGTTATTTTAGTTATTTGATCACTCGAGCAAGTTTGTATGATGTTGTTGAGTTTGTGTGTGCATTTGGTTGGGAGCCCCAGGAGCTCGGGAGTGATTTCGGGGGTGGTTCGGGGTGTTTTGCATTAAAAATCTGGTATTTTCTTAGCTGTTACTGGTATCTGGCATTTTGTTCTATGCGATCGCATAGTGTTAAAAATTAGGAGCCCAAATTGTTCTATGCGATCGCATCCTGCCTTGTGCGATCGCATTGCCCAGCTTCCCTATCCTATGCGATCGCATTTCCCCCCTCACGATCACATAGAGCATTTCCCAGGCCCTATTTTATTTACTCAATGCGATCGCATCTTGCCCTTCGCGATCGCATTGCACCAGCCTCCCTACCCTATGCGATTGCAGTGCCTTGTATGCGATCGCATAGGGCATTTTTTCCCAGTGATTTTTCATAAAACCAGAACAGAATGCACGGGATTATTCACTCAAAACACATACGGGTCTTCCTCCTTCACTCTCCATTTTCAAGCCACAAGCTCCCATTCCTCCATAGCTCCGTGGGTAAGTTTCCTAACATCATTTCTACATTATTTCTTCATTAAATCATAGTTAATCTTAGTCTAATTCATGAATTCAAGGTGGAAATTGGGGGTTTTGGGTAGAACTAGGGCTGTGTGATTTTGGGTGTTTCAACCTCAATTTGATGTTATATTGTGAAACAAATTATATATTCTAACTCGTGGGGTTATGGGTGATTGGAATTTCGTCCGAGCCTCGAGCTTGGACCATGTGGGGTGTCGAATTTTGCTATTTTTGGTAGAATGATGGGAATTTAATTTCTAGGCTATGGCATTGTGTTATTGAGCCCTAATTGATGTTATTGGATTGAAATTGACCATATACCATTGTTTCGGAGTCAGATTCTAGAGGAAAGGCGGTGCTAGAGGAGTGATTGCTATTTTCGGACCGAGGTAAGTGTTTGATCTAATCCTGGCTTGAGGGAATAGGACTAGAGTATTATTGTTGCTATTTGCTAAATGATCGAGTGCGGTGTATAGGCATGGTGACGAGTATCTATACACTGGCGTCTAGTATGATCATGAGTCTTATTTGTACTTGCCTTGGAGTATATTTTGAGAATCATTCTTAGTAAATGATGAATTCAACGTGATGAGATAGTTGAGGAATTATTTATAAAAACATGAGACTTCTTGGGGCATTGGCTCAAATGGTAATGATTTTTATAAAGTCGAAATTGTAAGTATTGTTAAGAACATGTGGTTGGATCCCTTGCCGGGACGAGTAGATTCTGATTGTTGTTGCTCCCTTATTCGGTCGAGCGTTATATGTAATCTCCACTGTTGAGATGTTTGGGATGCTAGTGGTACCCTTATTGAGTAGATCGTTATATTGTCGAGTTTTCCCTAAAAGGGGAACTCCTTGAGAGAGAGGCAATATGAACCACTATATTATAATTATTGGGATCGTGTGGCACGCCGTCCACTATATTATATTATTGGGATCGTGTGGCACGCCGTCCACTATATTATGATTATTAAGATCGTGTGGCACGCCGTCCACTATATTATGATCATTAGGATCGTGTGGCACGTCGTCCACTATATTATATTATTGGGATCGTGTGCCACGTCGTCCACTATATTATATTATTGGGATCATGTGGCATGCCATCCATTATATTATATTATCGAGATCATGTGGCACGCCATCCACTATAGCACGCCGTCCACTTATATTATATTACTGGGATCGTGTGGCGCGCCGACCACTCATGAAAATAAATAAGGTGATTTTGGTTTAATGTTGTCACAGAGGACCTGCTCTCCTTTCAGTTGTATACTTCACATATATCCTGTTGTTCTTTCTATTATTATTGTATCTATATATATCTGCATAGGGTTGTTTTAGTAAGTCTTGTCAAGCCTCGTCACTACTTCATCGGGGTTAGGCCAGGCACTTACCAGCACATGGGGTCGGTTGTACTACACTTTCTGTGCTTTTTTCACAGATCACAACGTTGGAGCACCTTACGGTCAACAGCAGTAGTAGGATATTGTTGGGAATCGACATCAGCTTTCAGGGACTCTCGAGGTAGCCTAGCCGGCGTTCGCAGGCCGAAGTCCCTATGCCCTTATTTCAGTTTGTTTTATTGTTTCAAAACAGACATATGTATTTTCTTTCATTCAGACTTGGTTGTAGTATTCTATAGTAGTTTGTGAGAGAGCGACACCAGATTCTGGGTAGTGTTATGTTCAGTATTTTATTTCCGCATTTGATTTCCTTCTTTACTAGATTTAAAGTTTTTCTGAAAAGTTTAATTATATGAGTATACACTATTGTTAAGGATTGGTTGGCCTAGCTTCGATAGTAGGCACCATGACGACTCCAGATGGGGGGAGGGGGGGGGGAAGTTAGGTCATGACAAGTTGGTATCAGTGCTCTAGGTTGCATAGGTCTCGCTACTCACGGACAAACTAGGTAGAGCCTGAGGGATCGGTACGGAGACGTCTGTATTTATCCCTTAGAGGCTATAGAGTTAGGAAAACCTTCACTTTTGTTCTTTCTTGTCGTGCGATTCTGTTCCTCAAACACTAATTGTCCTTCTATTCTGTTCTTTTGCAGATGGCGAGAACACGTACATCATCTTCCACCGTGTGGCAGCCCGAGCCCACAGCTGCACCCAAGAAGGGTAGAGGCTAAGGTCGTTCCAGAGGCTGAGGCCGGGGCAGAGCCCAGCCCCAGGTAGACGTTCCAGATGTAGAGCCTCATGTTGACTATGATGAGGAGGTTCCAGCCCCAGTAGTACAGGCGAGCCCAGCTCAGGCCCCTAGAGGAGTTGTGATCACCCCAGAGTTTCAAGATGCTATAGTCAGACTATCAGGCTTTATGGAGAGTGTTTCTAGAACGGGATTGTTACCAACTGCACCAGCCACTTTTCAGGCTGGAGGAGGGGTTCAGACTCCTATTACACATACGCCAAAGCAGGCAGCTCCTCAGGCCCATGCCCCAGTGATTCAGCCAGCTGTGGCACTTTAGTCAGGTATCCCAGCACTGGCCAGTGATGTAGCGACCATGACTTATGATACTTTATGGAGACTTGATCGGTTCTCCAAGCTATTCACTACCACCTTCAGCGGCGCTTCGTCCGAGGATCCCCAGGATTTTTTATTCAGTTGCAATGAGATTCTCAAGACCATGGGCATAGTAGAGACCAATGGGGTCGATTTATGCACTTTCAGGCTTTCAGGATCCGCCAAGATTTGGTGGAGGGATTTCTGTCTATCTAGACCAGCAGGGTCTCTAGCTTTGTCATGGGATCAATTCGCGGAGTTATTCTTGGAGAAGTTTCTCCCCGTCACCCAACGGGAGGCACTTCGCAGGCAGTTTGAGCCCCTTCAGCAGGGCACCATGACAGTCACTCAGTACGAAACCAGATTCATTGACTTGGCACGCCATGCAATGGTGATACTCCCTACAGAGTGGGAGAGGGTCCGTAGATTTATTGATGGGTTGATCCAGCCGATTCGCCTACAGATGTCCATGGGAGTGGGCTGTCATATTTCTTTCCAGGAGGTGTCCAATGCGGCCCACAAAGTTGAGGTGGCCCTCGCACGGGGAGGTAATCAGATGTCAGATAAGAGACCTCGCCATTCTGGTAAATTCAGTTGTACCTCATTGGGAGGTAGGGATTCTTATGGTAGGGGTCAGGCACCGAGGCCCTTTCAGTAAGCTCTTCAGACTTCTCTTGGTAGTCGGGCAGTGGTGGTCACCAGCAATTTCAGTTAGATCAGCAACCTATCAGTGCACCCCCCACTCCGTTATTCTCACCAGCGATTGATCTCCCTAGAGATGCAGCTCAGGGGGTGGGGCCCAGCCCCGTTTCTATGCTTTTCCACCCAGGTCAGAGGCTGAGTCTTCCGATACGGTTATTATAGGTACTATTTTGATCTGTGACAGGGATGGTTCAGTGCTATTTGACCCTAGGTCTACATTTTCATACGTGTCGTCTTATTTCGCACCCTACCTGCATATGCCTAGCGATGCTTAGGGTATTTCTGTATATGTATCTACACCAGTGAGTGATTTTATAGTGGTTGATCTGGTCCATCATTCCTGTATAGTAGTGTTTGAGGGTCTTGAGACCCGTGTTGATCTGTTGCTTCTAGACATGGTGGATTTTGATGTTATATTGGGGATGGATTGGCTGTCCCCGTATCATGCGATCTTGGATTGTCACGCCAAGACCGTGACCTTAGCTTTACTGGATATGCCCCGTTTGGAGTGGAGAGGGACTCCAGGTCATGCCACCCGTAGTGTTATTTCTTATGTTAAGGCTCGACGTATGGTCGAGAAGGGGTGTCTGGCTTATTTGGCTTATGTTCGCAACTCCAGCTTAGAGGTTCCTTCTATTGACTCTGTCCCTGTTGTTCGGGAGTTTCCAGAGGTATTTTCTTTAGACCTGTCGGGTATGCCGCCCGATAGGGATATTGATTTTTGCATTGATTTGGCCCAAGGCACGCAGCCTCTTTCTATTCGACGTACCGTATGGCCCCGCTAGAGCTGAAAGATCTCAAGGATCAGTTGCAAGATTTGTTGGAGAAAGGTTTCTTCAGGCCTAGTGTTTCTCCTGGGGTGCGCCAGTTCTGTTTGTGAAGAAAAATGATGGTTCCATGCGGATGTGTATTGACTATCGACACCTGAACAAGGTAACAATTAAGAACAAGTATCCACTTCCGAGGATTGATGATTTGTTTGACTAGTTGCAGGGGTCAAAGGTGTTTTCCAAGATAGATTTGAGATTAGGCTATCACCAGTTGAGGAGTAGGGTGTCTGATGTCCCTAAGACAGCATTCCGCAATCGGTAGGGGCATTATGAGTTCTTGGTCATATCATTTGGGTTGACCAATGCCCCAGCAGTATTTATGGAGTTGATGAACCGAGTGTTCAGGCTTTATTTGGACTTGTTCGTGATTGTCTTCTTTGATGATATTCTTGTGTACTCCCGCAGTCATGAGGAGCATGAGCAGCACCTTAGAGTGGTTCTTCAGACTTTGACAGATAGCCAGTTGTATGCCAAGTTTTCAAAATGCGAGTTTTGGTTGAGTTCAGTGATGTTTCTAGGTCATATCGTATCAGTTGAGGGTATTCAGTTAGATCCAAAGAAGATTGAGGCAGGTAAAAATTGGCCTCGACCAGCTTCAGAGACAAAGATTCGTAGTTTCCTGAGGTTAGCTGGTTATTATCGTCGATTTGTGGAGGGATTTTCATCTATAGCTACCCTGATGACCAGGTTGACCCAGAAGGGTGCCCAGTTCAGGTGGTTAGATGAGTGCGAGGAGAGCTTTCGAAAGCTCAAGACAGCTCTAACTACAACACCGATATCAGTTTTGCCCACAGGTCCAGGACCTTACACTATTTATTATGATGCTTCCCGTGTTGGTCTTGGTACGGTATTGATGCAGGATGGCATGGTTATTGCTTATGCTTCGAGGTAGTTGAAGATCCACGAGAAGAACTACCTAGTCCATGATCTAGAGTTAGCAGCCATTGTTCATGCCTTGAAGATTTGGAGGCATTATTTATATGGTGTGACGTGTGAGGTGTACACAGATCACAAGAGTTTGCAATACTTGTTCAAGCAGAAAGAGATGAATTTGAGGCAGCGGAGGTGGTTGGAGCTATTGAAGGACTATGATGTTACTATCTTATACCACCCGGGTAAGGCCAATATAGTGGCCGACGCATTGAGCAGGAAGTCACCCAGCATGGGTAGTCTTACATATATTCCGGTCAGCTAGAGACCATTTGCCTTAGATATTCATGCCTTGTCCAATCGGTTAGTTAGGTTGGACATTTTGGAGCATAGCCGAGTATTAGCTTGCACGGTCGCTCGCTCTTCATTATTGGAGTGGATCCGTGATTGACAATTTGATGATCCTTATTTGTGTGACTTGAGACACACTGTGCAGCGTAGAGGTGCCACGAAGGTGACTTTGGATACATGTGGTGTTTTGAGATTGCGCGGGCGAGTATGTGTGCCCAATGTTGATGGCATTCGGGAGTTGATCTTAGCGGAGGCCCATAGTTCTCGGTATTCTATTCACTCGGGCACCGCGAAGATGTATCAGGACTTGCGGCAATATTACTGGTGGCGTAGGATGAAGAAAGACATTGTTGCACATGTGGCTCGGTGTTTAAATTGCCAGCAGGTCAAGTATGAGCATCAGAGACCTGGTGGTGTGTTTCAAAGGATTGACCTTCCCGAGTGGAAGTAGGAGCGGATTACCATGGACTTCGTTACTGAACTTCCGGTGACATGGAAGAGATTTGATACTATTTGGTTCATTGTTGATAGGCTGACTAAGTCAGCGCATTTCATTCCTGTTGCTACTACCTATTCTTTAGAGAGACTAGCTGAGATTTACATCCGAGAGATTGTTCGTCTTCATGGAGTACCCGACAACTATCATTTTAGATCGGGGTACACAGCTCACCTCGTGCTTTTGGAGAGCAGTTCAGCAGGAGCTAGGTACCCAGGTTCAGTTGAGTACATCATTCCATCCTTAGATAGGTAGTCAGTCCTAGAGGACTATTTAGATATTGGAGGATATGCTCCGAGCCTGTGTTATTGATTTTAGAGGTTCTTTGGACCAGTTCTTGCCTTTAGCAGAGTTTGCCTACAACAACAGCTACCAGTCCAGTATTCAGATGGCACCTTATGAGGCGTTGCATGGTAGGCGATGTCGGTCTCCAGTCGAATGGTTCGAGTCGGGAGAGGCTCGGTTATTGGGTACTAATTTAGTTTAGGGGGCCTTAGATAAGGTCAAGATTATCCAGGAGAGGTTGCATTCAGCTCAGTCTAGGCAAAAGAGTTATGCGGATCGCAAGGTTCGGGATGTGGATTTCATGGTTGGTGAGCGAGTATTGCTCCGTGTATCGCCTATGAAAGGAGTGATGAGATTTGGGAAGGAGGGCAAGCTTAGCCCTAGATATATTGGCCTATTTGAGATACTTGATCGAGTGGGAGATGTCGCTTACAGACTTGCCTTGCCACCAAGCTTGTCAGTTGTGCATCTAGTGTTTCATGTGTCTATGCTCCGGACCTATCACGGTGATCCTACCCACGTGTTAGATTTCAGTACTGTCCAATTGGACAAGGATCTATCCTACTAGGAGGAGCCGGTAGAAATTCTAGGCCGGCAGTTCGATAGTTGAGGTCGAAGAGTTTTCCTTCAGTACATGTGCAGTGGAAAGGTCAGCCTCTTGAGGCTTTGACATGGGAGTCCACATCTGATATGCGGAGCCCTTACCCTTATCTATTTCCTGACTCAGGTACTTCTTTCTTTTGTCCGTTCGAGGACGAACGGTTGTTTTAGAGTTGGAGAATGTGACGACCCAAAGGGTCATCACCATATTTCTCCCTTTTTGCGCATTTTCGAGGACTTGGAAACCTCACTCTCAATTTCCTCGATATGCATGCATAGTCCGGGCGCGAAGTCGGAAAGTTTTTGTGTTAAGATATATGAATTCTATGGAAAATTTGAAGAATTAATATATTATTATTGATATAGTTGACTTTGGTCAAAATTCTTGGTAAACAGGCTCGAGCTAGTGATGTGACGGTCCCGGGAGGTCCGTAGAAAAATATGGGACTCGGGCATGTTCCCGGAGTCAAAATTCGAGGTCCCGAACCCCGGTAAAAAAATTTTCTGTTAAATTGTTTTCTGAACTTAATAAGGAAAAACGAAAATGAAAATGTGTTAGAAAATATAGGTATCAGGCTCGTATATTGGTTACGATGCCCGGTATAGGTCTTAAATATCGATTAAGCGCTTCCTGTGAAGTTTGGTCGAAATCGGACGTCGTTTGACGTGTTTCAGACCTAAATAGCTAAAGTTAGAAAATTATGAACTTTGAATTGAAATCTTGAGTTTTGGGGGTTGATTCTTTGTTTTTGATGTTATTTTATCAATTTGATCGCGCAAGCAAGTTCGTATAATGTTGTTGAGTTATTGTGTGCATTTGGTTGGGAGCCCTGGGGCTCAGGAGTGATTTCGGGTGTGGTTCGGGGTGTTTTGCATTGAAAATCTGATATTTTCTTAGCTGTTACTGGTATCTGGCATTTTGTTCTATGCGATCAAATAGGTCCTTATGCGATCACATAGTGTTAAAAATTAGGAGCCCAAATTGTTCTATGCGATCACATCCTCCCTTGTGCGATCGGATTGCCCAGCTTCCCTACCCTATGCGATCACATTGCCCCCCTCGCGATCGCATAGAGCATTTCCCAGGCCCTGTCTCATTTACTCTATGCAATCGCATCTTGCCCTCCGCGAATACATTGCACCAGCCTCCCTACCCTATGCGATCGCAATGAGCTAATCCTAGTCTAATTCATGAATTCAAGGTGGAAATTGGGGGTTTTGGGTAGAACTAGGGCTTGTGGGATTTTGGGTGTTTCAACCTCAATTTGTGGTCGGATTGTGAAACAAATCATATATTCTAACTCGTGGGTTATGGGTGATTGGAATTTGGTCTGAGCCTCAAGTTTGGACCATGTGGGCCCGGTGTCAGATTTTGCTATTTTTGGAAGAATGATGGGAATTTCATTTTTAGGCTATGTGATTGTAGTATTGAGCCCTAATTGATGTTATTGGATTGAAATTGACTAGATACCATAGTTTCGGAGTCGGATTCTAGAGGAAAGGCGGTGCTAGAGGATTGATTGCTATTTTCGAACCGAGGTAAGTGTTTGATCTAATCCTGGCTCGAGGGAATAGGACTAGAGTATTATTGTTGCTAATTGCTAAATGATCGAGTGTGGTGTATATGCGTTGTGACGAGTATCTATACACTGGCGTCTAGCATGAACGTGAGTCTTATTTGTACTTACCTTGGAGTATATTTTGAGAATCATTCTTAGTAAATGATGAATTTAATGTGATAAGTTAGTTGAGGAATTATTTATTAAAATATGAGACTTCTTGGAGCATTGGCTCAAATGGTAATGATTTTTATAAAGTCGAAATTGTAAGTATTGTTAAGAACATGTGGTTGGATCCCTTGCCGGGACGAGTAGATTCTGATTGTTTTTGCTCCCTTCGGTCGAGCGTTATAAGTAATCTCCATTGTTGAGATGTTTGGGCTGCTAGTGGTACCCTTATTGATTAGATCGTTTTATTGCCGAGTTTTCCCTAAAAGGAGAAATCCTTGAAAGAGAGGCTATATGAACCACTATATTATGATTATTGGGATCGTGTGGCACGCCATCCACTATATTATATTATTACGATCGTGTGGCACGTCGTCCACTATATTATGATTATTGGGATCGTGTGGCACGCTGTCCACTATTGTCATGACCCAAATCTGGTCGCGATGGCACCCAACAATTAAGCTAGGCCAGCGAGACCAACAATTGTTTATCACAAAAGAATATCAGTCCCAAATGGACATCTCAAGAAGATTCTATGAGTCAAGGAACTCCAATAATAATACTAACGAACAAAATACTGAGAAGTACGAAAACAACTGACACTCCCAATGATCTGGAGTTACAAGTCTAGAGCCTCTAAATAAAACGAACAAAAGTAGAGAATACTGTATAAAAGTTCTCAAAACTGAACATAAAATATCAACTGAAAAGAGAGGAGAAGCTAGGTTCTGCGAACGTCGGCAGCTACCTCAGCAACTCGATATGACTGTGTGGAAGCTGGAAATGCTCGTCTACTTCTCCTGAGTACCTGAGTCTGCACACAAAAGGTGCAGGGAGTAGGGGTGAGTACTAAGTACTTAGTGAGTAATAAATATATACAAGTAGCTGAAAGCAAGAAATCCACAGAATACCACAAAATGAAGCTAAACTACAGTCCGATCCTCCTACGAACTAGCAACAACAGTACAATACAATTATCACAGATAATTCAACAGATAAAAATGCAACGCAATGCACATAATCGCTACGGCGTGTAGCCCGATCCATTTAACATCGACAGCGCTCACTAGGGTTGTGTACAGACTTCGTAGGGGCTCCTATAGCCCAAGCACAATACCGCTGCAGCGTGCAGCCCAATCCTCATATCATATCAACCGCTGCGGTGCACAGACCGATCCATCCTCAGTCCACACCAATCATATAAGTCACACAACAGCTTAAATTATTTAATTCCATGTTCCAGTTCTGTTAATTATGAAAATGCTTTATTTCTTATTTAATTTTTCAAAAACAGGTGATTTAGCAATTCAATACTGTAATTTCAATCCAGTACTGAGATCAGTGATTAAGCAAGTATAGCTATCACATATATAACTATCCCCTAGGGATAATACAGGTCGGCAGAAGGCCCCGAACAAGGCTTACAGCCCACAAATATGTCAAACACAGTGTTTTTTCATCACTAATAGCATATTATTCATATCGGGGATGGACCAAGTCTCAATCCCCAGTCACAATCAATCCCGCACCTGCCACGGGTGCGAGCCACGCCCTACTAGCGTCACAATGTGCTAAGCCAAGGTTTCGAACCCTCAGGCTACCATATACACAAACTACTCACCTCTAGCTGGTCGTAGACTCGTCTGCAATGCCTTTTCCTTTAGAATTAGTTGCCTCGCGCGTAGAATCTAGTCAAACCACAATAATTATGTCATTTACGGGTCAAAGAAACATAACGCAATTCAATTTACATGAAAAACACATAAATACACTAAGTTGGTAAAACTCGACCCCGGGACCGCTGCCCGAAAAATTCTGAAACTTATACCAACGCGATCCTCGTCTTGCCATGAGTCCGTGCATATAAAATTTATCGAAATCGGAGTTCGAATGGCCTTTCAAAACTCAAAAATTCGTTTTCAATACCTAGACCATAATTCTTCATAGTTTCTACCCAATTTCATGAAGATTGATGCTAATTCTACCATTAAATTACATTTTTGAGTCAACAATCTTACCTCCGATGATTACCCGATGAATTCTCTCTTCAAAGCTATCAATTATCTCTCAAAGTGGTGCAAAAATAGAGTAAATAATGAAACCCTCGCATCTGTCTGGTTTAAAAACTGTATCTGTCAGGCATTTAAATTGCCTTACGCGATCGCGACTCGCCTCATGCGATCGCGATGTTCAAATTGATGGCCTCACGTGATCGCGTCTCTCTCCATGTGATTGCGTATCACAAAATCTCGAACCATATTTTTCTCCTATGCGATCGCGTAGATACTCATGCGATCGCGATGCCCAACCGGTTAACTCTACGCGATCACGACAGTGCTTCCTGCGATCGCATTGATCTTGCCTCCTGACCCTACGCTATCGCGTCCCTCGCCCTACAATCGCGGAGAGCAATTTCCTGCTGCACTTATGACAACAAACCAGCTATTTCCTTTAGCCAAGAATGGTCTGTTTGGACCCTCGGATTCATCCTGAGGCCCCCGGGACCCCAACGAAAACCACCAACCTATTCCAAAACATGATACAGACTTGTTCCAATCATAAAAACACCATCCTAAACATCAAAATCACCATTTTCACACGGATTCAAGCCTAAGTTTCTCCAAAACTTCTGAAACTAACATTTAATCCAAAACCCGATCAAACGACGTCCGAATTACCTGAAAATTTGCAGACATATCCAAAATCACATAAAGAAGTTACAGAAATTGTCGGAATTCCATTCCGACCCCTAGATCAAAATCTCACCTACCGTTCGAATTTCGCCAAAATTCATCCTTAGCCAATTCAAGCCTAAAACTACACCGGACCTCCGAATTCGATTCTGATTGCTCCCCTAAGCCATAAATGATCCCCCAAAACTAGTCGAATCATAAGAATCCGATTCCGAGCACTCTAACTCACTAGTCAACTCTAGGTTGACTTTCCATATTAAAGCTTCCTTCAAAGAGTCTATATGCCTCATTTTCAACCCGAATCACTCCTAACTCACCCGATAAACTCTAACACTGATATAAAAGCATAAAACATGCAAATGCAAGGTAGCAGGGTTGTAATTACCATAACTTCGGGTCGGGTCGTTACATTTTCCCCAACTTAAACAAACGCTCGTCCGCGAGTGGGTTAAGAAACATACCTGGGATATAAAATAAGTGTGGATATCTATTCCGCATCTCCTGCTCGGTCTCCCAAGTTTCTTCCTCCACGGGATGACCTCTCCACTGCACTTTCACTGAAGCTATGTCCTTAGATCTCAGCTTATGAACCTGTCGACCCAAAATGGCTACCGGCTCCACATCATAAGTCAAGTCCTCATCTAGCTGTATCAGGCTGAAGTCTAACACATGAGACGTGTCTCCAACATACTTCCGGACCATAGATGCATGGAACACTGGGTGAACTCCCGACAAACTCGGTGGCAAAGCAAGCATATAAGCCACCTACCCCACCTTTCTAAGTACCTCAAAAGGTCTAATGAACCTTGGGCTCAACTTTCCTTTCTTTCCAAACCTCATAACGCCCTTCATAGGCGAAACCTTCAGCAACACCTTCTCACCCACTGAATAAGACACATCTTGGACCTTCCGGTCCGCATAACTCTTCTGGCGCGACTGAGCTGTGCGAAGTCTCTCCTGAATCACTTTCACCTTGTCTAAGGCATCCTGAACTAACTATGTCCCCAACAATCTAGCCTCGCCGGGCTCAAACCAACCGACTGGAGACCTACACCGCCTCCCATATAAAGCTTCATACGGTTCCATCTGAATGCTGGACTGATAGCTATTATTATAAGCAAACTCTGCAAGCAGCAAGTAATTAGTCCATGAACTACCAAAGTCAATAACACAAGCACGCAACATGTCCTCCAATATCTGAATAGTACGCTTAGATTGCCCATCCGACTGTGGATGAAATACTGTGCTCAGCTCTACCGGTGAACCCAACTCTCGCTGAAATGTCCTCCAGAACTTAGAAGTGAACTGGGTACCTCTGTCTGATATAATAGAAATGGGAACTCCATGCAGTCTCACAATTTCTCGGATGAATATCTCTGCCAACCGCTCCGAGGAGTATGTAGTACACACTAGAATAAAGTGAGCTATCTTGGTCAGCCTATCCACGACCATCTAATCTGAATCAAACTTCCTCGTTGTCCGAGGGAGTCCACTAACAAAGTCCATAGTGATCCTTTCCCACTTCCACTCAGGAATATCAATACACTAGAACACACCACCAGGTCTCTAATGCTCATACTTGACCTGCTGACAGTTTAGACACTGTGCCACGTGATTCACAATATCTTTCTTCATCTTTCTCCACCAGTAATGCTACTTCAAATCCTAATACATCTTCGCGGAACCTGGATGAATGGAATACCGCGAGCTGTGGGCCTCCTCTCATATCATCTCACGAAGGCCATCAACATTGGGCACGCATATCCGGCACTACATCCGCAACACACCATCACTATCCATAGTGACTAGGGGTATGCATTCGAATCAATTTATCGATAAATCGAATCGATTAATTGTTATCGGTTCATCGATAAATGAAATCGAAAAAATCGAAACCTTATTCAAAATCACCTAACGGAGCTACTGCAACTTTCGGAATTACATTCCGACTCCCGGATCAAAATCTCACCTACCGTTCGAATTTCGCTAAAATTCAACCTTAGCCAATTCAAGCCTAAAACTACACCGGACCTCCGAATTCGATTCTGATTGCTCCCCTAAGTCATAAATGATCCCCCAAAAGTAGTCGAATCATCAGAATCCAATTCCGAGTACTCTAACTCAATAGTCAACTCCATGTTGACTTTCAATATTCAAGCTTCCTTCAAAGAGTCTATATGCCTCATTTTCAACCCGAATCACTCCTAACTCACCCGATAAACTCTAACACTGATATAAAAGCATAAAACATGCAAATGCAAGGTAGCGGGGTTGTAATTACCATAACTACGGGTCGGGTCATTACATTTTCCCCAACTTAAACAAACGCTCGTTCGCGAGTGGGTTAAGAAACATACCTGGGATATCAAATAAGTGTGGATATCTATTCCGCATCTTCTGCTTGGTCTCCCAAGTTTCTTCCTCCACGGGATGACTTCTCCACTGCACTTTCACTGAAGCTATGTCCTTAGATCTCAGCTTATGAACCTGTCGACCCAAAATGGCTACCGGCTCCACATCATAAGTCAAGTCCTCATCTAGCTGTATCAGTCTGAAGTCTAACACATGAGACGTGTCTCCAACATACTTCCGGACCATAGATGCATGGAACACTGGGTGAACTCCCGACAAACTGGGTGGCAAAGCAAGCATATAAGCCACCTACCCCACCTTTCTAAGTACCTCAAAAGGTCTAATGAACCTTGGGCTCAACTTTCCTATCTTTCCAAACCTCATAACGCCCTTCATAGGCGAAACCTTCAGCAACACCTTCTCACCCACTGAATAAGACACAACTTGGACCTTCCGGTCCGCATAACTCTTCTGGCGCGACTGAGCTGTGCGAAGTCTCTCCTGAATCACTTTCACCTTGTCTAAGGCATCCTGAACTAACTATGTCCCTAACAATCTAGCCTCGCCGGGCACAAACCAACCGACTGGAGACCTACACCGCCTCTCATATAAAGCTTCATACGGTTCCATCTAAATGCTGGACTGATAGCTATTATTATAAGCGAACTCTGCAAGCAGCAAGTAATCAACCCATGAACTACCAAAGTCAATAACACAAGCACGCAACATGTCCTCCAATATCTGAATAGTACGCTTAGACTGCCCATCCGTCTGTGGATGAAATGCTGTGCTCAGCTCTACCTGTGAACCCAACTCTCGCTGAAATGTCCTCCAGAACTGAGAAGTGAACTTGGTACCTCTGTCTGATATGATAGAAATGGGAACTCCATGCAATCTCACAATCTTGCGGATGAATACCTCTGCCAACCGCTCCGAGGAGTATGTAGTACACACCGGAATGAAGTGAGCTGACTTGGTCAGCCTATCCACAATCACCCAAACTGAATCAAACTTCCTCGCTGTCCGAGGGAGTCCACTAACAAAGTCCATAGTGATCCTTTCCGACTTCCACTCAGGAATATCAATACACTGGAACACACCACCAGGTCTCTAATGCTCATACTTGACCTGCTGACAGTATAGACATTGTTCCACGTGATTCACAATATCTTTCTTCATCTTTCTCCACCAGTAATGCTACTTAAAATCCTGATACATCTTCGCGGAACCTGGATGAATGGAATACCGCGAGCTATGGGCCTCCTCTAATATCATCTCACGAAGGCCATCAACATTGGGCACGCATATCCGGTACTACATCCGCAACATACCATCATTATCCATAGTGACTATGGGTATGCATTCGAATCGATTTATCGATAAATCGAATCGATTAATTGTTATCGGTTCATCGATAAATGAAATCGAAAAAATCGAAACCTTATTGAAACGATAACGATAAGCAATTGTACAAATCGATAATCGATAAGTAATTATCGATAAGGGTCAAAATCGAATCGATAAATCGAATGCACACCCCTAATTATTTCATCTACCACATTTAAGGAATGATCATATTTAAAGCTGAAGGGAATGAAGTTCAAATTAATGGAAAATAGAATTAGCAGTGATGATGTAATTTTATATTTTTTAATACCGTTGGAGTGTTGGTGATATATATTTGATCTCTTACTTTAGTTTCGTTGCATATGTCTATTGACATAATTTTTATGTTATAAACAGTGTTCGTCTTATTTTAGCTTCTTTTTGTCCATTTTAGTTAGGCGTGTTTATAGCGATATACTTTCTGTAAAATCCTACAAATTTTCTTATTGGTGTAATCGATAACCGAATCGATAAGCCCCAAAAATTAATAAATCAAAATCGAAAAAATCGAAACCTTATTGAAACGATAACGAGAAGCATATGTACAAATCGATAATCGATAAGTAATTATCGATAAGAGTAAAAATCGAATCGATAAATCGAATGCACACCCCTAATAGTGACATCTTTGGCATCATCATGCTGAACTCTATCCTTAAGGACAAGTAAGTGTGGATCATCATACTGGTGCTCTCTAAATCATATAAGGAAGAACAAGCTACTACACAAGCCATAACCCGACTGGGCTCAGAAATATCCAGCCTCGCCATCTGATTAGCTAACGCCTGAACATCAACTGCAAGGGGTCTCTCCCCAACTAGAATATATGCCAAGCTGTCCGTACTAATAGACTTCCGGCACAATGCATCAGCCACAACATTGGCCTTCCCGGGATGGTAATATCATAGTCTTTAAGCAATTCAGGCCATCTCCGCTTCCTCAAATTGAGATCTTTCTGCTTAAAATAATGCTGAAGGCTGCGGTGGTCTGTATATTCATCACAAGATACATCATACAAGTAATGCCTCCAAATTTTCAAGGCATGAACAATAGCAGCTAACTTTAAATCATGAACAGGGTAGTTCTTCTCGTGGGGCTTTAGTTGTCGAGAAGCATATGCAATAACTCTACCCTCCTGCATCAATACACAACCGATCCCAACTTTAGAAGCATCACAATACACCGTATATGACCCTAAAGCTGATGGCAACACAAGTACCAGAGTTGTGGTCAAAGCCGCCTTGAGCTTCTGAAATCTCTCCTCACATTCATCAGACCACACAAATGGAGCATTCTTCTGTGTTAGTTAGAGGTGAAGCAATAGATGAGAAACCCTAAACAAACCGGAGGTAATAGCCCGCAAAGCCAAATAAACTCCGAATCTCAGTAGCTGAGGAAGGTCTGGGCCAATTCTGCACTACCTCGACCTTCTGTGGGTCAACCCGAATACCATCACTGGACACTACATGTCCCAGGAAAGTCACAGTATCAAGCCAGAACTCACACTTAGTGAATTTTGCGTAAAGTTTTTCTTCTCTCAACCTCTGCAATACCACCCTCAAGTGATGTGCATGCTCCTCCTGGTTGCGTCAATACACCAGAATATCATCAATAAACACAATCAGAAAAGAATCAAGATATGGCCAAAATACACTATTCATCAAGTGCATGAATGCAGCTGGGGCGTAGTCAGCCCGAAAGACATCACCAGAAACTCGTAGTGCCCGTCTCGCGTTCTGAATGTTGTCTTCATAATATCTGAGTCCCTCATCTTCAACTGATGATAGCCAAATCGAAGATCAATCTTAGAAAATATACTAGCTCCCTAAAGCTGATCAAATAAGTCCTCAATACGAGGCAATGGGTACTTATTCTTCACTGTTACCTTGTTCAGCTGCCTGTAATCAATGCACACTCTCATTGTGCCATCTTTCTTCTTCACGAACAATATCGATGCACCCCAAGGTGACATACACGAGCGAATGAAACCCTTATCTAAGAGTTCCTGAAGCTGCTCTTTCAATTCCTTTAACTCAGCTGGTGCCATGCGATAGGGAGGAATAGAAATGGGCTGAGTGTCCGGCACCAAGTCAATACCAAAGTGAATATCCCTGTCAGGTGGCATGCCCGACAGGTCTGCTGGAAATATATCCAGGAACTCCCTCACAATGGGGACTGAATCAAGACTGGGTGTCTCAGCCTCGACATTTCTAATGAAGGCCAAATACGATAAACGACCCTTCCCTATCATTTGTTGGGCCTTTATATAAGAAATCACCCTGTCGGAAACATAATCAGTCAAGCCACGACACTCGATCCTCGGATTACCTAGAATAGCTAGTGTGACAATCTTGGCATGATAGTCCAGAATCGCATGGTAAGGGGATGACCAATCCATGCCTAGAATCACATCGAAATGTACCATGCCCAATAGCAATAAATCAACTCGGGTCTCCAAACCCCCAATACAGGATCGATATACCTGATCCACAATAACAGTATCCCCCACCGAGGTAGACACATGTACGGGCAAGGCAAGAATACCACGGGTCATACCCAAATGATGTGCAAAATAAGAAGAAACATAGGAATAGGTGGATCCGGGATCAAATAAGACAGAAGCATCCCTGTGGCAGACTGAGATAATACCTGAAATGACAACATCTGAGGCACTAGAGTCCTTCATATCCAGAAGAGCATAGAAACGAGCCTGGCCTCCGCCAGTACGATCCTCGCCCCTAAGGCGACCCCTGGCCACCTGGCCACCACTCCTAGCTGACTGTGCTGGTGCTGAAGAAACAGGGGTAGAAGACAAGGGCCGATCCCTCTGCTGAGACCGCCTACGAAGCCACCGAGGACACTCTCTCTTAATATGGCCCAAGTCGTCATACTCAAAACAACTGCCCGAAGATGGAAGAAGGGGCTGCTGAGGACCCCTCGCTACAGATGAATCCTAATCTGAAGAAGCAGGAGCAGAGTTCTAAGCTGGAAGAGCACTCAATGTAGACGGACTCTGCTGTCGAGCCTGCTGACCCTGATGACCCTTATGGCCCGGATAACCCTGATCTGAGGAAACTCCACTGGACTCTATACATCCTAACTGATGAGATCTGAATGAACGACCCTTGCTATGTTGGGGCTGGCCCCTAGATGGAGCACCACTATAATTGCCAGTACACGAGGCCTCTTAGCCTCTCTCTCCTCATGCTCTCTGGGGCGATCTGTCTCAATATGACAGGCAACATCAACCACCCCCTCAAAGGTGACTACCAAAGATCTCTCTCCGGTCATCAATATATGGATGGGATAGATAAGACCATCTATAAATCTCCTGATCCTCTCTCTGTCCGTCGGAATCATCTATATGGCATGACGGGCCAGCTGTGTGAATCTCATCTCGTACTGAGTAACCGTCATGTCTCCCTGCTTCAGCCACTCAAACTGACGACGCAGCTCCTCTCTCTGAGACTGAGGCACACACTTCTCCAAAAATACCGTGGAGAACTGCTGCCAAGTGAGGGGCGCTGCCCCAGCGGGTCTAAGCCTCTCAAAATCCTCTCACCACTGAAATGCTTGACCTGTGAATTGAAAAGTGGTAAAAGCAACACCGCTGGACTCCATAATACCCACGGTGCGAAGCATACACTGACATTTATCAAGAAAACCTTGGGCATCCTCGCCCTCAGCACGACTGAATGACGGAGGCTGTAGCCTCTCAAACCTCATCATAATGCATAGTTGGAACCACATAGCTGGGGCTGGTGAGACTGGTGCAGCTGGCTGAACTGGCTGAGCTGGAGCTACCTCAGGTGCTTGTAAACCTTGAACTAACGGCTCGGGTGTGCGAGCAACGGGAAACTAATTCCCTCCCCCTGCTTGTGAAGAAGCTGCTACAGTAGAGGCCACAACCACCTGAGCTAAGCCAGTACACACTGATAAGATCTGAGCCAAAGTCTCCTGAAGAATCGATATCACAATAGGAACTGTTGGTGCCTGAACCTGAGCTGCCGGAGCGTCTGCAGCTGGAACATGATCCTAAACATAGGCTATTGGTGCTGGAATCTGACCCTGAGTCTGGTTAGCTGGTGAGTCAGCAGGTGCTGGTACTGCTGTCCTACCTCTACCACGACCACAGCCCCTGGGTGCCAATGTTGGTCGTCTGCCATGTCCGCTAGCACGTGTTCTCGCCATCTGCGAGAGAATAGAATATGGACAAATTTAGTTTCACGATACCCTTGTTATCCAAGTGGGCGCCTGATGCATGAAAATTAAAAATTTTGCAGAAAAATATTCCCTTATTATCCAGGTGGGCCGCCTGATGCATGAAAATTAAAAATTTTGCAGAAAAATATTCCCTTGTTATCCAGGTAGGTGCCTGATGCATGAAAATTAAAAATTTCGCAGAAAATATTCCCTTGTTATCCAGGTGGGCGCCTGATGCATGAAAATTAAAAAATTTTGCAGAAAAATATTCCCTTGTTATCCAGGTGGGCGCCTGATGCATGAAAATTAAAAATTTTGCAGAAAAGTATTCTCTTGTTATCCAGGTGGGCGCCTGATGCATGAAAATTAAAACTTTTGCATAAAATATTTCCTTGTTATCCAGGTGGGCGCCTGATGCATGAAAATTAAAAATTTTGCAGAAAAATATTCCCTTGTTATCCAGGTGGGCGCCTGATGCATGAAAATTAAAACTTTTGCAGAAAAGTATTCCCTTGTTTTCTAGGTGGGCGCCTAAACAGAAATTAAAAATGCAGAAATGCATGAAATGCAATGTAGAAAAATAGTCCCTTATTTTCTAGGTGGGCACCTAAATAGAAATGCATGAAATGCAATGAAGAAAAATATTCCCTTGTTTTCTAGGTGGGCGCCTAAACAGAAATTAAAATGCAGAAATGTATTCCATTATTTTCCAGGTAGGCGCCTGAATAGAAATTAAAAATGCAGAAATGTACGAAATGCAATGCAGAAAAATATTCCCATGTTTTCTAGGTGGGCGCCTAAACAGAAATTAAAATGCAGAAATGTATTCCCTTATTTTCCAGGTGGGTGCCTGAACAGAAATTAAAAATGCAGAAATGTATGAAATACAATGCAGAAAAATATGCCCTTGTTTTCTAGGTGGGCGCCTAAACAGAAATTAAAATGCAGAAATGTATTCCCTTATTTTCCAGGTGGGTGCCTGAACAGAAATTAAAAATGCAGAAATGCATGAAATGCAATGCAAAAAAATATTCCCTTGTTTTCCAGGTGGGCGCCTGAACAGAAATTAAAATGCAGAAATGTATTCCCTCAGTTTGATAACCGGGGAATAGATTTTAAGGATGCTACCTTCCTCTTGTTTTTGGTATTTTCTTTGACTAATTGTCTTTCACCTGTGAATTCCTTCACTTATTGTCAAACTTTCTCTTTTTGGTGTTTTCTATCTTTCCACATTGGTCACATTCACTTTAAAGTGATCAGTGACAATTTGTTCCTGTATGAATCATGAAACAAAATTTGTTAGATATAAACTGCTGGCAACTGGCATCTGCCATCCCTGCCTCTTATTGCTTTCCTCTTTTGCCTTTTGTCCCACTGTGTGGTCTTTCAGCTGATTATCTCTTGCAAACTCTTTTTGTATTTTCTTACTTTTACCTATTTGTTTTCTTTTCTTTTGGCCATGTTCGCCAAACTTCTTTATTTTCTCCCCACCTCTTATTTTCTTTCTGATCCAGTGTTGTTTCAGCTCTTATCATCATGAGCTAGTAATTAGCTCTCAAAAAGGTAAACAATGAAATGCAGAAAAATGAAAGAGGGTAAGGGTGTTTCGGAGAAATGGTAGAACTTATCTGGGTATATTGGCTGATTCCGCTGACTATGCCATGTATTTAAACTCCGACCCAGTTCGTTCACACCATTATTCGGACTCCGGATTGTTCTCAACCCAAACTGATCATATTTTTTGTTGCCTTTTCTCTTTTCATGGTAATCCTTACGGTCGCCCTACGGTGCCTCGAAAGGTTTTCACCAATAGGTGTAACGACCCGGCCCGTCGTTACGGGAATTTCCACCCCGTTACCTTGCATTTACATATCTTATGCTTTCATATATCAGTGTAGAACCTATCGGGTTAGTTAGGAGTGAACTGAATTGAAAATGAAGCAAATAGCATGTTTGAAGGGAGTTTGAATATGGAAAGTCAACCTAGAGTTGACTATCGAGTTAGAGTGCTCGGAATCAGATCCTGATGATTCGACTAGTTTTGGGGGATCATTTATGACTTAGGAGAGCAATCGGAATTGAATTTGGAGGCGCAGTGTAGTTTTAGGCTTGAATTGGCTAAGGTTGAATTTTGGCGTAATCCGAACGGTAGGTGAGATTTTGATCCGGGAGTCGGAATGGAATTTCGACAGTTGTAGTAGCTTCGTTATGTGATTTTGGATATGTCCGCAAAATTTCAGGTCATTCGGACGTCGTTTGGTCGGGTTTTTGATTGAATGAGCAATTCAGAAATTTTGAAGAAACTTAGGCTTGAATCCGTGTGTAATTGGTGATTTTGATGTTTAGGATGGTGTTTTTATGATTGGAAGAAGTTCGTATCATGTTTTGGAGTATGACGGTGGTTTTCGTTGGGGTCCCGGCGGCCTCGGGATGATTTCGGACCATCAACCGGGCATTTTGAACTAGGCAAAGTCTGCTGTAAATTGCAGATCACTGTGCAGAAGGCTGAGCCTTCAAGTTCGCGAGGGCAAGGCCAGCGTTCGCGTAGGCTGGGGCACCTTGGTCATCATGTTCGTGAAGAGGAGAGCCGTGTTCGCATAGAAGGAATCTGGGAAGCATCGCGTTCGCGATAGTGTTGGTCGCGATCGCGTAAGAGGAAATAGTGAAGCATCGCGTTCGCGTGGATGGAGGCCGCGTTCGCGTAGAAGGATCTCCGGATGGCTGAAGAAATGTGCATCGCGAATGCTTGGGGCATGTCGCATTCGCGAACGGAAAATGGATCAGTGCATCGCGGACGCGTGATAGGTAACGCGAACGCGAAGAGTAAAATGATGCTGGGCATCGCGAACGCGTGAGAGCTCACGCGAACGCGAAGAGCAAATTTGTCTGGCAGTGAAATTAAATTGCAGAACAGAGGGCTCAGGGGTTCATATACCCAAAAGATAATTTTGAGCCCTAGAGGGAAGAAATCAAGGGAAAACGCTGGGAAATCATCGGGTATTCATCGGAGATAAGTTTCTTGACTCAAAAACATCATTTTATGGTAGAATTAACATCAATCTTCATGAATTTGGGTAGAAATTGTGAAGGATTGTGGCCTAGTTATTGAAAACGAAAATTTGGGTTTTGAAAGGCCAATCGAACTCCGATTTTGGTAAATTTTATATGTATGGACTCGTAGCGAGACGAGGATTCTGGAAATATGAGTTTCGAAATTTTTCGAGATGTGGGCCCTGGGCCCGAGTTTTGCAAATTTCGTGATTTTTGATATTTTTCGAGTTCTTTCGATTGGGTTATGTTTCATTAGCCTATTTTAATATATTTGTACTGATTTTGACTAGTTTTGACGTGCGTGGATGCCGGTTCGAGGAGCTAAGGTGTCGCGGGCATGAGTTTTTGTCGGTTCGAGGTGGGTAATACTTGTAAATGATGTCTTGAGGGTTAGTAAACCCCGGACTTGCACATCTTAGTGCTGTATTGAGGTGACTTGCACACCGGATAACGGGCGTGGGGTAGAGCACCATTGGGGATTGTGACTTGGTCCGTCCCGCGTAATTAATAATAACACCTAATTGTTGAAATGAATTGGACTAATTATCATGCTTGGGCTTCGTGCCGATTATTTGGATCCTTCGGGGATTGGTATCATTGTCTTGATAACACCGTGCATATTTTATTCTAAATTTAAGGTTTTAAATGGTATTTTGCTATTCACAGCATTTCTATAAGGTTATGAAAAACTTGAACAAGGACATAATAACATTTTTAGCGGTGAGCTAATATGATATTGTTGCCCGTAGGGTTTTCTTGATTATTTGTTAGAGTGATTGGGTCCGAGGGCCATATGTTAGGGCATGACAATTTATGTGAGCATATGCATACACATGCATGGATCGGACTACACGCCGCAGTGGTATACGGATCGGGCTGCGCGCCGCAACAGGTGTGATATTAATATTGTGCTTGGGCTGTAGGAGCCCCTCCGGAGTCTGAACCCCCACAGTGAGCACGGGTACCCAAATTGGATCGGGCTACGCACCGTAGCGATCATATGCATTGCATGGCATACATACATTGGTTTACGTGTACTACGTGGCATAACATTTAGCACTCATACATTAATGGCACACATGCATTAGTTGCCTTATTGACCAGATCTCCTGGTGCAAATTGATAAGGAGTGTTGAGCCCGAGGGGCTGATTTGAGTGCGGACTTGCACTGTTTGAGATTGTTCCAGGTATTGGTATGTTTCATGAAAGAAAGAAGCTAAAAATTGAGATTTCTGATAATGTACTCACATATGCTGGTAAGGAATAAAGATAATTCTGTATTGTATAGCATGAGATAGTGCCTTGCGTGGTTTTCTTCTCTTCATCATTATTTACTTTTATTACTGCTGAGTTGGAAGTACTCACACCCAACTCCCTGCACCTTGTGTGCAGATCCAGGTACATCACAACAGGGCTGATTCTATTGCGGCCCGGGAGTGCTTTTGGACAGTCGAGGTAGCTGCCAGCATTCGCAGGACCTGATTCTCCAGTTTGTCTATATTTTTGTTCTGACAATCCCACAGTTGTGCACAGTTATATTCGCTATTTACACTTTGAATACTCTGTAGAGGCTCATGACTCTTGACACTTTGGTCTATGGGAGTTGGTATGCGTTGGGACTTGGTTCCCCTATTTCGATATATCCATCACTGTTATTTTACAATTGATATGCTTAAATGGGATAAGGCGAGCGCATAGCTCTACGATTGTTTTTGATTGGTCGGGCTGGCCTAGCAGTGTGCTGGGTGCCATCACGACCGAATTTGGGGTCGTGACAAGTTGGTATCAGAGCCTAGGTTTACTAGGCCTCATGAGTCTTGAGCCGGTTAGTAGAGTCTTGTGGATCGGTACAGGGACGCCTGTACTTATCCTCCGGAGGCCGCGAACTTTTAGGAAACACTTCACATTTCTTGGAATTCTTATCGTGCGTACTTGATTCAGCTTGAGATATACCTTTTGAAACTCCTTCCGCACGTCTGTGTACGCTTCGAGCGCTCAGTAATATAATTGACTTATGGCTTGCGATTCCCTGGTCGAGGGCGAGATGTAATCTCTATGAATTCATGTTGGGCCAGTCGGGAGGACTTGAGGCCAGATCCTTGTCTATGGCTTGAGCACCAAGGTACTAATTTCGCGAGTCGGTATTATGAAGTTCATACGATCGGTATTGATCTTTATTGTGCAAATGGCAGTTTGATAATGGGAGAGCTGTAAGGTATTCAGTTCTTGTTGTGATTTGATATGTAGCCCTAGTTATGGGCGTGAGAAATATGTTCATTGCCTCTTAGCGGAAATGTAAAGTGCACTATGTGTGGTAGTATGAGTTTAGACTCAAGAAAATTGAATGGGTTGTGCTATGAGTATTGCGGTGAAAGGTATTCGACATATGTTATGATTCGAGCAGGTGCAGCGCATGTCCATGTATCAATTTTGATAATATAACTTGTATAGTGTTGAGATTAATGTTGTTGATATACATTGCTATGTCTTGTTGAGTTATGGATGTATTGCTAGAATGGTTTGGTGATTCTCTGGCAGGTGGATAGGCCAAATTACAAAGGAAACTCTGCCGAAATTTTTGGAAAATTTGGGACTTAGAAAGATTTCTGTCACCTAAAGAGAGTGGGCTTATTGGTGGTGCATGTATATCTGCAAGAATTGCATAAGAGCTAAGGTCTCTGATGATTCGAGTCTCTGTCAAGGCTTGTACATGACTTGAGTTTAATCTCATTGTAACATTTCGGCATCACTTGAGTAATAATGATATGAGTGGTTGAAAGTGCTTTGATGAATGGCTTCGAGCTAAGTTGGGGAGGTTGCTATTGATTAACCGATTGCACTATTGTGTGCTATGTTGATTCTGTCTCTAAGTATGTTGGGAAATTCTGGTAAAGGTTATGGTGCTTCATAGATCTGATGAAGTACTAGGGTGTTTTGAACTGTTGTTGGTAAAGAATATTCACCGTATAGAAAAGAAAGATAGCTGATTATATCTGTAAGTAATCACGTTTTGCGATGTCAGAGTTCTAACAAAACACGAGTGGTTCTAAGGTGAATGATGCCCGAGAATGGTTTTGCAGTGTTCAAGATTTTGCTTGTAACAATCAGGTGCCTTAAGATTTGTGTATGTGGCTAAAGATGGCGGTTTCGTTAGAGAAGATCAAGGCTTGTGTTATATCATGTGAATGATGGGATTCTAGGTATCCGTATTGGGAAGTAATGATAACAATTTAAAAATCGCGGGAAGTTCATCAAAATAAAGTGTGGTAGAATGTGGAACTTTTGGGAAACATTAAGAGAGTATTCAGTGGCCTATGGGTCTTAAACCGTGTGGTCTTGCGTACGAGTCTTGTGTGGTAAAAAGGTTGAGGCATTGTCATATTACAGTAAAGACTGATATGAAATTAGAGATGAATCAGAAAGGAAACTGGGCAAATGGAACAACTTGTTAATAAACCAGAATGGTATAAAAAAAATACGATTGATTCCTGGTATGTGATTGAAGTAATGAGTCTTGCAGACATTGCAGCAAAGCTCTTGAGTGCTGCCAGTTGTGTAACTTGATATGGGTATAAGGACTCAGTCCTGGCAGTTAAACTTATGCAGCGAATGGGAAGAAATAGTTTGTGATGTGTTTTATCATGGTTTGAAGATGAGTATATTCCTGTCCGTATGCGAAGCGTGGAATGTGTAATGAGTTTTCTTCGATATGGTATACACGATGTGTTATGGAAAGTTGATAATGGTACATTCTAGGTTTTGAGATCAGTTCATAATATATGGGAAGTCAATAAAATTATTGAGCAGCACGGACAGCTGCAGTTGAATTAAGAATCGATCTTTCTGATGATTTAAGAAAATGGTACTGCTATTCTATTAACTTGGCAGGGAATATGGTCCAAAAAGGACTAGGTAATGTAAACTGATAATATCTAATGGCATGGTGGTATTCTCTTGTTGGATCGACTGTAATAATTGAGTCGTTGATGGCATAGTGAAATTCTTGGATGGCTTTCGTGGAACGAATGGGCGCTTGATGTGCGTTATGTATTCGTACAGTGGAGTGTGGAACCAGGTATATCGATTCATGTGTTATATATGTGTTGGAGACTAGAAGTTCTCGTAATCCGGCTATGCAGTGGTTGTATATCGCGTGTATCGGCACCGTTTTGTGATTATTGGAAATCGGAAGCCCTAGTGGCTCTCTCTTAGCTTGATATGATGAATTGGGGTTATGATACCTTATTTCAGATAGGTTGACATAAGTCAGGTCGTCTAGACTAATGTGATATGGACTATGTCGGAAAATAGCACAAATTGCGTAGCAGAGAGCATCAGAGTATGCTCCAACAGAGCAGTTGTACCCAGGACCAGCGGACGGCTGGTAGGCATTGCTTTGTCAGTTGGACCTTAGTGGTGGATGTCAGTGTAGAGGTATCTACCATTGATTCAGTTCCAGTATTGAGAAACGTTGTCAAATGCGTTTCATGTGGCCGAGCTTGAGGCTATATAAATATGTTTGCTGTAATGATAAAATTCGACTCGATATGCATTTTCTTTTTGCGAGATTTATGCGCGGATCCGGTGGCACGCCGCCACAGGTATGGTATCTAGATCGGGTGGCACGCCGCCACGGGTATGTCATTGGAGCGGGTTGCACGCCGCAACAGAATATTGTGAAAATATAGTTAGTTATATGTTACCTGGTATACAATACTTCCTGGCTTCTGAGGAAAAGTCCGTATTGAGTATCGCTTGGCGAATGGCACATCGGTTGTGTCCTTTCGGGATTTGATAGCATACGTTAATTGTTTTACCGTGGGTGAGGTTGATTGCTTAGGTTCAAGACCTAGATCTGTGCGTGGCTAACCGTTTTGAGCTTGGTAGCTTGAGGTGCTTCATGAGTAATAGTGTTTGGATAGAATCACGTATCGTGGCAAGGCCACGTGATGTTATGACCTCTCGAGGAGGATTCAGGTACTATATTTCTATAATGCGGGACGCGATCTCAGTTCTATGTTATGATGGCACAGAGGAATTGAATTGCAGCTCTTTTACTGGAGACAGTTGTCATGATTTGAGCTGTCATGATTCGAGTGTGTTCAGACATTTCTATTGGAGCCTATGTTGTGCTCGTCACGACTTAGGCCGGTATTTGAGGTGTCATGTCACCAGTGCGGTGTGTTATGATAGAAATGATCGTTGGAGTCTTTATTGAGAGCGAGCATATGTGATTTCAGTTGGTTAGAAAGGTAAAATTGAGGCTTGGCTCCGAAACCTATTGTGGTATCAGTTTTTAAAGGGGAAACAGATTCACGAATGGTTAACCTGAGAGATGGGTTCGGTATACCGCGTGCTTCAGCTGCCGTGGGCAGGATATGGAGGTGTTGGAATAAGACTCTATCTAATGAAAGAGGTTTTCAGCTAGTATTTGGTTATTTTGGCCAGTTGTTGTGATTAGAGACTATCGTCTCGAGTGATTGGGTTGCCGATACAGCATATGATCTCACCCGGAGTAGTGAATATGGGTTATTGTAGTGGATTCGAGTGTATCCGGAGTATAGGCATGGGATTTGCATTTGGCATATGATTTCAGAAAGTGCAATGTGATTTAAGGTCCGTAGGAAAATATGGGACTCGGGCATGTTTCCGGAGTCGAATTCTGAGGCCTAGAGCCTAAGATATGATTTTTTTTGTTAAATTGTTTTTGCGGAAATTATTAAATGAAAATGGACTAAACGACCAAGGCATCGGGCTCGTATTTTGGTTCCGACACCCGGTACAAGTCTTAAATATTATATATATGCTTTCTGCAAAGTTTGGTGACATTTAGATGTCGTTTGATGTGTTTTGAACCTTGAGTTCCAAAAATTGAAAGTTATGAAACTAAAGGAAAGATAATCATGAACTTGTGGCTTGATTTGATGAAAACGATGTTATATTGGCGATGTGATCGCACGAGCAAGTTTGTAATATGTTTTTGAAGTTGTGTGCATGTTTGGTTTGGAGCCCGGGGGGCTCGGTAAAGATTTGATAGGCCGTTGGAGCAAATTCTGAAAAATAACACAGCTGGATTTTTTACCCAGCTGGTATCTTCGCAAATGTGAAGATTTTCTCGCAATTGCGAGAAGAGCCAGGTTAGCCTTGGTTCGCAAATACGAACTAGACTTCGCAAATGCAAAGTTGGCAGGGGTGCGCAGTGGTTCGCAAATGCGAACTATACCTCGCAAATGCGAGGCCTTGAGTAAATAGCCCAGCTTCACAAATGTGACTAAAATATCGCAAATGCGAAGGCCCCAGTAATCTAGCCATGTTCGCAAATGCGAACTTAATATCGCAAATGCGATGCTGACAGTCCCCAAGCCTGCTATGTTCGCAATTGCGAACAAAGGTTCGCATTTGCGATAACCGCAGCTGTGCAAATTTATACTTCAACGAATTTTTAACCTCTTTTCTTCATTCTTTCAAAACCCAACACACCACACACGATCCTCCAAGAGCAAAATCACTCCAAAACACTTGTAAGTCACTTTTTACTTAATTCTTTCAATTCCTAACATCATTAAACATGTTTTTCAAGAGAAATCAAATGTTTTCATGGTAGAAATTCTTGTTTTTTGGTAGAACCTAGGGTTTTCATGAATTGGGGAATTGGACCTTGAATTGAGGTCCGATTTTGAAACAAATCATATATTTGAACTCGTGAGAGAATGGGTAACCAGATTTTGGTCCGAACCCCGAGTTCCGACCACATAGGGCTAGGGGCAATTTGGGAAATTTTGGGATAAACTTTAAGAAAACCGTTTTAAGCATCCAAACTAAGTTATATAGTGTTTATTAATGTAATTGAATCAATTGTGATTAGATTCGAGCAAGTTGAAAGCGGAAATTCGAGGTAAAGCTATAGTTGAAGGATAAATTAAACTTCAAGGCTAGAGGTAAGTGTTTGATCTATCTTAGCTTGAGGTAATAAGATTTATGTGCTATTTGCTATGTAATCGAGTGCGGTGTATGGGCTGTGGTGACGAGCATCCATACGCTGGCATCTAGCATGATCGTGAGTTGTTGTTGATATCTATTGTGGGATGTTTTTAAGATGAAATCTTGAACCCTTGCCGGGTTGTAAAGTGATTATTATTTTTCCCTTGCCGGGACCTTGTTGTGATGATTAATGTGTCCCTTGCTGGGACGGTTCATGATTATTGTTTTCATTCTTTTACCCTTAACTGTGATTGTTATTAGGGTAAGGAAGAGAGATAATGCACCAAGGGTGATGTCGTGCCTTGTTTACTGATTTTTGCACGAAAGATCATGTCGTTCCTTATATTGTTGATTATGCACGAAGGGTAATGACGTGCCTTATTATTGATTATGTACGAAGGATCATGCCATGCCTTGTGATATTGATTATGCACGAAGGAACATTCCATGCCATTGTTATTTGAACCATGCACGAAGGGTCATGCCGTGCCATGGCTGTGAGGATGAGAGTAAAAGCACGAAGGGTGATGCCGTGCAACTATTTGCTATTCCTTGTTTTGATATTAATTGTTTCCATTATACTCTGATTTCCATTCCTGATTTAATAGTTGTTGCTATCTGTTGTGTTTCCCCTTTTATGATATTTCTCGTTGAATTGTTACTTGATATTCCTTGTTATCTTGTTGGGTACCTATATATATAGAACTGCACAGGTTTATGTGAGTGTCTGGTCCTAGGCTTGTCACTACTTCGTTGGGATAGGCCAGGCACATACCAACACATAGGGTCGGATTGTGCTGATACTGCACTTCTGTGCATTTTTGCACAGGTCCAGGTTTGTAGCAGGAGCAGGAGCAGCAGCAGCAGTAGAGTATTCATGGGAGTTGAGCATTTCCGAGACTTAGATAGCTTGCAGGCGTCCGCAGGCCCGGCGTCTCTTCTATTTACTTATGCTATTTGTTGTGGTCTCATTGTTCCGAGACAGACAGATATTTGTTATTTTCCTTCAGACCATTATGTGTAGTATTCATTAGTAGTTTGTGAGTTGGTGACTCCACGTCTTAGGTAGAGGATTTCATCAGTGTTTTACCTTGCCATTATTTTTCCCTATTTAGAAAGTATTCTGCATTTATTAAATCGAATATTTATTTCTCTTGTTGGTAAATATGAGTATAAAAATAATGATATGAATAGGATAATGTTGAATGTAGTGGCTTGCCTAGCTACCACGAGTAGGTGCCATCACGATCCCGATGTCGGGGGAAAATCCGGGTCATAAAAACTTATTTGCTTGGGGCAAAAATCATGTGCTCACAGCTTCCCCTCTTTGCTCGGGAACACGAAGAGTGTCAGTGCAAAGACAAGTGAGAAGTAGTGAGGAATTTTTGCCCACTCGCATATTCCGTGTGAAGCATTTTTTAAAGTTTTGACCGCATCCTGCTTCAAGGATTGCCTACATATCCTGGGCTAAACAGGAATCATGTCAGGCCAGTGTAGTTCTGGAATGTCTGGTAGTTGAAACTACTAGAGAGTTGTGACTCTATTACTGTTGCTTATTATTGCTGCCTGCTGATCTCGTTATTACACCATGGTAAAAAGAAGATAAGCTAAACTATGCTCTATGTTTTACAAATTTCTAACTATATATTTCAACTGATTCTTGTTTTTCCTTTGCATTTTCCATTCTTCGAGAAGACTCTTTCTTGCAACTTGCTTCAAATATATTTCCTTATTCTTTAGGTGGCAGCCTGCTTGCGAAACTTGAAAAGTATTCCCTTGTTCTTCAGGTGGGCGCCTGCTTGCAAGACTTTGAAAAGTATTCCATTGTTCTTCAGGTTGGGTGTCTTCTTACTACAAAACAAAGAAAACTTTCTGCCCTAGTGTGGGGCTTAAATCTATCATGCTATTAAATAATACCTTAAAAAGAAGAATTTCATTTTGAAAAATATTCCCTTGTTATTCAGGTGGGCGCCTGATTGCAAAAATATAAGAAAAATATTCCCTTGTTATCCAGGTGGGCGCCTGATTGCAAAAACTTAAGAAACTATTCCCTTGTTATCCAGGTGGGCGCCTGATTGCAAAAACTTAAGAAAATATTCTCTTATTATCCAGGTGGGCGCCTGATTGCAAAAACTTAAGAAAATATTCCCTTGTTATCTAGGTGGGTGCCTGATTGCAAAAGCTTAAGAAAATATTCCCTCGTTATCCAGGTGGGCGCTTGATTGCAAAAACTAAGAAAAATATTCCCTTGTTATCCAGGTGGGTGCCTGATTGCAAAAACTTAAGAAAAATATTCCCTTGTTATCGAGGTGGGCGCCTGATTGCAAAAACTTAAGAAAATATTCCCTTCTTATCCAGGTGGGTGCCAGATTGCAAAAACTAAGAATAATATCCCCTTATTATCTAGGTGGGCGCCTGATTGCAAAAACTTAAGAAACATATTCCCTTGTTATCCACGTGAAAAATATTCCCTTGTTATCCAGGTGGGCGCCTGATTGCAAAAACTTAAGAAAAATATTCCCTTGTTATCCAGGTGGGCGGCTGATTGGAAAAACTAAGAAAAATATTCCCTTGTTATCCAGGTGGGCACATGATTGTAAAAACTAAGAAAAATATTCCCTTGTTATCCAGGTGGGCGCCTGATTGCAAAAACTGAGAAAAATATTCCCTTGTTATCCAGGTGGGCGCCTGATTGCAAAAACTTAAGAAAATATTCCCTTGTTATCCAGGTGGGCGCCTGATTGCAAAAACTAAGAAAAATATTTCCTTGTTATTATCACGACCCAGATTCCCCCCCCCCCATCGGGAGTCATGATGGCGCCTACTATCGAAGCTAGGCCAGCCAATCTTTAACACCAGTGTATACTCATATAATTAAAATTTTCAAAAAATCTTTAAATCCAGTAAAGAAGAATCAAATGCGGAAAGAAAATACTGAACATAATACTACCCAGAATCTGGTGTCGCTATCTCACAGACTACTATAGAATACTACAACCAAGTCAGAATGAAAGAAAATACATATGTCTATTTTGAAATAATAAAACAAACTGAAATAAGGGGATAGGGACTTCGGCCTGCCAACGCCGGCTAGGCTACCTTGAGAGTCCCTGAAAGCTGATGTCGACTCCCAACAATATCCTACTACTGCTTCTAATCGTAAGCTGCTCCAACATTGTCTGTGCAAAAAGCACAGAAAATGTAGCATCAGCACAACCGACCCCATGTGCTGCTAAGTGCTTGGCCTAACCCCAGCGAAGTAGTGACGAGGCTAGACAGGACTTACTAAAACCAACTTGTGCAGATATATATATAGATACAACAATAACAGAAAGATTAACATGATATTCGTGAAGTATACAACTGAATGGAGAGAAGGTCATATGTGACAACATTAAACCAAAATCACCATATTTACCTTACTGAGTGGTCGGCGCGCCACACGATCCCCGTAATATAATATAAGTTGACGGCGTGCCATACGATCCTAATAATCATAATATAATGGACGGCGTGCCACACGATCTCAATAATATAATATAGTGGATGGCATGCCACACGATCCCAATAATATAATATAGTGGACGGCGTGCCACACGATCCCAATAATATAATATAGTGGACGGTGTGCCACACAATCCCAATAATATAATATAGTGGATGGCGTGCCACACAATCCCAATAATTTAATATAGTTGTAACGACCCGGCCCGTCGTTATGGGAATTACCACCCCGTTATTTGCATTTGCATGTTTTATGCTTTTATATTAGTGTTAGAGTTTATCGGGTGATTTAGGAGTGATTCGGGTTGAAAATGAGGCATATAGCCTCTTTGAAGGAAGCTTGAATATGAAAAGTCAACTTGGAGTTGACTATTGAGTTAGAGTGCTCGGAATCGGATTCTGATGATTCAACTAGTTTCGGGGGATCATTTATGACTAGGTGAGAAATCGGAATCAAATTCGGAGGTTCGATGTAGTATTAGGATTGAATTGGCTAAGGTTGAATTTTGGCAAAATCCGAACGGTAGGTGAAATTTTGATCCGGGGGTCGTAATTGAATTCAGACAATTTCTGTAGCTTCGTTATGTGATTTTGGATATGTCTGCAAATATTCAGGTCATTCGGACGTCGTTTGATCGGGTTTTGGATTGAATGTTAGTTTCGGAAGTTTTGGAGAAACTTAGGCTTGAATCCGTGTGAAAATGGTGATTTTGATGTTTAGGATGGTGTTTTTATGATTGGAACAAGTCCGCATCATATTTTGGAATAGGTTGGTGGTTTTCGTTGGGGTCCCGGGGGCCTCGGGATGAATCTAGGGGTCCAAATGGACCATTCTTGGCCAAAGGAAATAGCTAGTTTGCTGTCATCAGTGTAGCAGGGAATTGCTCTCCGCGATTGCAGGGCGAGGGACACCATCGCATAGCGTCAAGAGGCAGGATCAATGCGATCGCAGGAAGCACTATCGCGATCGCATAGAGTTAACCGGTTGGGCATCACGATCGCATGCGTATCTATATGATCGCGTAGGAGAAAAATATGGTTCGAGATTTTGTGATACGCAATCGCATGGAGAGAGACGCGATCGCGTGAGGCCGGCAATTTGAACATCGCGATCACGTGAGGCGAGTCGTGATCGCGTAAGGCAATTTAAATGCCTGACAGAAAACTAGACAGACGCGAAGGTTTCATTATTTACTCCATTTTTGCACCACTTTGAGAGAAAATTGATAGCTTTGAAGAGAGAATTCATCGGGTAATCATCGGAGGTAAGATTTTTGACTCAAAAACGTAATTTTATGGTAGAATTAGAATCAATCTTCATGAAATTGGGTAAAAACTATGAAAAATTATGGCCTAGGTATTGAAAACAAATTTTTGAGTTTCGAAAGGCCATCCGAACTCCGATTTCGATAAATTTTATACGCACGGACTCATGGCGAGACGAGGATCGTGTTGGTATAAGTTTTGAAATTTTTCGGGCAGCGGGCCCGGGGTCAGGTTTTACCAACTTAGTGTATTTATGCATTTTTCATGTAAATTGAATTGGGTTATGTTTCTTTGACCTGTAAATGACATAATTATTGTGGTTTGAATAGATTCTATGCGTGAGGCACCGAATTCTAAATGAAAAGGCATTGCGGACGAGTCTACGACCGGCTAGAGGTGAGTAGTTTGTGTATATGGTAGCCTGAGGGTTCGAAACCCCGGCTTAGCACATTGTGACGCTAGTAGGGCGTGACTCGCACCACGTGGCAGGTGCGGGATTGATTGTGCCTGGGGATCGAGACTTGGTCCATCCCGGCTATGAATAATATGCTATTAGTGACTGAAAAACACTGTGTTTGATATAATTGTGGGTTGTAAGCCGTGTTTGGGGCATTCTGCCGACCTGTAGTATCCCTAGAGGATAGTTATATATGTGATAACTATACTTGCTTAATCACTGATCTCAGTCTTGGATTAAAATCACAGTATTGAATTGCTAAGTCACCTGTTTTTGGAAAATTAAATAAGCAATAAAGCATTTTCATAATTAACTGAACTGGAACATGGAATTAAATAATTTAAGCTGTTGTGTGGCTTATATGATTGTTGTGGACTGAGGATGGATCGGGCTGCGCGCCGCAGCGGTTGATATGATATGAGGATCGGGCTGTACGCCACAGCGGTATTGCGCTTGGGCTGTAGGAGCCTCTCCGGAGTCTGTACACATCCCTAGTGAGCGTCGTCGACGTTAAATGGATCAGGCTACACGCCGTAGCAGTTATGTGCATTGCATTGCATCTTTATCTGTTGAATTATCTCTGATAATTGTATTGTACTATTGTTGCTAGTTCGTAGGAGGATCGGACTGTAGTTTAGCTTCATTTTGTGGTATTCTGTGGATTTCTTGCTTTCAGCTACTTGTATATATTTATTAGTCACTAAGTACTGTGAGCACATGATTTTTGCACCGGGCAAATAAGTTTCAAAATTAAAAATATATTTTTGAGTGCAATTGCATGCCTTGTTTGAAAATTGGCTACATTTTGTGTTTGAATAATTGGAAATTAGGAAAAAATCAAAAAAATAGGTTAAGTACTTATATTTGGATTAATTAGTTTAAAAGAGAAAATCATCAAAAAATAGCTTTATTTAGCGGAAATTAAGGGAAAAATAATAGAAAAATTGCCAAAAAATATTAGATAATTAGTGTAAGTAGGAAATTGATTAATTTTTTAACAATACATAAAAGAAAAGAAATCAAAAATACAAAATAGGGTGTTTAAATAATTAAATATCAAAAAATACAAAAATATACATTAGGGATATTTAATTTGGGCCAAAAGAATTTGAAAATTGAAGGCCCAATGCTTTGGCCCAAAGATAGCCGATCCATAAGCCTGTGAATTAACAAGATCTCAGCCGTTCACTGCATCACATCCAACGGCTGAGAATTATTAACGGATTTTTTATTTTTGGTAATTAATGTGAGAGAGTGATCACAGCCGTCCGTTTAAGTTGATCCAACGGATTGAAGCCTTTGGTCTCGTTTATAACGAGACTGGGTCGTTTTACTAACACCTTGTCTGAGCCGTTGATCTTTATCAATCAACGGTCCGGATTTCCTTAGTTGCCTCGCCTATATAAGGGCCTTGTCTGAAGAAGGCCGCTCATTTGTGTCTCACCCTAACCCTAGCCGCCCCCAAACCCTCCTCTCCTCTCTCCCCTTCTTCTTCTTCAAACCCTCAGGAACCCTAGCCGGCCATGGCGGCCACCACCCTCCACGGTGGTCGCCGGCCACCCCCAACTCTTCTCCTCCCCTTTTTCCTTCTTCTTCTTCATTTTCACTCACCAAACACCAAGAAAAACCTAAAACAGACCCTCCTTTTGAAACTCCGTTCACCGGAACCTACCACCGGTGACCACCAAACAACGAGCCTCCCCATCAAACCAATGCCAATCGGACCGCCTTGGTCCGATCTACAACCCCACAACCTTGAAACCCTTCGAATCTACCCTGAACCCCTCGAATATCCCAAAAAAGGTCGTCGGAAACCTAACTCCGGCGACTCAGAACTTCAACCCTTTCAAGATCCACTCTTTTACCCTCCCAAACACCCCCACTGCAACACAAGAACCCCAAAGACTTCACCTTGAAGTCTAAAACAGGAAAAACAGAAAGAAAAATGAGAAAAAAGAAATAAAAAAAAAGAGGGAAAAAGAACAAGAGTCTGTGGAAAGTACACGAAAAGAAATAAAAGGGAGAGGAAAGCTTGGGGGACAGACCACGCAAAGCTAAGTGTCCTTGTCCCTTATGTTTCATTTTTCGTTCTTTGTCTGTTTCTTCATGTTTTCTTGTTTTACATGTCTTTTTCTGATTCTTGTATTTAGCATGTTAGTTTTAGGGCTTTTCTTTGCTTATCTTTTGTTTCTTTTCTTATTTCTGTTTCACATCTCCTTGTCTGTTTCTCCGATTACATGTGTTTATGTCATAAGGTTTCTTAAACTGTTCTTTTGAGCCTGTTAGTGCTAGGGTTTCTGTCTGTTATTTGCTTGTTTTGATTTGTCTCATCTATTCTATCTATCATGGTTCTTTACTCTGAGTTCAAAGATTTTGTCTTTTAATTGTCATTTTGACTTATGGTTTCTGATTCATTTCAAAAAGCATGACTGCTGATTTTTGTTTTATCTCTCATCCTTTATTTCCCCTGTTTGTCTGCTCTGTTTGGATTGCTATTCTGATCTGAAGAACTTGACTTGGATATCTTGTAAATGTTAGACCCTTTTTTCACCTTGTTGGTCTTTGACTCTTTCATGTTTTGGTTCTGATGAGTTTTGGACACTCATCTTATGATAGTTCACCTTCGACTAACTCTCAGTAGTTGAGCAATTCATCTCTTCTGGTCTTTTCATGTTTAGATGCAGTGTTAGAGCTAAATGCTAGTTTCATATCTGAGTTGGTTCTACTTCAGCTTTCCATGTCTTCACTATTTTCCTTTAGCATGATTCTAGGATTAGTCATTAGATTCTCATATCTACTTAAGTCCTTCTCTGATTGTTCATAATAGTCTATGCTTTTGTGTGTGCTTTAATGGTTTTGAAGTTTTTCATTTGTCATATGACTTGAGCTAATAGTAACTAGGTCTAAATTGACATGAGTTCATACTTTGTCACATGAAATTGGATAATGTGAGTTAATTAACTGAGATTCAACCATATCAATTGCCTTCTCTGAGTTTTAGTTGATTAATGCATTTTATTTGATCTTGTGTGTCTCTGTGTGCAATACATGTTGAGAATGACTAAGTTTTAGTAGTTCTTGTTGAATGTGAGTATTTGATTAACACTGATTAAACCTTAGGGGATTGGTTATAGCTGCTAGTGTTAGATTCCATGAAAATGGCTAGTTTTTAAATAGGCTTAAGACTGAAAATGAACAAAAAATAGGCTATTAGGTAATAATTGACCAAAAGAGTGGTCAATTTTGCAAAGTTGATCAACTCTACAAGGTCCAAACACACTAGTCCACCTCAAAAGGGGCTAGTTGTGCAAAATTGGTTAAGTCTGCAAATGCAGGCTTACCAAGGCTCATTTGAGCCAAGAGTCTCAGGTGGCTAGGTCTGCAAAGACCTTATGCCCAGCCTGTTGATCATTTTAAAGGCTGGAATATGCAAAAATGGGCTAAGTCTGCAATACCAGACTTGCCCAGGCTCTTTTTGAGCCCTGAGCCTCAAGTGGCCGCAAGAGCTTTGGGCCCAATTGTGTTCAGTAAATGGGTTTAACCACCCAAGCCAAGTCTCAACTTGAGACTGGCTAAATTTTAAATAAGAAAAATACAATAATAAAGCAGGTTAGTTCTGCAATCAGCTTTTAAAATGAATTAAATAGGTTAATTAACTAAAAATGAAACAAAATAGGCTAAGTTTTAAATAATAGAAACTGGCCAGTCCTTAAATGCCAATGCAAGGACTGGCCATAGGATAAATAAGGCCCAAAAGCTGAATACCAGACCTAGGTAGGTCGGGTAAAACAACATTTTCATTAAGGGCATAAAGGGAAACCAAAAAGGTAAATTGGTAAATAGTTTGAAACATATGGGGTTAAGGGAGTCATTTGTACCCCTGATTTATGCAATTTTGCAGAAGTTTAAGGGTATAATGGTCTCCCTAAAAAGGCAAATCTGTAAAAATCTTTAACCCCTAAGGTTACATTGGTAAAAGGCCCCAAAAGGGAATCTTTAGAACCTTCCAGCACATGCTGGAAGGGTTTTGATAACAGAAATGTGGGCTTAAGTGTAAGTTTAGTAATTTTAAGAGGTGGAGAAGTGGGATTTAATCCCATACTTTCTCCCCAAGTCATCAGCCCATTCCCTTCCTATATATACCCCAAAAAGAGTGAATTAGGGGCTGGCTTTTGAAGAAAACGTTCAGAGAAAAATAGTATTAATATAGCAATAGGCTTTTCCTGCATTATTTTGAGTGAGAACTTTGGGATATTCATCTGATCTTGTGAGTTTTTGCTCGAGTGTTTGCCTGGATTTCTAGTTGCTTTTGCTGTGGCTTTCTATTTGTGGATATTCAACCTCACTATTGCATTTGCTGTTCGAGTCATTGCTATTGCTTATTTTCCTTAACCCCTAGACTCATTGGCAGTTACTTATTCAGGTACACTTTTATTCCAACTGAAGCTGTATTGATGATACTGATGAAATAAAATGAAGATTCAGCTTAATTTTTACGTTATTATGAAGTCTGTAGTTTAATATTGTTAATAGCTGTAGTATTAGTTTAAATTTGTAGTCTATTTGTGTTGTAGTAGATAGTAGAGAGAAACAAACACAAAAATATTGTAATAGTTAGTGATATAGTAGTAATATAGTCGTAGTAGCATATCACACTTAGTTTAAATAGGTAAAACCTAAAATATAAGTAAACAAATCACTATTTCAATTTGTTAATAACTGTTGCTTCACAGATAATTTCGTAAACCATCATCACTTAGCTAATGTCATAGATTTACACTTGAATATGGAATAAAACGTTAGATCGAATATCGATTCCTTTATAATTAAGTTGATAATCTGCTAATGAACTAAGTCACAGTAAAACCAACTGTTTAGTCATGTTTAAACCTTTGGATCACTGAGATGTGAGAGCTCGAGTTGTTAATTGAGTAATCGTGTTGTTTGAATCATACTCGTAAAGACGGTCTGTTTAGAAATTGAAGTTCGGATTTGAGTAAGTTTAAAAGGAGAGACAGCTAGATAACATAAAACCTCAATTGGAACCAGATTTGGGAAGTCAAAAGGCTCACTCATAATGACACCAGTGATATAGTTAAACATCTATGAATAAATTGTTTAGTTTCGCTTTTGATACTGTAAGTAGTTTGTTGAACTGTTTTAATTTGGTCAAGTCTCATAGATAATCAAGGCGTGTTCTTAGATCTTTCAACTAGTAAGCAATTAGATGTTAGTATAAACTTATTAGTAGAGGTCAAAGGTAGAAATAGTTTGTTAATTCAAGCTTTGCGTATAGTAAATAGTTGATTCACAGTTTAATGTTTATAATTGATGTACTGATTTTCCTTTACTGATAAATAAAAGTGCAATTTAATTTCCTTATTAATTCCAGATGTGTGTGTTCTTCTTCAGTTATTTAATTATGTTATTATGGTTCTCATTTAGTTTGGGCCTAATAGATAACGTGGGCCTGAACTTTAATACAAAATTAACTGGGCTGTTGAGCGACAATTTGAAAACAGCTTGGGCCTTTGTGGCCTGGGCAGGTCTGGTATTCATTTAAGTATAAATGCAGAGGCCCAGGCCCAAATAAAAGCTGTGACAATAGCCTGGGCCCAAGTTTGAAATAGAATAATAAACGGATTAAGGAAAAAACATATATAGAAAATATAGTTGAACAAATAGGATTGGACTTTAATAAATAATTGGGACGAGCCTCGCATAACATTAAACAAGCGGGGCCCCCTTTAGTAATGAGATAACACAACTAGACCCGGGAAGACTATTAGCAAATTCCATAGTCTGACCCAAAATAATTCAAAGCCGATAGACCAGTTAGGGCACGATTTAATATACTTTCCTATGAACGAGTGTGCACCTGGTGCAACTCAAATCTTAAATCCCGACAAAGCTGAAATATACCAAAAGTCACGGGCGTACTGGTTGCGGTATGACTCGAGGCATGTTTTCGCGATGTCGAAATTCTATAAAATAAAGTAAAAGTGCATACCTATTGTTGAAATCTGTAATAAGTCAAACAAAAGTCAAGAACGATGATTGAGCGACCGTGCTAAAACCACGGAACTCGGGAATGCCTAACCCCTTCTCCCGGGTTAACAGAGTTCCTTATCCAGATCTTTGTTTCGCGGACATTAATAAAAAGAGTCAATTTCCCCGGGTTCGTGATTAACCGGTGACTTGGGACACCATTATTTTCCCAAGTGGCGACTCTGATAATTTAAAACAAAATCCCGAACCGATTGTCCTTTAAGTGGAAAAACTCCTTCCTCTATGCTATTATATCCGTCTCGGGTATTTGAACATCGAGGTATACCCTATAAGCATATTATGTTTTTGGGGTAGTAAAAAGGGAGGTGTGACAGCTCTGGCGACTCTGCTGGGGATTCCAACCCAGAACTTCGGTTTCAGGGTTTAAGAACTCGAGCTCCTTAGAATTGCCGTTCTTGATATTATTTGATTTCGCTATATGATTTGAACAACATGCTATGTGCTTTATCGCTTTGATACTATATGGATTGTATATAAAAATTGTGCCGAAAAACCCTTCTCTTCTTCACCCCCCGGGGATGTGCTTACTGGTTAAGACTCCCCTTTATGTTAAGTTACCCAAAATTAAGAAACAGAGGCCGGATAAGATACAAAGCCGATTGACTCCGCGAGTCACCGGTACGTAGCCCCCTCCTCGATTCGAGTTGTCCGCTCGGGTACACGGTCTAGCATTCTATGAAACTATAAGATGTTGAACATAGGTCTAGGACGATTATTTGCATCATATCTGACTTAGGGGACTCAACACAGGGGTTGGGTCCGTCTAGAACAGGTAACCCGGTATTTAAAAGACCGAGCATATTATGTGTTGCATTTTATTGTCCTTGATCGTTATGCGGACCGACAAAATTCCCGAGGATAGAAAAAGTATTGAAAAAAAAGAGAGAAATGGGAACTAATGAAAAAAAGGCGTATTCGGAAAATCTAAAAAAATCCGAAAAAAAAAAGGCTTCATAGTTGAAATAATTGGTCAACTAATCTGACCGAACTACGTAGGTTTGATTCTTGCCATTAGGCGGGATACGTAGGCAACCCCTGAACGGGTCCAACCACACCTTTTAGAAAAAGACCAAAAAGATTTTTCTTTTCAAATAATCGGAGTGATTGCTATTTTTGGAAACGGCCGAATGTTCCGAAAGGACGCCGGAAGGCTGTTTTGGCAAAAATGGCCACTTCGAGAGCCATGTTTCTTTCAAAAATGAAAATTTGCATTGAAAAAGATTTTTCTCTTTTCTAAATAAAATCTCCTTAATAAATGTGCAGGATGAGCACAATGTTGAATGAACATTTCTCCTTAATGAATAAAATCCCTTTGGAGTTGAGACTATGGTGGCACGACATGGAAACAGAAAGTCAGGACTGGATCAAAGGTTACTTGAAAGATCTCACGGGGTTATTGGACATAATTCCCCGAGGCGACGTAATTAGAGTATTGGTCACGTATTGGGATCCTGCACATAATGTACTACATCTTCCGGATTTTGAACTCACTCCTACTCCTGGAGGAGATTGCTTTCTACATAGGGAAGAATGAGGTCCCTCTGAAAGGAAAATACCCGGTATCTCCGAGAGCGGTAACGGTGCATCGCTTTTTGGATTCTTTGAAAATTGCTAGGAATGTCCACAATGAGGATTTAGCCAACGGATTTTGCTCCCTGAACTTCATCTATAGTAGGTACGGACATGTCGGGGGTTTCAACGACTCCACGAACAAGTTGTGTAGCAAGTCCAACCGAGCAAAGTGGGAGGAGCATCGACGGTTTGCTTTCTTAGTGGCATTTCTCGGAGTTATCATATTTCCGAGAAAAGATGGGCACATCGATATAAAGGTTGCCGGGGTAGCAAGCACTTTGGTAGTACAAGACAATTGTACTTTAGCTCCAATGATTTTAGCTGACATCTACCGTGCCTTGATTGCATGCAAAGCTGGAGCCAACTTCTTTGAGGGATGCAACTTGATTTTGCAGATTTGGTTGATTGAACATCTATGCCATCATCCTTCGTTCTCAAGTTATGGGCCGACTGGAAGAACATGCCTTGAAGAATTTTACACGAGAACAAAAGAAGTTAAATTGCCAGAGGGAGTAAAGGATTGGATTTCGCATCTTCGATCATTGACCGACAGCCAGATTGATTGGACATATGATTGGCTACCTCTTGACGAGGTAATTTATATGCTGACAGAAGGGTCACACTTTTTGATCATGGGTTTAAAAAGTATCCAGCCTTACGCCCCGTACAGGGCCCTGCGACAGCTTGGTAGATGTCAAGTTATACCAAAGGACGAGGACCTCAGTTCACAAGTGATAGAGATTAGTCCGGATGGGCAATTCCCGGAAGTAAAAATCCGTCAGATTTGGAATGAATGTCAGAACTTGAAGGTAGATACTTGTGTGCAGAACAGAGCTCGAGGTGAAGTGTCATCCGGATATTTTGCATGGTATCGACGGGGTATTGAGCACGATCGGCCTTCGAAGAGACCTCACTTGCAAGATCTGGTGGAGCAATCTAAAGAAAACAAGAATTGGGCGGCCAAGGAGAATGAATATAAGGCCAAGATCAGCTTGTTGGAAAAACAGTTAAGAGACCTCCAATTTGAAAACGGTTTGCAGGCAGCATCCGACGAGGGAGAGAAAAAGCAGTTGAAGAAAGAAAATGAAATGCTAAAGGCTCAGGTTGCTCAGAGGAAAATTGCATCCGAGACCCCCATTCGCTTATCCCGGGATGAGAAATTGATTGATACTCTTCGGCGCAAGGTGAATGACTACATCTTCGACTTAGACAAAGCAGAAAAGGAATTAGTCAGGGCTCGGAAGCAAATAACTAGAGATGCCGAGGAAAGAGCCAAGTTGGTTCAGCAGCTACAGGATAAGCATGAGTTTGAGGTAGCTCGACTAAGAAAGAAAATTGTTACAGCCACTGTTAAAAGTAACAAGGTCATCAAGGATCTCGAAGAGGAAAGAGAACATTGTTACACAACTATGGCTCGATTAGAGTTGGAGCTGCAGCAAATACAGAAGGATAACCAACATACTTTAGATGCTCGCACTGAACAGATCAGCCGATTGCTTCAAGAGAAAGGGGTTATTCGAGGGATAATTGTTCATATTGCTCAGTACATCACCCGGAAGAGACAGCTATGTGAAGACATGTCCCGGGCAACATTTGTGTCAGCAGTGAAGTTCTTTGTGCAGCAAGTCATGTCCGACCTAGATAGGCTCCAAAGGGATTAGCATATAGGCCCGCGGCAAGACCGAACGATGTCTCGCGGGCACTAGGAGCATTAATGTATTCTTGGGGCATGCATTCTGTATTTATGTTTCTTTGCATTAGCATTACAACATCATCTTGTAAATCAATGTTTTTGAGCTATCAATGAAAATCAAGAGTTGTTGTCAATCCTTTTGCTTTATGTTAATTCTTTAATTACGATAGGCAAATAAATAGGAACGCAAATTAATAAAGAAATAAGGGAAAAGAAAATAGAGAAAGAAAAGGAAAAGAAAAGAAAAAGAGAGAAAAAAAAAGAAAGAAAAAAAAAGAAGAAAAAAAAAGAGATGATTGGTTCAAATAAGCGAATGCCGGGATGATGCATGACGATCCAAGGAAAATGTGTTTATTCTAAATCGTTGCATCTTATCTCTTCATGTGCTAACCACTAACGGGTGTTGTTGTTTATGAGATTCAGATTCTAGTTAGCAACTAGCATTCTGGCTACTCACCCCTACAACACAAGATATAAGAAAATGACAAAGGCTGTGTCGCAAGAGATTGAAGCAACAGTCATGGATCCCATCCAGGAGGAGGAAATTGTGGACGTAATGGGGATGAAGGAAGAGATGTACAAACTCAAATAGCAGATGGCCGAGATGTACCAAGCTTGGTCAAGGGGTCAACCCTTGCCAACTTATCCTGCTAATCCCACATACATCCCTCCAACTAATCCCAACCCTGAGCCAGCCACGATGAATTCATCCTCTACATATCCCGACTATCACCACTACTATGCTTCCACCTCCCAAGTGCCACCACCTCTGACAAAACAAGCACCACCCCAGCCACCCCAGGTTGCTCCGGTATATGTGGCACCTCCACCTGCCGCCTTACACAAATCATCTAGTGAACCATTGTTCCATGTACAAGACCCCCACTACTACCCACCTGAGCCGACCTTCCGACAACATGAATCTCACACTCCGTTGATGCAGACGAATCAAAGAGAAACCGGTTAAGAATGCATAACGGGAGGAGATGGCCAGGAAAATGAAGAGTTTGGAGCATGCCTTTCGTAACATGCAAGGGTTAGGGGGACAAGTAAGTGTGGCGTACAAAGACCTATGTCTATTTCCGGAAGTGCAACTTCCTGTCGGATTCAAGTTGCCGAAGTTTGACATGTACAGTGGACACGGAGATCCGGTGGCCCATCTTAGAGGATACTGCAGAAAGATGTGGGGCGCAGGGGGCAGGGATGAGCTTTTGATGGCATATTTCAGCCAAAGTTTGAGTGGTTCCGCTTTGGAATGGTACACGCGCCAAGATCACACCAGATGGTTTATCTGGGATGATCTCGCACAAGCATTCGCGAACCATTTTCAGTACAATTTGGAAATCATACCGGATAGATTGTCACTCACAAAGATGGAGAAGAAACCTGGTGAAAGCTTTGTAGAGTACGGTTTTAGGTGGAGAGAACAGGCGGCGAGGGTGGATCCGCCGATGAAGGAAGGTGAAATGGTGGATTGTTTCTTGCAGGCTTTGGAGCCTACCTATTATGGACACCTAGTGTCAGCTATTGGGAAGAGTTTTAATGAGGTTGTGAAGATGGGAAGTTTCGTGGAAGAAGGTTTAAAAACTAACAAGATTATGAGTTTTTCAGCAATCAAGGCCACAAATCAGGCCATTCAGACTGGGAATGGAGGAACCGTTGGGAAGAAGAAGAAAAAAGAAGTGGCAGTTGTGGAGAGCAAGCCTTGGAACCGCAGCCAATACCATCACCCACCACGACCATACCAGCCATACCCACCAACCCCGTATAACCCACCAACCACATATAACCCACCAACCACATATAGCCCACCAGCATCATACAACCCACCTCCACCATACTACCCACCAACTACCCCGCACTACCACAATCCACAAGCCCAAACTTATCCACCACCACCACAGGTATGACGAGCCCAAGCCCCGCAGAATGTTTACCACACACAAAATACATACCCTTCTTCTAGAGCTTACAGAAACCCAAACAAACCCAATTTAGGCCCGATCCGGAGATGAGGAATAGGAATCAAGCGAAGAAAACATTCACCCCGTTGGGGGAGTCCTATACTAGCCTCTATCACAGATTGAAGGAATTGGGAATGTTGAGCCCAATCGAGTCTAAGCTTCCAAACCCACCTCCAAAGAACATCGATCAGTCGGTCAGGTGCGAGTATTGCTCTGGAGCACCGGGACACGACACTGAGAAATGTTGGCATTTGAAGAACGCTATTCAAGAACTCATTGATAGCCGGAGGATTGAAGTGCGGGCTCCGGAGGCCTCGAACATTACTCAGAACCCACTACCAGCTCACCATGAAGCACATATAATAGAGTTGGCACAAGAGGAGAGCAACCGGAAGCCAACCCAGTCTGTCATGATGATCAAGGCCAGTAGCAAAGCAGAGAAGGAAATTGAGAAAAGAAAAGTGATAGCTGAAGAACCAGTGAAAAGGCAACCAGTGGTGGAAAATTTGAAAGTTGTAGTACCAGGTGTGAAACCAGTGTTAACAGTGAAAGGCGCAAGCGTGAAACCGGTAATTATAAGACCAGTGGTACAGATGCCGGTGGTAGATACCAAGGCTGTACCTTGGAACTACAACAAGGTGGCAGTGATTTACAAAGGGAAAGAGGTGTCTGGAGAAATCAATGAGACGCACGGTCTAACTCGGTCCGGGAGGTGTTTTGCCCCGGAAGAGTTAAGGAAAATGAAGGTAGTGAAAGAGAGTCAGTTGAAGAAGCCTGTGTCCGAAGAAGAAGAGGAAGAGTTCCTCAAGAAGATAAAATCTCAAGATTACCTCATAGTGGAATAGTTGAGGAAAACACCCGCACAAATCTCTTTGCTCTCGTTGTTGATCCATTCGGAAGAACACAGAAAAGCTCTAATGAAGATATTGAACAAGGCGCATGTCCCCGAGAAGATCTCGGTTTGTCATCTCGAAAAGATTACCAACAAGATCTTCGAATCCAATAAGATTACATTCTCAGACAGTGAATTGCCCGTTGAGGGAACCGAGCATAATAGGGCGCTTTATCTCACAGTGAAGAGCGAGGAGTCAGTGGTTACTAAGGTACTGATAGATAATGGCTCGAGTGCAAACATTTGCCCATTGTCAACTCTTGGGAAGCTGAGTATCAGCCCTGACAGAATTCGGAGAAACAATATAAATGTGAGAGGATTTGATGGTGGAAGTAAGAACACTTTGGGGGACATCGTCTTGGAGGTGACCATCGGGCCCGTGGATTTTACAATGGAATTTCAGGTATTGGACATTGCTGTATCTTACAATCTATTGCTGGGCCGACCATGGATCCACGCAGCCAAAGTCGTGCCGTCATCCTTGCACCAAATGGTCAAGTTTGAATGGGAGCAACAAGAAGTCGTAGTGCATGGAGAGGAAAATACCTGCAATGTTGTGATGCCATTTGATGATGCTGATGGAGACAAAGGTCCTTGGGTATACCAGGTAACGGATACCATAACAGTGAACAAAATTGCTGAAGGAGAGAAACTGCCGATCCCTACGGTAGCACCTACTGCTGTGATGGTGGCCCGAGAAATGCTTAAAAACGGGTTTGCACTAGGAAAAGGGCTGGGGATAGCTTTGCCAGGAATCACCCAACCAGTTCCGCTAGCAGTGAACAAAGACACTTTCGGCTTGGGGTTCAAACCCACCTATGCCGACATCCAGAAAGCTTACAAAACCAAAAAGAAGAACTGGACCCTGCCTATACCTATCCCCAAACTATCCGACACCTTTGCCAAGCCTGGTACTAAACATCTGACATCTGCTACGTCAAGGTACATTGAGACCTGACCCGATGAAGAGCTCTTGATGAGGTTTGAGAAGATATTTGGGGATGTGAACATGGTTGAAATGGGGGAAGGTACTAGCAGGATGGACGTGCAATTCGTGGGATGTGGTGTTATGCTCAACAACTGGGAAGTCACTCCTTTCCCGATCAGGAAGGAGTCTTGGTAGTTAGCTCTTGAAAATTCATCATCATTTCCCCGGAAAAGCAATTGTTACTCTTATAGTCCCCCCACCTCACATGAAAAAATCAAAATGTATCCAAAACTTTGTTCATCTTTTTGATATCAATGAAATGCAGTTTTCTTCTTTCTTCATTTTTTGCCTTATTTTTTATTTTTTCTTTTGTACAGTTCCATATGTGCTGATTCTGATGACATGTCATGCGTGAAGGATTCCCGACCCAGTTCTGACGGTCGCATTATCATACAAGAAATTGAGGAGGATAGTGAGATAGAATGTGAGGATGAGGAAGCCCTGGAGGAAATAAGTAAGGACATGAACCAATATGAGGAAAAACCCAAACCGAACTTGAGTGAGACAGAATCCATCAATTTGGGAAGTGAAGATAATGTCCGAGAAACAAAAATCAGTGTACATTTAGAAGCCTCCCTCAGGGAAGTGTTAATAAAGTTGCTGCATGAATTCAAGGACATCTTTGCTTGGTCCTATGATGACATGCCGGACATAGCACTGATTTGGTGGTACATAAGTTACCTATTTATCCTGAATGCCGGCCAGTGAAGCAAAAGTTGAGAAAGTTCAAAACGGACATCAGCGTGAAGATAAAAAAAGAGGTTAATAAGCAGTTTGAGGCGAAGGTCATACGAGTCACCAAATACCCCACCTGGTTGGTGAATGTTGTGCCGGTCCCAAAGAAAGATGGAAAAACCAGAGTGTGTGTGGACTACAGAGACCTCAACAAAGCCAGTCCAAAGGATGATTTCCCATTGCCAAACATCCACATATTGATCGACAATTGCGCCAAGCATGAGATCGGTTCATTTGTAGATTGTTAGGCCGGTTATCACCAGATCCTGATGGACGAAGAAGACGCGGAGAAAACTGCTTTCATTACACCTTGGGGAACGTATTGCTATAGAGTGATGACGTTTGGATTGAAGAATGCCGGAGCAACTTATATGAGGGCAATGACCACGATGTTTCATGACATGATGCACCAAGAAATCGAAGTGTATGTGGACGATGTCATCATAAAGTCCAAAAAGCAACATGATCATGTGAGGGATTTGAGAAAGTTTTTCCAAAGACTCCGGAGGTACAATCTTAAACTCAATCCTGCGAAGTGCGCCTTCGGAGTACCTTCAGGAAAGCTGTTGGGGTTCATAGTGAGTCGGCGGGGTATTGAACTAGATCCGTCAAAGATCAAAGCCATCCAGAGTCTACCTCCGCCGAAGAACAAGAAGGAAGTAATAAGCTTATTGGGAAGGTTGAATTACATTAGCCAGTTCATCGCTCAGGTTGACATCAACATGTGAGCCGATCTTCAAGTTGTTAAAGAAAGATGCAGCAGTGAAATGGACCGACGAATGTCAGGAAGCCTTCGACAAGATCAAGGAATATTTAGCCAATCCTCCAGTGCTAGTTCCTCCAGAGCCGGGGCGACCTCTGATCTTGTATCTGACAGTGCTTGACAACTCCTTTGGTTGTGTGCTAGGGCAACACGATGAGACGAGCAAGAAAGAGCAAGCTATATATTACCTCAGTAAGAAGTTCACATCTTATGAGGTAAAATATACTCAGCTAGAAAGAACTTGTTGTGCATTGACTTGGGCAGCTCAGAAACTGAAGCATTACTTGTCGGCATATACCACGTACTTGATATCACGGTTGGACCCTTTGAAGTATATATTCCAGAAACCCATGCCTACAGGAAGACTTGCTAAATGGCAAATTCTGCTCACAGAATTTGACATTATTTATGTAACTCGTACGGCGATGAAGGCGCAGGCAGTTGCAGACCACTTAGCAGAGAATCTCGTGGATGATGAATATGAGCCATTAAAGACGTATTTTCCGGATGAGGAGGCAATGAATGTCGAAGAAATAGAACAAGATGAGAAGCCAGGATGGAAGATGTACTTCGACGGAGCCGTCAACAGTAAGGGAGTTGGTATCAGATCAGTACTCATTCCAGAAACGGGTCAACACTATCCCGTCACAGCTCAGCTTCGATTTTTCTGTACCAACAATATGGCCGAATACGAGGTGTGTATATTGGGATTAAGGATGGCAATAGACATGGGTATTCAAGAGATTTTGGTCATGGGTGACTCGGATCTCTTGATACACCAAATCCAGGGAGAATGGGAAACAAGGGATTTGAAATTGATACCTTACCGGCATTGTTTGCATGAGTTGTCCCAAAGATTCCAGTTCATAGAATTCAAACATATCCCAAGAATGCACAATGAGGTTGCAGATGCTTTGGCCACACTGTCCTCTATGCTACATCATTCGGACAAAACCTATATAGATCCACTCCAGATCCAGGTGCGTGATCAGAATGCTTACTGCTTTGCTGTGGAAGGAGAATTGGATGGAGAACCGTGGTATCATGACATCAGGGAATACTTGAAGGCTGGGAAATACCCGGAGCAGGCCACTGGAGATCAGAAAAGAGCTATCAGACGCTTGGCTAATGGTTTTTTCCTCAGTGGAGGAGTTATATATAAGAGAACACCAGACCTGGGATTGTTGAGGTGTGTGGATGCACAACAAGCTGATGAGATTATGATTGAAGTACATGCTGGAGCCTGTGGACCCCATATGAGCGGGTATGTCCTAGCAAAGAAGATTCTGAGAGCCGGGTATTATTGGCTCACTATGGAGCGTGATTGTATCAGGTACGTGAGGAAATGTCACCAATGCCAAGTACATGGAGATCTAATTCACTCTCCGCCTTATGAATTGCATACGATGTCTGCGCCTTGGCCGTTTGTTGCTTGGGGCATGGATGTTATCGGACCAATAGAGCCAGCAGCTTCCAATGGGCATAGATTCATTTTGGTTGCGATTGATTACTTCACCAAGTGGGTTGAGGCGAAGACATTCAAGGCGGTGACAAAGAAAGCGGTGGTGGACTTTGTGCATGAAAATATCATATGCCGGTTCGGAATTCCCAAGGTGATCATCACAGATAATGGAGCCAATCTAAACAGTCACCTCATGGCGGAAGTTTGCCAGAGATTTAAGATCACACATCGCAACTCCACACCTTATAGGCCAAAGGCGAATGGGGCAGTAGAAGCGGCAAATAAGAATATCAAGAAGATCCTTAGGAAAATGGTGGAGGAATCCAGGCAATGGCATGAGAAGTTACCTTTTACTCTTATGGGATATCGCACAACAGTGCGCACTTCTATTGGCACCACACCTTATTCATTGGTATATGGGACGGAGGCTGTTATACCCGCATAAATAGAAATACCGTCATTGCGGATGAAAGCTGAAGCTGGAATAGATGACGAAGAATGGGTAAAAGCCCGGTTGGAACAATTGAGTCTGATTGATGAAAAGAGGTTGGCCGCAGTTTGCCATGGGCAATTGTACCAACAGAGAATGGCCAGAGCATACAATAAGAAGGTGCGTCCTCGGAAGTTTGAAGTTGGACAACTCGTATTGAGGCGTATCTTACCGCATTGGGCCGAGGCAAAGGGCAAATTTGCGCCAAACTGGCAGGGACCATTTGTGGTATCGCGGGTGTTGTCCAATGGGGCATTATATTTGACAGATGTTGAAGGAAAATGCGTAGAGACTGCTATCAATTCAGATGCGGTCAAAAGATACTATGTATGACTCCTTTTCAATTGTATGATTGTATTTTGTTGTGATTTTGGAATTGAAATGACGAAGGCGTTTTATTCTCTATCCAAACACTTTATCCATTGACACCCCTTTGAGCTATGATTAATATATTCTTTCATACCCCTCTCTCGGAATCGCTCATAGCGCAATAAAGAAAATGAAAATTGAAATTGACGAAATGAAAAATGATGAATGAATGAAAGATGAAACAAAAAGGGAAAAAGTAAGAAAAAAAAGAGAAAAAGAAAAAGAGAAAAAGAAAAAGAAATCGGGAAAAAGTCAAAAGAAATTCATTAACTGATGACGTTTAATGAACTACGTTTGACTTGATCCCGAAAGGGTACGTAGGCAGCCTCGCTGAGGTTCAGTCATGACAAAAAAAAATCCAAAAATTCCCCACATATTGAAACTGGGGCAGAAGTTATATTGAATAATTTCGAGAGTTGTAAATATTTTTGAACCCTCGTAAATTTTTGAGCCTTTATACCTTTCTTTCTTTAATCCATCCAAAAGCCACGTTACAGTACAAAGAAAGACCTTCTGATCAATTCCAAAATGATAACAGATGCAATGAAGGAAGAACAAAACATTGGACAACACCCGTGGTATAGAAAACAAAAAGACAAAAGGAAAAATGAAAAAATGAAAAAAATTAGAGAGTCTCATCGGTGAAAACCTTAACCGGCACTGTGAAGCGATTGTGAGTTTGAGAGAAATAACATGAGAGACTCTTGTCAGTGAAAACCTTTAACGGCACTGCAGGGAAAATGTGAGGACTGAGAGAATAAATGAGAGAGTCTTATTTTCACGACCCCAGATCCGGTCGTGATGACGCCCAGCACACTGCTAGGCCAGCCCGACCAATCAACAACAATCGTAGAGCTATGAGCTCGCCTTATCCCATTTAAGCATATCAATTGTAAAATAACAGTGATGGATATATCGAAACAGGGGAACCAAGTCCCAACGCATACCAACTCCCATAGACCGAAGGGTCAAGAGTCATGAGCCTCTACAGAGTATACAAAGCGTAAATAGCCAATATAACTATGCACAACTGTGGGATGGTCAGAACAAAAATATAGACAAACTCGAGAATCAGGTCCTACGAACGCTGGCAGCTACCTCGACTGTCCAAAAGCACTCCCGGGCCGCAATTGAATCAGCCCTGCTGTGATGTACCTGGATCTGCACACAAGGTGCAGGGAGTCTGGTGTGAGTACTTCCAACTCAGCAGTAATAAAAGTAAATAATGCTGAAGGGAAGAAAACCTCGCAAGGCACTATCTCATGCTACACAATACAGAACTATCTTTATTCCTTACCAGCATATGTGAGTAGATTATTAGAAATCTCAATTTTTAGCTTCTTTCTTTCATGAAACATACCAATACCTGGAACAATCTCAAACAGTGCAAGTCCGCACTCAAATCAGCCCCTCGGGCTCAGCACTCCTTATCAATTTGCACCAGGAGATCTGGTCAATAAGGCAACTAATGCATGTGTGCCAGTAATGTATGAGTGCTAAATGTTATGCCACGTAGTACACGTAAACCAATGTATGTATTCCATGCAATGCATATGACCGCTACGGCGTGTAGCCCGATCTAATTTGGGTACCCGTGCTCACTGTGGGGGTTCAGATTCCGGAGGGGCTCCTACAGCCCAAGCACAATATATCACACCTGCTGCGGCGCGCAGCCCGATCCATATACCACTGCGGCGTGCAGTCCGATCCATGCATGTGTATGCATATGCTCACATAAATTATCATGCCCTAACATTTGGCCCTCGGCCCCAATATCATATTAGCTCACAGCTAAAAATGTAATTAAGACATTGTTCAAGTTTTTCATAACCTTATAAAAATGCTGAATAGCAAAATACCATTTAAAACCTTAAATTTAGATAAAAATATGCACAATGTTATCAAGACAATGATACCAATCCCCGAAGGATTCAAATAATCGGCACGAAGCCCAAGCATGATAATTAGTCCAATTCATTTCAACAATTAGGTGTTATTATTAATTACGCGGGACGGACCAAGTCACAATCCCCAATGGTGCTCTACCCCACGCCCGTTATCCGGCATGCAAGTCACCTCAATACAGCACTAAGATGTGCAAGTCCGGGGTTTACTAACCCTCAGGACATCATTTACAAGTATTACCCACCTCGAACCGACGTAAACCATTGCCCGCGACACCTTAGCTCCTCGAACCGGCATCCACGCACGTCAAAACTAGTCAAAATCAGTACAAATATATCAAAATAGGCTAATGGAACATAACCCAATCGAAAGAACTCGAAAAATATCAAAAATCACGAAATTTGCAAAACCCGAGCCCCGGGCCCACATCTCGAAAAAATTCGAAATTCATATTTCCAGAATCCTCGTCTCGCCACGAGTCCATACATATAAAATTTACCAAAATCGGAGTTTGATTGGCCTTTCAAAACCCAAATTTTCGTTTTCAATATCTAGGCCACAATCCTTCACAATTTCTACCCAAATTCATGAAGATTGATGTTAATTCTACCATAAAATGATGTTTTTGAGTCAAGAAACTTACCTCCGATGAATACCCGATGATTTCCCGATGATTTCCCAGCGTTTTCCCGTGATTTCTTCTCTCTAGGGCTCAAAAATGGGGTTTTCTGTTCTGCAATTTAATTTCACTGCCAGACAAATTTGCTCTTCGCGTTCGCGTGAGCTCCCACGCGTTCGCGATGCCCAGCATCATTTTACTCTTCGCGTTCGCATTACCTATCACGCGTCCGCGATGCACTAATCCATTTTCCCTTCGCGAACATGACATGCTCCACGCGTTCGCGATGCACATTTCTTCAGCCATCCGGAGATCCTTCTACGTGAACGCGGCCTCCATCCACGCGAACGCGATGCTTCACTATTTCCCCTTACGCGATCGCGACCAACACCATCGCGAACGCGATGCTTCCCAGATTCCTTCTATACGAATGCGGCTCTCCTCCTCGCGAACGCAATGACCAAGGTGCCCCAGCCTACGCGAACGCTGGCCTTGCCCTCGCGAACGCGAAGGCTTAGCCTTCTGCACAGTGATCTGCAATTTACAGCAGACTTTGCCAAGTTCAAAATGCCCGGATGATGGTCCGAATTCACCCCGAGGCCCCCGAGACCCCAACGAAAACCACCGTCAGACTCCAAAACATGATACGAACTTGTTCCAATCATGAAAACACCATCCTAAACATCAAAATCACCAATTACACAAGGATTCAAGCCTAAGTTTCTTCAAAATTTCCGAATTGCTCATTCAATCAAAAAACTCGACCAAACGACGTCCGAATGACCTGAAAATTTGCAGGCATATCTAAAATCAACTAACGGAGCTACTGCAACTATCGAAATTCCATTCCGACTCCCGGATCAAAATCTCACCTACCATTCGGATTTCACCAAAATTCAACTTTAGCCAATTCAAGCCTAAAACTACACCAGGCCTCCACATTCAATTCCGATTGCTCTCCTAAGTCATAAATGATCCTCCAAAACTAGTCGAATCATCAGAATCTGATTCCGAGCACTCTAACTCAATAGTCAACTCTAGGTTGACTTTTCATATTCAAACTCCCTTCAAACATGCTATTTGCTTCATTTTCAATTCAGTTCACTCCTAACTCACCCGATAGGTTGTAACACTGATATATAAAAGCATAATATATGTAAATGCAAGGTAACGGGGTGGAAATTCCTGTAGCGATGGGCCGGATCGTTACATTCTCCCCAACTTAAAAAAATGCTCGTCCTCGAGCGGACTTAGAGTTGTACTAGAAGCAACCCAATAGTTGAATGACCTTACCAAGCATATATTCGGGCGATCATACGTCACCCTATCTCACACAAGTCCGAAAACACCATATAGTCAAAATTTCACAGACCATCTGAACCATAAATCACATTGCACTTTCTGAAATTTCCCATGCCTATCTATATCAATATTAATATCATTTTTCTTCAAATTACTCATAGAATTCACATATTCTATCACAAAATCTTTCCGGCTACATTCCTGGATCATGCACGTAAATCTAGGCAACATAAAAATGAGGTTTCCAAGGCCTCGAAAGTGCGGAACAAGTGAGGAAAACAGGTGATGACCCTTTGGGTCGTCACATCCTCCACCTCTAAAACAACCGTTCGTCCTTGAACGGACAAGAGAAGGAAGTACCTGAGTCGGGGAACAAATGTGGGTAGCGGCTCCGCATATCAGACTCGGACTCCCAGGTCGATGCCTCAGGAGGCTGACCTCTCCACTGAACACGCACAGAAGGAAAACTCTCCGACCTTAACTGTCGAACCTGCCAGTCTAGAATGGCCACCGGCTCCTCTTCGGAGGATAAATCATTGTCCAATTGGACGGTACTGAAGTCTAACACATGTGTGGGATCGTCGTGGTACCTTCGAAGCATAGATACATGAAAAACTGGGTGCAGTGCTGATAAGCTAGGTGGCAGAGCTAGTCTGTAAGCCACCCCTCCCACTCGGTCCAGAATCGCAAATGGACCAATATACCTAGGGCTGAGTTTTCCCTTCTTCCCGAACCTCATCACGCCCTTCATAGGCGATACTCGGAGAAATACCCGCTCACCATCCATGAAATCCACATCTCTGACCTCACGATCCGCATAAGTCTTCTGTCTGGACTGAGCTGAACGCAATCTCTCCTGGATAGTCTTGACCTTGTCTAAGGCCTCATGTACTAAGTTTGTACCCAGCAACCGAGCCTCTCCCGGCTCAAACCATCCGACTGGAGACCGACATCTCCTACCATACAATGCCTCATACGGGGCCATCTGAATGCTAGACTGGTAGCTGTTGTTGTAGGCGAACTCCGCTAATGGTAGAAACTGGTCCCACGAGCCTCCAAAATCAATAACACAGGCTCGGAGCATGTCTTCTAGGATTTGAATAGTCCTCTCGGACTGACCGTCCGTCTGAGGATAAAAAGTTGTACTCAATTGGACCTGGGTGCCTAACCCCTGCTGGACCACCCTTCAGAAACGCGAGGTAAACTACGTACCCCGATCTGAGATAATAGACGCCAGCACCCCATAAAGGCAAACAATCTCCCTGATGTAAATCTCTGCAAACCTCTCCGATGAGTAAGAGACAGATATTGGAATGAAGTGTGCTGACTTGGTCAGCCTACCAACAATGACCCAAATAGCATCAAATTTCCTCCGAGTCAAAGGGAGTCCAGTAATGAAGTCCATTGTGATACGCTCCCATTTCCACTCGAGAATTTCGATTCTCTAGAATACACCACCAGGCCGCTAGTGCTCATATTTCTCCTTCTGAGAATTTGGACATAGAGCGACATACGCAATGATGTCCTTCTTCATCCTGCGCCACCAATAGTGCTGCCGTAAATCCTGATACATCTTCTCGGCGCCCGAGTGAATAGAATATCGCGTACTGTGGGCCTCTGCTAAGATCAACTCGCGAATCCCCTCGACATTAGGCCCACAAACTAGACCATACAATATCAATACTCCATCATCATCTAGAGTTACCTTCATGGCACCTCCCCGTCTTACAGTATCTCTCAAGTCACGCAAATGAGGATCATAAATTTGCCTCTCACGGATACGTTCTAATATAGATGAACGAGCGACCGTGCAGGCTAACACCCTACTAGGCTCAGAAATGTCTAGTCTCAAAAACTGGTTGGCTAAGGCTCGGACATCTAGAGAAAGTGGTCTCTGACTGACCAGAATGTACGCGAGACTACCCATGCTGGCAGACTTTCTACTCAACGCATCGTCCACCACATTGGCCTTACCTGGGTGATATAGGTGATATAGGATAGTAACATCATAGTCTTTCAGCAACTCTAACCATCTCCGCTGTCGTAGATTCAACTCCTTTTGCTTGAACAAGTACCGTAGGCTTTTGTGATCAGTGTATACCTCACACGTCACACCATATAGATAATGCCTCTAGATTTTTAAGGCATGAACCATTACTGCCAGCTCAAGATCATGAACTGGATAATTCTTCTCATGTATTTTCAACTGTCTTGAAACATAATCAATAACTTTACCATCCTGCATCAATACCGCCCCAAGCCCCGTACGGGATGTATCACAGTAAACTGTATAAGGCCCTGCACCCGTAGGTAGTATCATCACTGGTGCTATAGTCAAGGCTGTCTTCAGCTTCTGAAAGCTCGCCTCACACTCATCTGACCACTGGAAATGGGCACCCTTTTGGGTCAACCTGGTCATCAGGGCTGTAATAGAAGAGAACCCCTTTACAAATCGACGGTAGTAACCTGCTAACCCCAAGAAACTCCGGATCTCGGTCGCTGAAGCTGGTCGAGGCCAATTCTGAACTGCCTCAATCTTCTTTGGGTCCATCTGAATGCCTTCCACTGATACAATATGACCCAAAAATGCCACCGAACTCAACCAGAACTCACACTTTGAAAATTTGGCATATAGCTGATTATCCTTCAGAGTCTAAAGAACCACTCTGAGGTGTTGTTCGTGCTCTTCCTGGCTACGGGAGTATACCAAGATGTCATCTATAAAGACTATCACGAACATATCTAAATAAGGCATGAATACCCGATTCATCAACTCCATTAATGCTGCTGGGACATTGGTCAACCCGTAGGACATGACCAAGAATTCATAATGCCCGTATCTAGTGCGAAAGGCTGTCTTAGGAATGTCAGCCGCCCTGATCTTCAGCTGATGGTAGCCTGACCTCAAGTCTATTTTTGAGAACACCCTCACCCCTTGGAGCTGGTCAAATAAATCATCAATCCTCGGTAGTGGATACTTTTTCTTTATCGTCACTTTGTTTAATTGTCGATAGTCAATACACATCCGCATCGAGCCATCCTTCTTCTTCATAAATAATACGGGTGCTCCCTAGGGAGAAACACTGGGCTTGATAAAGCCCTTTTCTAGAAGGTCTTGCAACTGATCTTTTAACTCATTTAACTCCAGTGGGGCCATACGATAGGGTGGAATAGAGATGGGCTGAGTGCCCGGTGCCAGATCAATACAGAAATCAATATCCCTGTCGGTTGGCATGCCTGGCAGGTCTGAAGGGAAAACCTCGGGAAACTCTCGTATAATAGGAACTGAATTAATAGAAGGAATTTCCGCGTTGGAATCACGAACATACGCCAAATAAGCTACAGACCCCTTCTCGACCATGCGTCGAGCCTTAACATAGGAAATAACAGTGCGAACGGAGTGGCCTGAGGTCCCTCTCCACTCTAGTCGGGGTGACTCTGGCAAGGCCAAGGTCACTGTCTTGGCATGACAATCTAAGATAGCATGTTACGAGGACAACCAGTCCATCCCTAATATGACATCGAAATCCACCATGTCTAATAGCAACAAATCAACACGGGTCTCAAGATCCCCAAAAATAACTACGCATGAACAATGCACCTGGTCGACTACTATAGAGTCATCCACTGGTGTGGACACATAAACTGGAACATCCAGGGCATAGTTAGGCATGGCCAGATACGATGCAAAGTAGGAAGACACATATGAATATGTAGACCTAGGGTCAAATAATACTGAAGCACCTCTGTCACAAACAAGAATGGTACCTGTAATCACAGCATCTGATGCCTCTGCCTCTGGCCTAGCTAGTAAAGCATAATATTGGGGATCAGCACCTCTTCTCTGAGCTACATCTCTGGGACGGTCATCCACTGGCTGACCCCCGCCTCTCGCTGGATGGGCAGGCTGAGGGTCAGCTGGGGCCTAAATCATGGGACGAGGCCCCGCTGCTGAGTGTTGCCCGTCGCTCGAGGGTAGAACCTGACAAAATGACCTGGGTCACCACAACCGTAGCAACTTCTAGGCTGATGGGGCTGATGGCCCTGACGACCTGAATGGCTTCCACGAACACTCTGAAGAGGCTGAGCATTAATAGGAGGCTGATCTGAATACTGCTCGCGAAACCCACGATCACCTGGTCCACCCTGTGAAGCCTGAAGGGCGAAATGGAAAGTCCTGGAAGACTGGCCCCTATCAAAAGATTCCCTGCCTCCAGAAGAAGAACCACTAAATCTGCCGGAATGACGAGGCCTCTTGTCGAAGGATAACCACCTCCCCGAGCAAGAGCCATCTCAACTCTACGAGCTACATTAGCTGCCTCCTGAAAAGATATATCACTCCCAACTCCCATAGCCATCTGAAGTCTAATAGGCTAATTTAGTCCATCTATAAACTTGCGGACCCTCTCCCGATCTGTGGGGAGTATCACAATCGCATGACGTGCCAGATCAACAAATCTCATCTCATACTGAGTGACAGTCATAGTACCCTACTGGAGGCGCTCAAACTACCTCTGAAGTGCATCCCGCTGAGTAAGAGGTAAAACTTTCTCCAGAAATAACTCTGCAAATTGGTCCCATGATAAAGCCGGGGACCCTGCAGGTTGAGTCAAACAGTAATCTCTCCACCAAGACTTGGAGGATCCTGAAAGCCTGAATGTGCAGAAGTCAACTCGATTGGATCACACTATTCCCATAGTCTTGAGAATCTCGTGGCAGCTAAAATAAGAAATCCTGAGGATCCTCTGATGTGGCACCGCTGAAAGTAGTGGTAAACAGCTTGGAGAATCGATCAAGTCTCCATAAGGAATCAGAAGTCATGGCCGCTCCATCTCCGGCCTGAGCTGTGGCACCTGACTGAGTAGCCACAGCTGGCTGAACCAATGGTGCCTGAGGCTGGGGAGCTACTGGCTCCGGAGTACGTGTAACAGGAGTCTGGGCCCCTCCTCCAGCCTGAGAAGCGGCTGGTGCAGCTGGTAATAAGCCTGCTCTGGCAATGCTGTCCATAAAACCCTCTATCCTGACCAAAGCCTCCCGAAGATCCGGGGTAAATAAGGCCTCTCCTGGGACCTGAGCTGGGCCCACTGGTGCTGCTGGGACTGGAACCTCCTCACCAATCTCGACATGAGGCTCCACCTCTGGAATAGCTGCCGGGGGTTGAGCTCTGCCCCTACCACGACCTCTGCTACGGCCTCGGCCCCTGCCCCTCACGGGAGCTGCCTGGGGCTCAAGCTGCTGATCGACGGACGAAGAAGCGCGTGTCCTCACCATCTGCGAAAGGACAGAGTAGAAATTCAATCAGTATTTGAGGAACAAATCGCACGACAAGAAGGAACAAATGAGAGACTCTTTCCTAACTCAATAGACTCTGGAGGACAAGTACAGACGTCTCCGTACCTACCTCCCAAACTCTACTAAGCTTGTTTGTGAGTGGTGAGACCTATGTAACCTAGAGCTTTGATACCAACTTGTCATGACCCGGATTTTCCCCCGACATCAGGATCGTGATGGCGCCTACTCGTGGTAGCTAGGCAAGCCACTATATTCAATATTATCCTATTCATATCATTATTTTTATACTCATATTTACCAACAAGAGAAATAAATATTCGATTTAATAAATGCGGAAGACTTTCTAAATAGGGATAAATAATGCCAAGGTAAAAAACTAATGAAATCCTCTACCCAAGATGTACAGTCACCAACTTACGAACTACTAATGAATACTACACATAATGGTTTGAAGGAAAATAACAAATATCTGTCTGTCTCGGAACAATGAGACCACAACAAATAGTATAAGTAAATAAAAGAGACGCCGGTCCTGCGGACTCCTGCAAGCTACCTCAGGCTTGGAAATGCTCAACTCCCATGAATACTCTACTGCTACTGCTGCTCCTGCTCAAAACCTGGACTTGTGCAAAAACGCACAAAAGTGCAGTATCAGCACATTCCGACCCCATGTGCTGGTAAGTGCCTAGCCCATCCCGGCGAAGTAGTGACAAGCCTAGGACCAGACACTCATGTAAACCTGTGCAGTTCTATATATATAGGTACACCACAATATAACAAGGAATATGAAGTAACAATTCAACGAGAATTATCATAAAAGGGGAAACACAACAGATATCAACAACTATTAAATCAGGAATGGAAATCAGAGTATAATGGAAATAATTAATATCAAAACAAGGAATATCAAATAGTTGCACGGCATCACCCTTCGTGCTTTTACTCTCATCCTCACATCCATGGTACGGCATGAACCTTCGTGCATGGTTCAAATAACAATGGCATGGAATGTTCCTTCATGCATAATCAATATCACAAGGCACGGCATCATCCTTCGTGCATAATCAATAACAAGGCACGGCATTACCCTTCGTGCATAATCAACAATATAAAGCACGGCATGATCCTTCGTGCAAAAATCAGTAAAACAAGGCACGACATCACCCTTCGTGCATTATCACTCTTCCTCAGCCAAATAACAATCGCAGTTAAGGGCAAAAGAATGAAAACAATAATCATGAACCGTCCCGGCAAGGGACACATTAATCATCACAACAAGGTCCCGGCAAGGGAAAAACAATAATCACTTTACAACCCGGCAAGGGTTCAAGATTTCATGTTAAAAACATCCCACAATAGATATCAACAACGACTCACGGTCATGTTAGATGCCAGTGTATGGATGCTCGTCACCACAGCCCATACACCACACTCGATCACATAACAAATAGCACATAAATCCTATTCCCTCAAGCTAGGATAGATCAAACACTTACCTCTAGCCTTGAAGTCCAATTTATCCTTCAACTATAGCTTTACCTCGAATTTTAGCTTTCAACTTGCTCGAATCTAATCACAATTGATTCAATTACATTAATAAATACTATATAACTTAGTTTGGATGCTTAAAAATGGTTTTCCCGAAGTTTATCCCAAAGTTTTTCCAAAACGCCCCTGGCCCCACGAGTTTGGAACTTGGGGTTCGGACCAAAATCCAGTTACCCATTCCCTCACGAGTACAAATATATTATTTGTTTCAAAATCGAACCTCAATTCGAGGTCCAATTCCCCAATTCATGAAAACCGTAGGTTCTGCCCAAAAACAAGAATTTCTACCATGAAAACCTTTGATTACTCTTGAAAAACATGTTTAATGATGTTAGGAATTGAAAGAATTAAGTAAAAAGTGACTTACAAGTGTTTTGGAGTGATTTTGCTCTTGGAGGATCGTGTGTGGTGTGTTGGGTTTTGAAAGAATGATGGAAAGAGGTCAAAAATTCGTTATAAGTATAAATTTGCACAGTTGCGGTTATCGCAAATGCGAACCATTGTTCGCGATTGCGAACATAGCAGGCTTGGGGACTGTCAGCATCGCATTTGCGATATTAAGTTCGCATTTGCGAACATGGCTGAATTACTGGGGCCTTCGCATTTGCGACATTTTAGTCGCATTTGGGAAGCTGGGCTATTTACTGAAGGCCTCGCAATTGCGAGGTATAGTTCGCATTTGCGAACCACTACACACCCCTGCCAACTTCGCATTTGCGAAGTCTAGTTCGCATTTGCGAACCAAGGCTAACCTGGCTCTTCTCGCAATTGCGAGAAAATCTTTGCATTTTCGAAGATACCAGCTGGGTGAAAAACCAGCTGTGTTATTTTTCAGAATTTGCTCCAACGGCCTGTCAAATCTTTACCCGAGCCCCCCGGGCTCCAAACCAAATATGTACATAACTTCAAATACATATTACAAACTTGCTCGTGCGATCACATCGCCAATATAACATCGTTTTCATCAAATCAAGCCTCAAGTTCATGATTATCTTTCCTTTAGTTTCATAACTTTCAATTTTTGAAACTCAAGGTTCAAAACACATCAAACGACATCTAAATGTCACCAGACTTTGCAGAAAGCATATATATAATATTTAAGACTTGTACCGGGTATCAAAGCCAAAATACGAGCCCGATACCATGGTCGTTTAATCCATTTTCATTTAATGACTTCCGCAAAAACAATTTAACAAAAAAATTCATATTTTAGGCTCTAGGCCTCAGAATTTGACACCGGACACATGCCCGAGTCCCATATTTTCCTATGGACCTTCCGTGACCGTCCGATCTCGGGTTTGGGTCCGTTTAACAAAAATGTTGACTGAAGTCTTCTATATCAATATTAATATCATTTTTCTTCAAATTTCTCATAGAATTCACATATCCTATCACAAAATCTTTTTGGCTACATGTCCGGATTATGCACGCAAATCGAGGCAATATGAAATGAGGTTTTCAAGGCCTCGAAAGTGCGGAACAAGTGAGAAAAATAGGTGATGACCCTTTGGGTCGTCACATCCTCCACCTCTAAAATAATCGTTCGTCCGCGAACGGACAAGAGAAGGAAGTACCTGAGTCGGGGGAACAAATGTGGGTAACGGCTCCGCATATCAGACTTGGACTCCCAGGTCGACGCTTCAGGAGGTTGACCTCTCCACTGAACACGCACAGAAGGAAAACTCTTCGACCTCATATGTCGAACCTGCCGGTCTAGAATGGCCAGTGGCTCCTCCTTGTAAGATAAATCATTGTCCAATTGGACGGTACTGAAGTCTAACACATGTGTGGGATCGCTGTGGTACCTCCGAAGCATAGATACATGAAAAACTGGGTGCACGGCTGAAAATCACAAGGAAAATACAAAAAAATACAAATAAATGGGATAAATATATTGGGAATAAGTACTAAGGAAAACAAATATAAAACACAAGAAAATATAGAAAATAATAAAATAACTACAATTTGAAAAATACAAAACAAGACAAAATACAAGAAATACAAAAATACAAGGTATTTGGGCCAAATAACAAAATGCATAGCCCAATTAACATCCCAAACAGACCTGGCCCAAATTAAATTGAACTGACTGCCTATATAATATACCAAACGACGACGTATCAAGAGAATAGATCTTGACCGTTGATAAATCGAATCAGACGGACCAAAGTGAACGGTTGCCTACTAAACGAAACGACGTCGTTAATTGAAATGATCACAGCTGTCCATCTAATTAATCAAACAGATGAAAGCAGTGTCATACTTAAACCAAACGACATCGTTTAATCAAAGCAATAGGGACCGTCTAAAACAAGACGACATCGTTTAGGGGAACTAAATCCTAGCCATTCATCCATTCTAATCTAATGGATGAGAATCAATATCACACTTTTGATATATATCTACACTCTCACACGTTTAATCTCTCATTATGCACACTCACCCTCTCAGAGACAAACCCTAGCCACCCTCACTCCCCTTCCTCCTCTCCACAGGCCACCGGAACCCTACCGGTGGTCTATTACTATTTATCTTCTCCGAACAAAGCCACCAGCCCCTGAACCTCCTCCTCCTCCACTACCACCATATCACACTAGCCCTATCCAAATACCCTCCATCTCCCCAAATCTTGAAACTCCGGTCACCGGAACCCTAGTCGGTGACCACCAACCAATGAACCAGCCTTCCTCTTTTACACCCTAGAACCGCCTTGAAATTCTCTATCACCCCATCTAAGTCCCATCCCTCGAATGTTACCCCTGCTGCTCGAATATTTAAAAATGTTCTGCCGGAACCCTACTCCGGCAGATACCCAAAACCCAAGACCACCCAGATCGAACCCTAGACCTATGAAATACCATTTTTAACATCCAAACGAGACTCCAAGAGTCTGTCAAGAAAATCAACCATCAAAAAGAGACTCAAAGTCTCTGAACCACCAAAAAACCAAGAAGAAAGGGAAGAAAAATGAAGAAAGATAAAGGAAAAGAAGAAAGAAAGAAAAGGAAAAAGAAAGATCAAAAGCTAAGTTACCCTAAAACGTCTACTGTGCTTCATTCTTCTATCTTCATTATTTTCTAAAACCTACTGCATGTTCAAAGTTTTCTGTGTACTTGAAACAACCCGAATACTCTCTTGTTCTGATCGTAGCCATTTGTCAAATCGCATGCTATATAGTTGTTTGATTATTCTTGTTTATTAGATCCTTTCTCAAATAAGGGTTTTGATTAATTAGGACTCAACTATTATCAAATTGTCTCTCTGAATTCTGATTAATTAAAGATTAGTTGTAATTATGGTTATATGTGCAAGATTACTTGAAACTGGCTATTGTTGCAATATGGTTTAAATGTTTGGTTCTTCTGAACTTTTGAGTACTTAGTCATATTAGGGCTATATGTGCAAATGATTAATGTGGCTATCATTACAACACAGTTTGACTTCTAACTTGTAAAATTATTTGTGGCTATTTTGGTAAAGTGGTTAACTCTGAAAGGGCTTTACATAGTTTAAACTGGTTATGATATCAAGTCTTAAGTCTCATGGGTTATTTTTTAAATACTGTTGACTAACTCAGAGTCTTAACAGACCTAAGGATAGGTCGGGTAAATACTTATAAGACATAGGGGTAAAAGAGGAATAGAAAGTGGTATTCTGAAGATTATTTAGCAATAACAAGGGCATAAAAGACAATTGGGCATGGTTTTGGTGTAATTAGCTGAATAATAAGGGGCAATTCAGGTAGAGTTAAATGGTAAATAGGTAATAAACCTTAACAACTGAGGGTAATAAAGGCATTAATGCCTAAAAGATTGATATAGAATACCCTAGAACCTTCTAGAAGGGGTTCAAGTGTATTCTTATTAAAAATAGCTTAGACTTAAGTGAAATAAATCAAAAAGAGTAGGGATGGGAAATCTGAATATTTAATTCAAATTTCTCTCCCATTCTACTCTATAAATAGGCCCCTTCAGGCCTTATTTCAAAGGTTCAGAAAATTTTATATACTAAACTATACTAAACACTTACTGAAATACTGTTATTGATTCAATTGTTGCTAGTTCGAGTAGTATTCTGGAATTTCTAATCGTTGTTCTTTGTCTGTTGATTAAGTTTGCTGGGTTTTCTACTTGTTTTGATCGAGTTTTGCTGGGTTTCACTTATTTGCTTGGTTGAACTTGCTGGATTCTCTATTCCGAAATCTTACCTGTTGCTGTGAATATTTGCCTTACTGCTATTGATATTTGGTTGATGTTGTCGCTGATTTTCCTTCTTCTCAACCTTAGAACTCAATGTTTCTCTCATTTGAATCAGGTACACTACTACTTCCTAGAGCTGTAATTGAAATACTTTTGAAGGAATGAGGAATGTTGATTAGTTCAATTTGCAATTGTATATCTATATTTCTATTTTGTAGGTATAGATGCTTAGTTCTTATGTAATTCATGTAGGATTTGGATTGTAATAAGGACTGGACTGAACGAATATACTTCAAATTCTAGTAGTAATGATAATGATATAGGAAATAGATTAAATAGGTTAGTTAAAATGATCACCTAATTTTAAAACTAAAACTGGCCTAAACTTAGTTGAATCGCCTAGATTTATAACTATTCTGACATTAGACGTGTAATACTAGACATAGACATTTTGTAAATTAAGTTCTGAATTAGAATCAATTAATTCAGAAAATAATGAGTAATTGAATTTAAATCGTGTTACTGTTTTATCACTATTAAAATTGGTTTAGCTACAAAACTTACATTAATCTTTGTGATATAGTGATCTGAATATGATTGTAATGACAATGGTAATTCGAGCATGTTTTAGTTGATAATATTAGGGTATTTGAAATTTAACCACTTTTTTTGTAAAGATAAAATCTGAACAAAAACACCCTTAATTATCTGAAAAAATCTCACCATAATATGCTGGAGTTCAAATTTTTTACATATGAGATTCCAACATAATGTGCTGGAGTTCCAACATAATATGCTGGAAGTTTAAACGCATGAGATCCATAATACAACATATTATGCTGAAACTTTCCGTGTTTTAACTAAAATAGTGATTATTATTCAATGACTTTGCAAATGCTAACTATTTTTCGATTACCGAGTCCGAAATGTGGCTAGCCCGAGCTATTACCACATTGAATCCTTGCTAGATTTGCCTCTAACAGATATTATAATTTATAGGCTGTTTTAGATGCATTTAAAGAGTCATGTGCAGCGACAAGCCCAAGTACAATAGTAATACCAAAAGGTACATATCAAATGAATCAAGTAAAACTACAAGGTCCATGCAAAGCACCAGTTGAGCTACGAGTTCAAGCCATTTTGAAAGCTCCTTCAGATCCTAAACAACTCAATGCAGATGTTGAATGGTTAACTGTTAATTATATTGATCATTTCACACTTTCTGGTGGTGGTGTTTTTGATGGCCAAGGTAAACAAGCTTGGGATCAAAATAATTGTAAGAATTCCAAAAGTTGCAGCAATCTTCCCAATGTAAGTTACTACATGTATATACCTCTATATCTTATGTTAGATCATGTTTTTAATGCGGATTTATATATAGGCTGTAATTTCTTAACTGCCGCAATTTTCTACTCCTGATAATAGTTTAGCACATTCATTGTTGTTACTATGGGATCCTGAAGCAAAAAGAAATTTTACTCATTCGTGTCAATTGGGAGGGGGGGGGGTGGTGTCTGTGGACTTTGTTCCTCTCTATGGAGATTTTGGCCAAATAGGTTTCATGTTACGTCAATTCAAACGATCCCTTCAATTGAAACCATATAATTAATGCAATCACATTCTCTGATCAAATTGCTGTTTTTCTTTTTGTATTTTTGATTTATCCACTAGGTCAGTCTGGTTGGTTCACCTAACGACCTCGTTTGTTCCGATATTTTTTGGTTGTTGTAAGCGAAATGCTATTACAAAGAACATATATTATAATATAACATAAAGAATAGTTCCAAAGAAAACTTGGCTATTTTAGGGAAGAGTTACTATAGGGGATGACTGTAATAAGACATTATCAAAATAGAATTTAAGTTATATACACAAGAGTAAGATTTTTTTTACAGTATTAGCATAGTTTAACATGTGATAGCAAGTACATTACCGTTTTTATCATGTTACCAACAAATGTTTAATTTATCACAGAATTTAACCTATAATTTTTTTATATCGTCAGTGCATACAACAACTTAAGCTTATCCAATTGTGCTCATTATTTTTACTCGTGTACAGAATTTGAGCTTCAACTTCCTTACAAATTCTACAATCCAAGACATAACTTCACAAGACAGTAAACTATTCCATATCAACGTGAATGGTTGCAAGAACTTGACATTCATCAGAGTAAACATCACAGCTCCACCAGAAAGTATCAACACAGATGGCATTCACGTCGCGCGATCGAGCAACGTGAACATTACAGATTGTGTAATTGGTACAGGAGATGACTGTATTTCTGTAGGAGATGAATTGGAACAGCTTCATATCACTAGAGTTACTTGTGGTCCTGGACATGGTATTAGTGTTGGAAGTCTTGGAAAAACTCCAGGTGAAAAGCCAGTGGTTGGAGTTTATGTGAAAAATTGCACATTTATTAATACTGATAATGGTGTTAGAGTAAAGACATGGCCAGCATCACATCAAGGTGTTGTCACAGATTTGCACTATGAAGATATCATTGTGCAAAATGTTAGCAACCCCATTGTCATTGATCAAGTCTATTGCCCTTACAATCAATGCAACAAAGACGTAAGAACAAAACTCTATGCAGTTACTTGTACTTATATTTTAAGTGACGATCTGATATACTATAAAATTCTGTTAGCTAACCGGTGAAGGGTGCTCAGCAGAACATCCTTCGCCCGAAAATTATACTATGTATATAATAAAATAATGTGAATAGGATCGCCAGTTAATCACCTTCACCAGAAAAGTATACCATGTATACAAGTTGAATATGGTGAAGAGTAGTTAGTTGAATATCATTCATGGAAAATATATTGTGTATATAAGTTAAAAATAGCGGAAAAACGGTTAGTTGTACACCCTTTGCATTATACTTTACATATTGATTAAATATTACTACTTTATATATATATATATATATATATATATATATATATATATATATATATATATATATATATATATATATATAAATATTGTACACCTTTAACGAAATTTCTGACTTTGCTATTGCTGTCAGTTGAACTTTGGCGTAACTGGTAAAGTTGCTATCATGTGACCGTTCGAGCCGTGGAAACAGCCTCTTGCAGAAATGTAGGAAAATACTGCGTATAATAGACCCTTATGGTCCGACCCTTCCCCATACCCTCGTGCATAGTGGGAGCTTAGTGGACCGAGCTGCCCGCAACACCTCTTTGATAAAGTTAAAGCTTGATTTTGCTATATTATGGTTCTTGTTTTGTAATTTTTGCAGTTGCCATCACAAGTGAAGATAAGCAAAGTGAGCATAAAGAACATTAGGGGAACATCAAGAACACAAGATGCAGTGCTTTTACTATGCAGTAAAGGTGCACCATGTGATGGAGTGGAGGTTGGAGACATAGACATTACCTATAATGGTAAAGAAGGACCAGCCAAATCTAGTTGTGAAAATGTGAAGCCAAAGTTTGTAGGGAAGCAAAATCCACCAATTTGTGCTGGAGCTCAGTCTTCTTGAGCTTTGTTTAATTAGCTCTCAAATTTAGTGCAATTTTTAGCAAATTTTTTTTATAGAGTTTTGAATCCACCAGTTTGCACTGGTCTAGCTCAATCTAATTGAGCTTTATAGCTTCTAAATCTTTTTTAATTCTAGAGTTTTCATTTTTTGGATATCCTAATTGAAATAGGATGTGTGCACGTATGTAAGATGTGCAGTGTATTCAGAGTGAAGAAAATACACATGAATAATGGAGTAATAGGAAATCCTCTTAGCGAGAGATTTTTGAACACGAAATTTTAATTTGTATATGGTATTTAAATTACCACCCGCATTTGCATTTTTATTACTAGTGTTTACCCAAAAAATAACAACAATTATATTCATACGCGGTTTAAAGGATACATGGTTTAATTCAATACAAATAATTAAGAACAATATGTAAATGAGTTAAAGATAAAATAAATTATCAAACCAATCGCAATGTAATGTCAAAGCCTAATCTTAGATTGAATAGTGAAATTCGTCCTCGGTCTCGATAAGAGGGGACCTGGGTACATCATTTTACCCTAACCAATCTTGGCGGGTCATGATACGAGGGGCTCCTGGCCTCGATTAAAATCACGTCGAGCTGTGCTTCCCTTTCGTTCTCTCCTCAGGGAGATGGAAAAAAATTTGCCCCTGATTTTACACGTACACAGATAGTCCCCTTATTTTTCAGAGAGTAGATTTATTGAGGCGACAAATCAAGCCTGGTTCCTTCTTCCGTATGCTACATCCAAGTTGAAGGGTCAGCGAAACATCCCATTAGTCATGTCGTTGTGACTTCAGACACGTGTCACCCGCTGATTGGCTATCCTCGAAGGTGAAACGTCACGCATTGATTACCCTTCCTCTATAAAAGCTCTGACCCTTTTTTACTTTCTTACTTTTCGATTGAGGAGCTCTTTGATTTAACCTCGAATTCTTCACTTAATCTTAACCCCTTGAAATCTTCATACATTGCTTTCTAGATCTTCATATCTTCATAGTCCCCCGTTAAATCTTCAAGTAAGACTTTTGTACCTTCGTCCCCATCTTCAAATCTTCATCTTCATATTAAAGCCTTCATATTTTTCAGAATCAGATGGAAAAAAACTTCCAAATCCGTGCCTCAATTAACCGCCCCTTCAACTTCCAACCCGACCATGAATGCTGAGGTGGCTGTTTCTGTGGTGGCCCGGGAGCCTCCTTTGAATAGTTTCGTTCCCGGGGGCCGTTCCATTGAAAATGACTTCAAAGTCGAGAATGCCTCAAGTCAACAGGACCAAGGTGAGGGAGCATGGAGGTACATATCCTCTATTACTGAGACACACCCCTCTATTCGTGTGGACTATAACTAGGAGGTTAAAGAAACGATCGTCCCCGGGCTCAACAAAGTATTAACCATTCATGTGGAGGGGTATCTAAGTATTTATACTTACCCATTTGTGATCACCCCAGTGGACCCTATAATTCTCTACTTCTGCAAAAGGTACGAGGTCTGCTTCGGAGAGGATCACCCATACTTTTAGAGGATCGTAATAATCCTCCGCCACTTTTTCAACAACACAGAAGTACCCAGGTTAACCCTCGACCACCTGCTTCGTCTCTAAAGTCCTCGAGTCTTCTAAGGGGGTTGGTCAAGCTCGTTCGTCGAGCTAGAAAACATCCATTGTCAAGCATCAACGAAGATCAAGATTGAGGTTGGCAAAGAAGGTTCATTTGGGTGAAAATTGAAGACCTTGTTTCCTCCGAATTTCTACTATTACCTGAAAAGTGGAACTCATCCCGTAAGTCTTGTCCTTCTTGAGTACTTGGCACTCAATTTATTCTATTTCTAATTTCATATGACTACCAATGTACAACGGTCGCCCAAGTTCCCAATGCAGCCCCCCCCCCCCATCAAGGAGTGGATCGAGGGGATCTCGAAACAAATTTCTTACTTCGAGTGCGAATGGCACAAGATCTTGAAGGACAAGTGGGAGGCCCGTTCCCATGGTTGAGTTTTCCTCCCGAATAATTACATTTTCATACTTAACTTTTATTTATGCTAAGTCTTTTCCTTTTCACAGGTTTGCCCAAGACCATCGAGCTTTAGCCATTGGGATGAGGACGAGGCCCCATCCTCGTTTTCCAAACCCACCGCTTTGGGAATGCCATGAGCTGCTGCAAAAGAGGATAAAAAGAAGAAAACGAGAAAATCCTCTAGCTCCCTGGATACCAAAGTCAAGAAGAATAGGGTAGTTTTTCGGGTCCGGAAAAGAAATAAAAGCACCAAAGCCAGGGTACCAAACCCCAATTCCCTCTTTTTGATCAGGTGTTACCCTGAGGACGATGGTCTTGAGCTCGTCACTCCTATTTCAACCATTGACTAAGGAGAGATGGCGGCAACTGAAAAAAGGTGGCCGAGAGGCCGATCCCCCTCTGGCTCCTCCAGAAGGAGAATCAGAGGCAACGACCTCCCGAGAAGCCACCCCTGCTTGGAAAAAAGTAGCATGTATCATCCACATTACGGAGATGCCATCCCACACAGGGTCTATGTTCGACGAGGCTCAAGCCGATAAAGAGATATCAAATGAGACAGCACAGGGCCTAGATAATGCCCTCAACATGTTCTTTGACAAAATGAATATGAGCGCATTGGAGGACTATTCCGTGTTTGGTCACATGGAAGTACCAAAAATGACGTGCCTCAGGAGCGGAGAGCCTAAGACCGATATCGTAGCTAGTGAGGCAGTTTCATGTTTTGAGTGTGGATCTCAAACGTAAAAGAATGATTGTGCTTACTATACCGGTAGATGCCTGGGTGCTATCCGCTACGATGGGTGTGGCCAGCTGTATTCATTGCCTGGTGATCGAGGAGACCATGCGAAGATGAACTAAGTAGGCACATTGATCCTTTTCAACGAGGTACAACATGCACTGAACCGGGTAAGATGTCTACTCCATGTTCCTTTTACGGTCTTGTCATTTTGATTTTCAGGCTTCGGTGCTCCACCATGAAAGATTCTTTCGGTCTTGAATGGAAGTCAGCCAGCTCGAGTTCTAGCTCAACGAGTAAGTTCGACTGAAGGATATGTATAGGGTTCTCAGTGAACCCAAAAATGAGGCCCTCAAAGATCTCTTGTTTCTCTTAGCCGAGCTGGAAAAGACACAGAAGGAGGCCTTATTTGTGAAATGGGAGCATGCCAAACTGATCAAGAAGGTTAGGATTTTTAAGGTTAAAAATGAGAAGTTATGTGTAATGACTAACAACCAAACCTCGCAGGTCCAAGAGAAGATACTTGATTGACCAGCTTTGTGCCGAGATGAACGAGGTCAAAGACAAGACCGAGGCGCTGTGAAGCAGGATGGACCCGCTAGCTTCAGAAAAGGAGGCTACAAAGGAGGATCTAATATCAGTTAGGAACTAGATCCGGGTGGAAAAGTATAAGTTCAACAAATGGTCTCGGCTAGATGACGAACTCCGGGCACACTTGGATTTGGCCGCCTCGGAATGAGATGCCCTTGGCTAGGAATATACTGCACTGAAGTCAAATTGGAGGCAACTTCTATTGATTCCTCCCAAGTCGAGGAAATATTAGCCCAGTATAAAACTAATGCGGAGATAGTCGAACCTCGCTTAAGTATGAAGACCAAGTATGTGAAGTGGCTATCCCAGAGGGAGACTTTCGAGGAGGTTCACGCCAGGGGATTCGATCTTTCGGCCGAGATTAAAGAAGCCAAGATGCTTGAAGCTGAGGCAAAGGAACTTTACGAGCCAGAAGGTCTCGAAGCTCCAAAGGTTTTGAAGATCCCAGTGCTGAGTCGATCTCTGGTGAAGATCAGGCGCAGATGCCTTAGTTCTTTTTCGTTTCCCTTTTGTACATTTTCTTTCTTGTATATGTTGATGTCGTTTTAGTATCCCTTTGTAAATATTTTTTAAGATATGAATATAAAAATTTCCCTTTCCAATATCGTATTTTTACTTTTGAGCATCTGTTTGCCATTTTTTTATTTGCATATCGTTCCTAATTCCTTAGCAATGGACTCAAACATAATCTGGAGCATCCGTTCTTCGAAAGTCCGAATGGGGCTTGATTCAAAAATCCGAATGCGGCCATAGCCTTTCATATTTAGGCACCGCCTAATAGGCTTGGTGCCTCAAGGATTCGATAGTCACTCCATCTATTATCTTGTTGGACAACAATACCCCAAGTCGGGGTAGCCTGCTGGCTATAGGATTTAGGATCCGTTGCGAAGCATCGACGAGGAAAAATGCATAGTAATAAAATATGAAGGCAACAAAGATTTCTTTTATTGCTTTATATGTAGAGTACATAATCGGAGGTGCATAAGCCTTGTGCTATGGCTAGAGTGGGCTACATTGGTACGGTTCATTCGATTATTTGGCACTTACAATAAATCCTAAACACCAAGCCTTGGATTTTGTTATATAAAGCTTGCCGTTTCTAAAGATCTTAACCCATCGATAATGGCCCCCAATATTTGAGGCCGAATTTTTGAGGGCTCGAATACTACTGGTTTGATGCAAACGATCAACAATTCTAGTTTAAGGCCGGTCTTTAAAAATAAGGTAACATGTTTTACTATTCCTCATTAAAAAACCTTGCAAAAAATCCACTTTGGGACAAAATCGATTTGAGGGAAAAAGAGTAAAACACATACTTTCAGATCTAATAGTCATATTTGTCCTTAGCCAATTACCTGCATAAGTTAGTGTGTAATATAACAAAATTAAAAAGGGAATTGAATTCGTACCTTAGCACTTATATCGCTAAGTGTTCCCCGTTCAAATTGTTCGATAAGTTTACACCATTTTCCGACTTGAGTTTATACGAGCCTTTGCCAGCTATTCTGATAACTCTATACGATCCTTCTCAATTTGGGCCCAGTTTCCCGTCTTTTGGGTTTCCAGTGTGTTTGCGTTACTTTTCTCAACACCAAGTGCCCAATTTGAAAATGTCTAAGGTTGACTCTTCGGTTTTAGTACCTTCCTACTCGCTGCTTCTAGGAGGCCAACTGGACCAAGGCATTTTTCTGTCTTTCACCTAATAATTCTAGGCTCGTGGTCATGGGCTCGCCGTTTGACATTTCGGTAGCATACTGGAACCTCAACTGGTATTAACGCTTTTACTCTGTAGAATAGAGTGAATGGGATCGCTTTGGTACTCGACTTCAAAGTCATATTGTATGCCCACAAGGCTTCGGGAAAGATTTCCTTCCATTTATCCTTTTGAATCGGTTAATCTGTTTTTCAAGTTTTAGATTATAGTTTTGTTTGTCGATTCCTCTTGCTTGTTTCCACTAGGGATTTAAGGCGTTGATAATATCTTCTTGATATTGTGTTCTTCAAAAAACTTACTTACATTGCTGCCGATGATTTGTTTTCCATTGTCGCAAACAACTTCACCCGGTATCCCAAATTGACATATTGTGTGATTCTAGATGAAGTCGATGATTTCTTTTTCTTAGACCTTCTCGAACGCCTGAGCCTCGACCCATTTGGAAAAATAATCGGTCATGAGTTTTATGTATGGCCATAATGGGCACCTATGGTAGGGGACTAGCGATATCCATTCCTTACTTCATAAATGGCCATGGCGGTAGGACCAGGTGAAACATCTCTCCTGGTTAATGAAACAATTAGGCGTGTTTTTGACACTCCTTGCATGTCACGACCCTAGTTCACCAATCGTGAACCTGTCATGACGGTACCCAGTCCCCGCGACTAGGTAGCCTAACATATTGCGGAATATACAAGTTTATGAACATTAAACAAGAAATAGCGGAAGAATGATATAAATAGGAATGTAATCTGTGTCGCTTAGCACATACACTCGTCAACACACTGTATAACATACCACCAAGACCCGGAATCCCACGGGTAACACATATAAAAAGGGGAAATACAACTGTGGCTCTATATATCAAGAGTATATAAAACAACGAATGAGGGATAAACATCTACTAATACTATCAGAATAGAAGGAGGGCCTCCGGATCCGCGGACGAAGCAGATCATACCTCGAGGTCTCCCAAAGTGCTGCTGAATCACCTAGTATGAGCCTGTCCTGATGTACCTGGATCTGCACAACAAAAGTGTGCAGAAGAGTAGTATGAGTACACCACGGCGGTACTCAGTAAGTGCCAAGCCTAACCTCGATGGAGTAGTGACGAGGAAGGTCAGGGCCCTACCGAGAGAACAATAACGTAATGATCAAAATAATAATAAGAAAGGATAAGTAAGAATGAATCTGAAATGACAACAATAAAGTAGTTACTATAACTAACTACGAATAGCTAACTAGAGTTAATCCAACACAACATAAAATCAAACCAGCAAGTCCAGGACCTGTGGGAATTGAACCCCCAGTCCCACTCTGTAATCAACAATCAAGGAGCTATGGGAATTTAACCCGCAGTACCAATAACACTATCTCTGGGTCTCCAGGAATCGAACTCGCAGCCCGTGTCTCAATACCTCAGGATGTGTCTCAATATATCAGGATCTCCGGGAATCGAACCCGCAACCCATATCTCAATAATATAGCAATAAACTCCGGGTCTCCGGGAAATGAACCCGCAGCCCTTGGATCTCCGGGAATCGAACCCGCAGCCCTTAGATCTCCGGGAATCGAACCCGCAGTCCACAAACAATACCACTCCGGGTCTCTGGGAATCGAACCCACAGCCCTGGGATCTCCGAGAATCGAACCCGCAGTCCACCAACACAACATATAAAGAAGGCGCACAGAGAAATATAATAGGCTTAACTACAACTTCACTAAGAACTAGTGCCAACAATTATCAAGAAGTTCAAATAAGACAATTAGGCAATTAGACAGATAAACCCTATCTAGTCATGCTTTTCTAGCGAATACCAGGTAAATGTAACAATTTAATCAACTAAGAACATGAATATCACTAATCGGACAATTCAAGTACAGTGAGTTACAACAACCAGCGCATGTAGACGCCCGTCACCTCGCGTACAAGGCTTTTCAATTATCACACAATATCCTAGGGGTGAAGGTTCCCCCACACGAGGTTAGACAAGCCACTTACCTCGACTCCGGTACAAAACCGCTAAGAGACAACTCTCTTGCCGCGAATGTCGGCCTCCACAGGTGTAGTATCTGATAAAAATCAATAGAATCACATCAAAATAGGCTAATTGGGCATTACCCAATCAAAACAATTCAAAATACACCAAAACCACAAGTTGCCAAAACCCAACTTTCGGTACGCTTCTCGAAAAATTATGAAAATTACATATTCGAAACCCTCGTCTCAATACGAGTCTAAGCATATAAAATTTACCAAATTCGGACTCCATTTGCCCATTCAAATCCTTGATTTTCTAAAATTCAAGCCTAGGGCTAAAAACTCCATAAAATACCCCAAATTCCTCCAATTGCATGAGATAATTGCATAATATTATCAATACTAATCATAATTCGAGTCCATAGTTAATTACCTGATGAATCCCCTTGAATTTCCCTTCAAAATCGCCCAAATCGCCTCTTAAGCCGAGCCCCAAATGTTTCTGAAATCTCTAACTTCTGATATAATTAAACCCTCTGCGATTTACGCTTCTGCAGAAAGTTTTCCGCCTCCACGAGACCGCTTCCGCGACCATTTGGTCGCTTCTGCGAACCCCAGGCCTAACTGGCCCCTTCAGCTTCTGCGAGCCCAAGGCCGCATCCGCGAGGCCGCTCCTACGAGAAACGTCCGCTCCTGCAGAACTTCCCGCTTTTGTGAATAGGAGTCCGCTTCTGCGGACTCACCTAAGCGAACAGCCATCCGTTTCTAGGGATTTTTCACCTAAGGGACCCAAATCGCTTCTGCGGTCATGCCTTCCGCACCAGTGGTGCCGCATCTGCAGACAAAGGCCCGCTCCTGCGAACCAACCCGCCTCCGCGCTCCAAATTCCGCTCCTGCAGACTCGCCTCTGCGGTCCCATTTCTGCAGGGGCAAAAACAACAGAGCAGAAAAGAATGCCCAAACCTGCAATTTTCCATGTTTTCCTCCCGTTTAACCATCCGATAACACCCCGAGGCCCCCGGAACCTCATCCAAACACACCAACACATCCTAATACCTTATTCGAATGTGTTCCAATGATAAAAACATGTCCTTAAACACAGAAAAGATCGAATTATAGCGGATTCAAGCCTAAGTTTTCATCTAAACTTCCGAAATCAACATTCAATCAAAAACCCAACCAAACGACGTCCGAATGACCTGAAAGTTTGCGGACATATCCAAAATCACATAACAAAGCTACAAAAATTGTCGGAATTCCATTCCGACCCCCGGATCAAAATCTCACCTATCGTTCGGATTCGCCAAAATTTCAAACTTCGGCATTTCAAGCCTAATTGAGCTACGGACCTCCAAAATACATTCCGAACGCGCTCCCAACCCCGAAATCACCTAATGGAGCTAATGGAACCATCGGATTTCCTTTCTGAGGTCGTCTTAACATTGTTCCGGCTACGGGTCATTTTCCAACTATAAAGCTCCCATTTAGGGACTAAGTGTCCCAAAACACTCCAAATTCCAGAACCGACCCTCCCGGCAAACCACAATAGCAGAAATGAGCTTAGGGGAACAGTTAAACTGGGGATGGGGCGTAAATTTGAAAAACGACCGGCCGGGTCGTTACATCATCCCACACTTAAAAGATTCGTTCCTCCTCGAACGAGCATATAAAACATACCTGGAGTGGTGAAAAGATGAGGGTACTGGATGCGCATATCCTGCTCGGTCTCCCAAGTCGCCTCCTCGACCGGCTGACCCCGCCACTGCACCTTTACTGAAGCGATGTTCTTTGACCTTAGCTTCCTGACTTGCCTGTCTAGAATGGCAACAGGCTCCTCAATATAAGACAAATCCCCGTATAGCTGAACATAAGTGAAATCCAACACATGCGACGGGTCACCATGGTATCTCCGAAGAATAGAGACATGAAATACGGGGTGGACTTCGGCTAGGCTGGGAGGTAAGGCCAACTCATAAGCAACCTCCCCAACATGACTCAAAATCTCAAAAGAACCAATAAATCTAGGACTCAGCTCCCCCTTCTTCCCAAACCTCATAACGCCATGGGCGAGACACGAAGCAGAACCCGCTCGCCAACCATAAAAGCCACATCGCAGACCTTCTTGTCCGCATAACTCTTCTGTCTAGACTGGGCTGCACGAAGTCTATCCTGAATCACCTTGACCTTGTCCATTGCATCCTGAACCATATCAGTACCTAGCAGTCTGGCCTCGCCCGGCTCGAACCAACCAACGGGAGACCTGTACCTCCTACCATATAGTGCCTCATATGGTGCCATCTGAATACTGGACTGGTAGTTGTTGTTATAAACAAACTCCGCCAGTGGCAAGAAGTGATCCCATGAACCTCCAAACTCAATAACGCACGCACGGAGCATATCTTCCAAAATCTGAATAGTGCGCTCGGACTGACCATCAGTCTGGGGTAAAATGCTGTGCTCAGCTCCACCCGAGTGCCTAACTCCTGCTGTACGGCTCTCCAGAACCGTGAAGTGAACTGAGTGCCTCTATCTGAAATGATGGAAACTAGCCATGCAGCCGAACTATCTCCCTGATGTAGATCTCCGCCAGTCGTTCCGATGAATAAGTAGTGCTCACCGGTATGAAATGGGCGGACTTGGTCGGCCGATCCACAATAACCCAAATGGAATCAAACTTCCTAACAGTCCGTGGAAGCCCAGATACAAAGTCCATGGTGATGCGCTCCCATTTCCACTCTGGAGTCTCAGTCTGCTACATCAATCCACCCGGACGCTGATGCTCATACTTCACCTACTAGCAGTTGAGGCATCTAGAAACATAATCAACTATATCCCTCTTCATCCGCCTCCACCAGTAATGCTGTCTCAAGTCCTGATACATCTTCGCGGCACCCGGATGGATGGAATACCGTGAGCTATGGGCCTCTGCTAGAATCAGCTCTCGAGGATCATCTACATTGGGCACATAAATACGCCCATGCATCCTCATAACTCCATCATCCCCAATGGTAACATCTCGAGCATCACCACGCCAAACTCTATCCTGGAGAACAAGCAAATGAGGGTCGTCGAACTGACGCTCCCTAATGCGGTCAAATAAAGAAGACCGAGAAACCACACAAGCCAGAAACCGGCTGGGCTCCGAAAGATCCAGTCTAAAAAACTGCCTGGCTAAAACCTGAACATCCATCGCCATAGGCCTCTCCGAAGCTGGTAGATATGCCAAACTCCCCAAACTCTCTGTCCGACGACTCAAGGCATCGGCAACTACATTAGCCTTGCCCGGATGATAGAGAATAGTAATATCATAGTCCTTTAGTAGCTCCAACCATCTCCTCTGACGCATATTTAAGTCCTTCTGCTTAAGCAAGTGCTACAAGCTCCGGTGATCAGTGTAGCTCTCACAAGGAACCCCATACAAGTAATGACGCTAAATCTTCAAGGCGTGAACAATGGCAGCTAGCTCCAGATCATGAACAAGATAGTTCTTCTCATGTACTTTCAGCTGTCTGGACGCGTCGGCAATCACCCTACCGTCCTACATCAATACTGCACCGAGTCCAACTCGTGAGGCATCACAATATACTGTATAGGACCCCTGAACCTGTAGGCAACATCAATATAGGGGCCGAAGTCAAAGCTATCTTGAGCTTCTGGAAGCTCGCCTCACACTCATCCGTCCACTGAAAAGGGGCACCCTTTTGGGTCAATCTAGTCATAGGTGCTGCAATCGAAGAGAACCCCTCTACAAAACGACGGTAATAGCCCGCCAAACCAAGGAAACTACGAATCTCAGTAGCGGAGGAAGGTCTGGGCCAACTCTGCACGGCCTCCACCTTCCTCGGATCCACTCGAATACCATCGCTCACATCACGTGGCCTAAAAATGCCACTGAACTCAACCAGAATTCACATTTAGAGAACTTGGCATATAGCTGCTTCTCCCTCAGAATCTGAAGCACTATCCTCAAATGTTGCTCGTGCTCTTCCCGAATCCAGGAATATACTAAAATATCATCAATGAAAATAATCACGAACGAGTCCAGATATGGCCTGAACACACTGTGCATCAAATGCATAAAGGTTGATGGGGCATTAGTCAGCCCAAAAGACATCACGAGGAACTCGTAGTGACCATACCTAGTCCTGAAGGCAGTCTTCGGGATATCTGGTTCCCGAATCTTTAGCTGATGATAAGCAGAGCGCAAATCAATCTTAGAGAACACATGTACGCCCTGTAGCTGGTCAAACAAATCATCAATACGTGGCAAAGGATACCAGTTCTTCACTGTAACTTTGTTCAACTGATGATAGTCAATACACATATGCATAGAACCATATTTTTTCTTAACAAACAACACAGGAGCACCCCAAGGCAAAACACTGGGTCGAATGAAACCCTTACCCAATAACTCCTGTAACTGATCCTTCAACTCCTTCAACTCCTTCAACTCAGGAGGAGCCATACCGTACGGTGGAATAGAAATGGGCTGAGTGCCCGACAACAAATCAATAGCAAAATCGATATCTTTGTCGGGTGGCATGCTCGGGAGATCAGCTGGAAATACATCAGCGAAATCACGTACCACTGGAATGGAATCAATAGAAGGAGTGTCAATATTGACATCACGCACATAAGCTAGATAAGCAGCACACCCCTTCTCAACCATACGTTGAGCTTTGAGAAAGGAAATAACACGGTTGGGGATGTGATCTAGACTACCACTCCACTCAATACGTGGAATGCCTGGCATAGCCAGCGTCACCGTCTTGGCGTGACAATCAAGAATAGCACAATGGGGCGACAATCAGTCCATGCCCAGAATAATATCAAAATCAACCATCCCGAGCAACAATAGATCCGCTTTGGTCTTAAAACCACAAATGGTAACCAAACACGACCGATACACACGGTCCACAGCCAAAGAATCTCCCACCTGAGTGGAAACATAAATGGGGGCACTCAAAGAATCCCGAGGCACACCCAGATGAGAAGCAAAGTAAGAGGACACATATGAAAAAGTGGAACCAGGGTCGAATAGAACCGATGCCTCCCCGTGACTAACCAGAATAATACCTGTGATAACAGAATCGGATGCAACAGCTGCAGCGCAATCAGGAATATCATAAAATCTGGCCTGACACCTCTCTCGAGGACGGCCTCTAGTACCCTGATCCTCGCCCTTGGCTAGCTGGGCAGGTGGGGTGGCAGCTGGGGATGGAATGATGGCCTGCTGACCCTGAGAACCATGCTGAGGCTATGAAGGATGTGGAGGTGCTCCTCTTCTACGCCTAGGGCACTCCCTAACTAGATGGCGAGTATCCCCACACTCAAAACAAGCCTTGGGAGGACGTGGTGGCTGTGATGGACCGGCCTCACCCCCACTAGTCTGACCCCTGGAGGTACCCCGCGCAGGAGGCGCACTGGAAACTGGGGGAGCATAATAGGGCTCCTGAGGTACTGGAAGAGCTGGAGTACTGCCAGCTGTTGGCAATGCTGAAGGAACTGGACGACCGAAATAACCCCTGCTAAAACGACCGGTTGCTGAAGTGCGGGCACCAGAGAAATGGCCCGACTCACGAGACCTCTTGGCCTCCCTCTTTCCCCGCTCTCTAGGGAGCATAGTATCGATCCTCCTAGTAATGCTCACCGCCTGCTAATAAGGTATGTCCATCTCCAACTCCCTGGCCATGCTGGACTGCATCGGCGGAATAAGGCCCTTAATAAATCTCCGCACTCTCTCCCAGACCGTGGCTACCAAAGCCGGTGCATGCCTGGCTAGACGGGTGAAACTGATGGTGTACTCCGATACTGACATGGAGCCCTGTTGCAACCGCTCAAACTCCGAGCGCCAAGAATCCCTAAGGATCTGGGGAACAAACTCCCTCAAAAACAGATCTGAAAACTGCGTCCAGGTCAATAAAGCTGACTCCTCTAGACTATCCAACTCGTACGTGCGCCACCAATCATAAGCGGCCCCAAGAAACTGAAAAGCAGTGAAGAAAACCCCGCTGGTCTCCACTATCCCCATGGTACGAAGGATACGATGACATTCCTCCAGAAAACCCAATGCATCATCTGTAGCCAAACCACTGAACACTGGAGGATCATATTTCTTGAACCTCTCTAATCTACGCTGCTCGTCCTCGGAGGCAGCTGGTCCACCTCCGGGCTGTACTGGGGCGGCATGAGGCATAACAATAATCTCTGGAACCTATCCCACTATCACTCGCTGCTCAGGTGTAGCGGCTGCGGGAGTTTGGGCCCCTCCCCCGGCCTGGGATGTAGCTGCAGTGAGTCTGGGCCCCTCCCCCGGCCTGGGAAGCAACCCTGCCTGAGCTAAAGTGGTATACATACTCATGGACTGGGCTAGGGTCTCCTGGAGTGCTGGAGTAGTATCAGCTTTAGTTGGTGTACCAGGTGCCTGCGCTCCAACCTGATTCACCAGTGGTAAGCAGCGGCAGTGCGCGCGGGTGTTGTGGCTGCACCTCGGGTGCGTCCTCTTCCTCTACCTCGGCCCCGGCCTCTGACGGAGGCAACAGGGGGCGCAGATACCTGATCCTAGCGAGTAGCATGTGTCCTCACCATCTGTGAGAGAATAGAAGGCAAAAATTTAGATTTGGTGCCAAAAATGTCGCACGACAAGGAATCCAGAAAAAATGAAGAGTTTCCTAAACAGTTACGTAGCCTCTCGTAGATAAATATAGACGTCTTCGTATCGATCAGCGAGACTCTAAGTAACCGGTCTGTGTCCCGTGACTCCTATGAACCTAGAGCTCTGATACCAACTTGTCACGACCCTAGTTCACCAATCGTCAACCTATCATGACAGCACCCAGTCCCCGCGACTAGGTAAGCCTAACACATTGCGGAATATACAAGTTTATGAACATTAAACAAGAAATAGCCGAAGAACGATATAAATAGGAATGTAATCTGTGCCGCTTGGCACATACACTCGTCAACACACTGTATAACATACCACCAAGACCCGGAATCCCACGAGTAACACAGACAAAAAAGGGAAATACAACTGTGGCTCTATATATCAAGAATATCTAAAACAACGAATGAGGGATACACATCTACTAATACTATCAGAATAGAAGAAGGGCCTCCAGATCCGCGGATGAAGTAGATCATACCTCGAGGTCACCAAATGCGCTGCTGAATCACCTAGTATGAGCCTGCCCTGATGTACTTGGATCTGCACAACAAAAGTATGCAGAAGAGTAGTATGAGTACACTACAGCGGTACTCAGTAAGTGCCAAGCCTAACCTTGATGGAGTAGTGATGAGGAAGGTTAGTGCCCTACCGAGAGAACAATAACGTAATGATCAAAATAATAATAAGAAAGGATAAGTAAGAATGAATATGACATGACAACAATAAAGTATTTACTATAACTGACTACGAATAGCTAACTACAGGTAATCCAACACAACATAAACTCAAACCAGCAAGTCCAAGACTTGTGAGAATTGAACCCCCAGTCCCACTCTGTAATCAACAATCCAGGAGCTACGGGAATTTAACCCGCAGTCCCAATAACAATATCTCTAGTTCTCTGGGAATTGAACCCGCAGCCCGTGTTTCAATACCTCAGGATGTGTCTCAATATCTCAGGATCTCCGGGAATCGAACCCGCAGCCCATATCTCAATAATATAGCAATAAACTTCAGGTCCCCGGGAATCGAACCCGCACCCCTTGGATCTCCGGGAATCGAACCCGCAGTCCACAAACAATACCACTCTGGGTCGCTGGGAATCAAACCCACAGCCCTAGGATATCCGGGAATCAAAACCGCAGTCCACCAACACAACAGATAAAGAAGGCGCACAGAGAAAATATAATAGGCTTAACTACAACTTCACTAAGAACTAGTGCCAACAATTATCAAGAAGTTCAAATAAGACAATTAGGCAATTAGACAGATAAACCCTATCTAGTCATGCTTTTCTAGCGAATACCAGGTAAATGTAACAATTTAATCAACTAAGAACATGAATATCACTAATCGGACAATTCAAGTACAGGGAGTTACAACAATCAGCGCATGTACACGCCCGTCACCTCGCGTACAAGGCTTTTCAATTATCACACAATATCCTAGGGGTGAAGGTTCCCCCACATGAGGTTAGACAAGCCACTTACCTCGACTCCGGTACAAAACCGCTGAGAGACAACCCTCTAGCCGCGAATGTCGGCCTCCACAGGTGTAGTATCTAATAAAAATCAATATAATCACATCAAAATAGGCCAATTGGGCATTACCCAATCAAAACAATTCAAAATACACCAAAACCACAAGTTTCCAAAACCTGACTTTTGGTACGTTTCTCGAAAAATTACGAAAATTACATATTCGAAACCCTCGTCTCAATACGAGTCTAAGCATATAAAATTTACCAAATTTGGACTCCATTTGCCCATTCAAATCCTTGATTTTCTAAAATTCATGCCTAGGGCTAAAACCTCCATAAAATACCCCAAATTCCTCCAATTTCATGAGATAATTGCATAATATTATCAATACTAATCATAATTCGAGTCCATAGTTAATTACCTGATGAATCCCCTTGAAATTCCCTTCAAAATCGCTCAAATCGCCTCTTAAGACGAGCCCCAAATCTTTTGAAATGTTTCTGAAATTTCTAACTTCTGATATAATTAAACCCTCTACGATTTCCCCTTCTGCGGAAAGTTTTCCGCCTCCGCGAGACCGCTTCCGTGACCATTTGGTCGCTTCTGCGAACCCCAGGCCTAACTGGCCCCTTCCGCTTCTGCGAACCCAGGGCCTCTTCCGCAAGGCCACTCCTGTGGAAAAACGCCCGCTCCTGCGGAACATCCCGCTTCTGCGAATAGGAGTCCGCTTCTGCGGACTCGCCTAAGCGAAGAGCCATCCGCTTCTGCGGATTCTTCACCTAAGGGACCCAAACTGCTTATGGGGTCATGCCATCCGCACCAGCGGTGCCGCATCTACAGACAAAGGCCTGCTCCTGCGAACCAACCCACCTCCGCGCTCCAAATTCCGCTCCTGAGGACTTGCCTTTCCAGTCCCATTTCCGCAGGGGCGAAAACAGCAGAACAGAATGCCCAAACCTGCAATTTTCCATGTTGTCCTCCCGTTTAACCATCCGATAACACGCCGAGGCCCTCGGGACCTCATCCAAACACACCAGCACATCCTAATACCTTATTCGAACTTGTTCCAATGATAAAAACATGTCCTTAAACACAGAAAAACATCGAATTATAGCGGATTCAAGCCTAAGTTTTCATCTAAACTTTCGAAATCAACATTCAATCAAAAACCAGACCAAATGACGTCCGAATGACGTAAATATTTGCGGACATATCCAAAATCACATAACAAAGCTACAGAAATTGTCAGAATTCCATTCTGACCCCCGGATCAAAATCTCACCTATCGTTCGGATTCGCTAAAATTTCAAACTTCAGCATTTCAAGCCTAACTGAGCTACAGACCTCCAAAATACATTCCGAATGTGATCCCACCCCTGAAATCACCTAACGGAGCTAATAGAACCATCAGATTTCCGTTCCGAGGTTGTCTTAACACTGTTCCGACTACGGACAATTTTCCAACTATAAAGCTCCCATTTAGGGACTAAGTGTCCCAAAACACTCCAAATTCCATAACTGACCCTCCCGACAAACCACAATAGCATAGATGAGCTTAGGGGAACAGTTAAACTGGGTATAGGGGCGTAAATTTCAAAAACAACCAGCGGGGTCGTTACATTGCATTTCCTTATGAAGTCTTTCACATCCTTCTCCATTTCATTCCAGTAGTAGCTGGATCTGATTAGCTTTCGAACCAAGGATTATGCTCCAGAGTTGTTCCTGCAAGTGCACCCGTGGACTTGTCTCATGGCGTATTTGGTCTCTAAAAGACCTAAGCATCTAGCAAGTGGGACGAACAAGGACTTATGAACAATTTCCCTTCAACTAAGCTAAACCTGGAAACTTTGGCATGTAGGGCCTTCCATTCCTTGGGATCCGATGACAATTTTCCTGTCTTCATGTAGTCTATGTATTTGTTTCTCCAATTCCAAGTCAAACATGTCGAGTTTACTTCAGTGTGACCTTCTTCTACTATTGAGTTTATCAGCTACACCACTACTCCCGAGTTGAATTTATCGGAGTCTACAGACGACCATAATTGTCCAATGCATCGGCCTCACTGTTATGATCTCGAGGTATCTGTTGCATAGTCCATTCCATGAATTGGCGTAGGGTTACCTGCATTTTGTTCAAGTACCTCTACGTGCGTTCCTCTTTTACTTTGGATGTTCCATTGACTTGATTTATAATGAGAAGGGAGTCACATTTAGCTTCAATCACTTCGGCCTCGAGGCTCTTATCTAGTTCTAGACCTACAATTATAGCTTCATACTCGGCTTTGTTGTTAGTCAATTTTATAGTTCTAATGGACAATCTAATTATGCTACAAACAGGTGGTTTTAACACGATACCAAGCTTGGTTATTATTGATCCATTGCTTATTATTATGGTAGACACTATTGAGTTTAATGAAGAATTGACTTATAAGGAGATTCTAATTTCCATTCTCGATGGGCAGGTCTGAAAGTAAAGGAGTAAAGAGATTGCCTCAATGAAAGTGTTATGGCAAAATCAATATGTGAAAGAGTCCACCTGGGAGGCCAAGGAAAAGATGAAGAAGAAGTATCTACATTTGTTTGACTATGTATGTAGTTGTGTTCTATGAAAATGTTAAGAGCTTACTTTCTATAAATTATGTTCCACTTGTGCAATTTATGTTAAGGATGCTCCTTTTTCGGCAATTTAATGCTTATAAGGTCATGGTTGGTGTTTTTTTTATGATACATTACATCATTGTATTATATATATGGTGTTAGTATTGATTTTGGATTATCTGATAGGAGGATAGGCCCAATTACAGGAGAAACTCTGTCGAAATTTCTCAAAATTTAGGGAGGTAGCTAGAATTTGGGTGTTTGAGATATGTGGAATAAGATATATTGGGTGTTTTAGGAGAACTCTACTCCTCACTCGAGGATGAATGATCCTAAGCGGGGGAGGATGTAAGGCCCCATAATATCTTACCTAGAACTGAGAGTTTCATAGTTCAGAGGTAGGCTATCATGTTTAAAGGTTGTAGATAATCTTCATGGCTCGCAAGCTCACCATAATACGAACTTTTGGGTTATGCAATGCACTGGGGAGTCGGAAGGAAAATTGTGGCAGTACATGGCGTTGATGTGGTCCATTATGCAACCACAGAACTACTCCGTAGACCACTAATCTGCCGCGAAGTGGAGTGCAAGAAAAAGTGAATTTTGGAGGTCATTTTGCGGTCAATTATGTGATCGCATAATCATTCTGGGGGTAGATTCAATATGAAAAATTTTGGAGGAAGCATTTTGTGGTGTGTTATGCAACCACATAACTTGTGTGCGGAATGCAAACCTGCGTAGACCTAACCTGAATAACCTATTTTTTGGGACCATTTATGCCGTCCATTTTGTGGGCCGTACAGAATCATCCTGAGGGTTGGTCATGTAGCTTACAAGCTTGAGCTATCTATGGAGATGTCTTTAGTTCACCAGGTGTTATGTGTATCCATGTTGAAGAAGGTTGTTGGAGACCCTCCGCTTATTGTTTCGGTAAAGTTTGTTGAGGTCAATGAAGGATTGACTTATGAGGAGATTCTGTTGCCATTCTCGATAGGTATGTTTAAAAGCTGAGGAGTAAAGATATTGCCTTTGTAAAAGTGTTATGGAAAAATTATCATGTGGAAGAGGCCACCTGGAATGACGAGGAAGAGATGAAGAAGAAGTATTCTCATTTGTTTGACTCATTATGTTTAAAAATTAAGATCTTGCTTTTTGTAAATTATGTTCTACTTTTATAATTTATGTTAAGGATGCCCCTTTTCGGTAATATAATGATTATGAGGTCATAATTAGTGTTGATTTCATGATATATTACGTCATTAGATTATGTGTATTTTGTTAGGATTGGTTTCTTGGATTCTCTGACAGGTGGATAGGGCCAATTACATGGGAAATTCTGATGAAATTTCTAAAAATTCAGGGAGCTTGCTAGAATTTGGGGGTTTGAGATGTGTGAAAGAAAAGATGAGATATATTGGATATTTTGGCGGACTCTGCTCCTCATTCAAGGAAAAATGATCCTAAAAGGGGGAGGACCTAAGGTCCCATAAACGTTTTCCTAGAACTCGGGATTTCTTAGTGTTGAGGTAGGCTATCGTGTTTGAAGGTTGTAGATAATCTTCGTGGCCCACAAGATCGCCACAGCACGAACCTTTTGGGTTGTGAAACATGCTCGGGAGTTGGAAGGAAAATTATTATAGAAGATGGCATTTATGCGGTCCATTCTGCCACAAAACTACTCCACTGATCGCATATCTACCGTAGAGTGTAGCCGAAGAAAACGCCAATTTTGGAGGATGTTTTACGGTCAACTATGCAACCGCATAATCAATTTTCATGGGGCATATCCATCGGAGATTCAACGTGGAAATTTTTGGAGAGAGAATTTTGTGGTGTATTTAACATAACTATTCTATGGACCGTAGACTTGCTACAAACCTAACCCATACAACCATTTTTTGGGACCATATCTGCATTTCATTTTGCGGGCCACATAGCTGATTTGCGGTGCACTTTGCGACCACATAACTGAGTTTGGAGGGTCTATTTCCTATTTTTAAAACCCAACCCTATTTCTTACAAAATGAACTTAAGGTCATTTTGGCTGGTTTAAACGGCTATTTTAGAGAGAGAAAGATGAGTTCTTTAGAGAGAGATAAGAGGAATGCCCAAGTGCTTTGATCATCATTCTTGCCCCAAACTTGAAGATTCAAGGAAATAACTCACTAGTCCATCATCTATCCGGGTAAGACCTTATCCTAAAACCTTCATGAAATTGTTATGGGTTTAAATATGTATTATAGTCGAAGATATGCCATGAGTGTGCCAATATTAAGTAGTATGTGAGGTTGTTGAACTATTTCGGGTAGATCGTTGAGAGAGCAAGGGATTACCATTGTAGAGCCTTGTAGTGAATTTTGCATAATAGGTGTTTGACAAAGAGACTGATATCATGAAAATCCTTCCGAGTTTGATTCAATTTTATCATTTTCCTATAGACTGAAATTGCTATGAGTGTTTGTACATTGTAGTAACCTAAGTAAAGCTCAAGCGAGGTATGGTGGCTAAACTTTTGTTCACTAGTAGAAATTAGGCCTATGGCAACCCTTCCAAAACCGTGGCAATAGACAGACTAGCCGTCCCTATAGGGCTTTAGGAACGGATTTGGAGGCGTTCCAGGATTCAGTATTACAATAGGTGTATTGGAACGGTTATATGTAACGGTTTCAAAACCGTCTCCATATAGGTGGTATTGTAACGGTTATGTTACTATTACCATTGTTCTATCTATGGGAACGGTTGTATTTTCTATTGTGGTATAATTATTCCAGTGATTTTTTAAGTCTATGGCAACGGGTTAGATGATATATTGCAACGTTTTTTATGATATATTGCAACGGTTATTAGTATCCTACTGCAACGGATATTGTCACATATTGCAACAGTTATTAGGGATGTTATTATTGTTTGCTATGTCTACTGGAACGGTTATATGCTCTATTACAACAATTCACAATTGAATTTCTGATATTTATGGAAGCAAAATAAGGAATATTTTCCTATTCAATAAATTCTTTTACCTCATAACTTAAATAAACCACAAAATAAAATTGAAATATTCAACTAGCATCACTCATACACAAAAACTTACTGTGAATACATTGTTTGATCAGCAATTCAAAAGTCAAAATAGATAAGTTTGCATACAAAAAGTTCTAAACTAAAATATCTTTGAATATGATGATAGAAAGTTTAACAACGATCAATAACACTCAAGTACAGTCTTCGTCACTACTTTCTTCCGCAATCGCTGCACCTACAAAAGACAACCAAGAAATAATATTAAAGAATGCACGAGCGACAAAAGAGTACAAGTTACTTATGCTAATTTAAGTTGTAAAAGTAACTGTAGTCCTTATTCCTTTGAGTTCTCATGCTAAAGTCATCTTTGGCATGAACTCCAATTTTTGTGAATTTGGTATGTACGGACTCGTGGCGAGACGAGGATTCCGGAAATATAAATTTCAAAATTTTTCGAAATGTGGGCCCGAGGCTCGGGTTTTGCCAATTTCGTGATTTTTGATATTTTTCGAGTTCTTTCGATTGGGTTATGTTCCATTAGCCTATTTTGATATATTGGTACTAATTTTGGCTAGTTTTGACGTGCGTGGATGCCAGTTCGAGGAGCTAAGGCGTCGCGGGCATGAAGCTTCTACCGGTTCGAGGTGAGTGGTAGTAGTAAACAATGTACTGAGGGTTTGAAACCCCGTACTAGCACTTCACAGTGCTATATTGAGATGAGACACGCGTTCTATGACGGGCGTGGTGACATTGTTATTGGGGGTTCGGACTTAATCCTTCCCGGCTAATAGAATACTGTGTTGTATGACTGTTACTGAGATTATAACTGTACAATAGGGCTAAAAGCCATGTTTGGGGCCTTGTGCCGATCTGTAGAGCATTAGGGAACCTATAAAGCTAGGTGACCCTTATATCGTGTTGGAAACATACACTCAGCCGTAGCTCTAGTTGTATAGCATAATATGAGCCCGTACTAGATGTGTACATTGAGAGAGATTATCTAAGGTGGAATTCCCTGTTCTAGCTGAGTGGGCCTGAAAGGCCAAGTCTATACCGATTGAGATGAGATAGGGTCAAGGACCCACTATGAGATGTTATATTGGGCCCGAAAGGCCAAGTCTATATTGACTGAGACAGGGTCAAGGACCCACTGTGATATATTATATTGGGCCTGAGAGGCCAAGTATATACTGACTGGGATAGGGTCGAGGACCCACTATGAGGTATTGTATATATATACCTATATTGGATCGGGCTGCACGCCGCAGCAGTATATATATTGGATCGGACTGCACGCCGCAGTAATATACATGTAATATACATGCGGGACGGACTGCACGCCGCAGTATTATTGCGCTTGGGCGTAGGAGCCCCTTCGGAGTCTGAGTCTGCACACATTCTCAGTGAGCACTGGTGTATATTATGGGATCGGGCTGCACGCGGCAGCAGTATAGAGATATATACATATATATATATTGGATCGGACTGCACGCCGCAGTAATATTTGTGTGGATCGTGTTGCACGCCGCAGTATTATAGTGCTTGGGCCTAGGGAGCCCCTCCGAAGTCTGTATACACCCCCAGTGAGCGCCGTCGACGTTAAATGGAGCGGGCTGTGCGCCGCAGCGGTATATGTATTGGAGCGGGCTGCGCGCCGCAGCGGTATATGTATTGGAGCGGGCTGCGCGCCGCAGCATTATACTTATTCATATTCATATATATACTGAAATATTTATATGTTATAGACAGATGTATATGTCTCCATATATTGAGATGGCTGTATACCGTAGTGGTACGAGCGAGGATGTGGTCAGTGTGGGACCTAGATGAGATAGATGTGGACCGGAGATCAGAGTACTCATTATAGTGATGATTAACCTGTGGGGGTTGCCTTAGAACTGTTTAGTGATAGTACAGGAGTTCTTATTTTCAGTTATTGTTTATTATTGTTACTCACTGAGTTGAAATATACTCACCCCACTCCCCTGCACTTTTTGTGCAGATATACAAGTTCAGGAGGGCAGTTGAGCTATCGCAACTGCTTTATTATCCCCATTATGTGGAGACTTCGAGGTAGTTGCCAGCGTCCGCAGTACCCGACCTCTTTCTTTTTATCATTTTGTTGTCTCCATTTTGGTTAGACTTGATTTTGTAGTAGATCTCATTTGTAGAGGCTCAGACTTGTGACACCACGATTTGGTTGGGGTTGTGTTCTTGTATTTCAGTTCTACACTTCTTGATTTGTTATGAAAACAGGCTAATCACGCCGATTAATCAGTATTAATTATACTTGGTTAGTTTAATTGGATAAGATGGTCGGGCTTGCCTAGGAATGTGTTGGGCGCCATCACGACCGGGGTTTGGGGTCGTGACAAGTTGGTATCAGAGCCTAGGTTAACAGGTCTCGCGAGTCATGAGCCGGCTGGTAGAGTCTCGTGGATCGGTACGGGGACGCCTGTACTTATCCTCGGGAGGCTGCAAACCTTTAGGAAAGTTTCAAATTCTTGAAATTCTTATCGTGCGTACTTTATTCAGCTTGAGGTATGATTCTTGAAATTCCTTCTACACGTTGATGTGCGCACTCGAGTGCTTAGTGATAATTTTCCTTGATGACTTATGATTCCCCAATCGAGGGACGAGATATAATCTCTGTGAATTCATGTTGGGCCAGTCGGGAGGACTTGAGGCCAGATCTTTGTCTATGGCTTGAGCACCAAGGTACTAATTTCGCGAGCCGATATTATGAAGTTCATACGATCGGTATTGATCTTTATTGTGCAAATGGCAGTTTGATAATGGGAGATAAAGTCCTTATGTGTAGTGGAACGAGTTCAAACTCACGAAGACTAAAGTGATTATGCTTTGTGTATCCTGGTGGAAGGTATTGTGCTGAAATGCTAAATTGGGGAAAAGTAGGTAGGTTGATTCTCATATGTAATTGAAAGGTATTTGATATGTGTTGTGATTCGAGCAGGTGCAGCGCATGTCCATGTATCAATTTTGATAATATAACTTGTATAGTGTTGAGATTAATGTTGTTGATATACATTGCGATGTCTTGTTGAGTTATGGATGTATTGTTAGAATGGTTTGGTGATTCTCTCGCAAGTGGTTAGGCCAAATTATAAAGGAAACTCTGCGGAAATTTTTGGAAAATTTGGGACTTAGAAAGATTTCTGTCACCTAAAGAGAGTGGGCTTATTGGTGGTGTGTGTATAAATGCAAGAATTGCAGAAGGGTTAAGGTCTCTGATGATTCGAGTCTCTGTCAAGGCTTGTAAATGACTTGAGTTTAATCTCATTGTAACATTTCGGCATCACTTGAATAATAATGATATGAGTGGTTAAAAGTGCTTTGATGAATGGCTTCGAGCCAAGTTGGGGAGGTTGCTATTAAATAACTAATTGCACGGTTGTGTGCTATGTGGGCACTGTCTTTAAGTATGTTGGGAAAATTCTGACAAGGTTATGGTGCTTCGTAGATGTGAAGAAATACTAGGATGTTTTGAACTACTGTTGGTAAGGAATGTTCGGTGTATAGAAAAGAAAGATAGCGAATTGTACCTGTAAGTAATCATGTTCTGCGATGTAAGAGTTCTAACAAAACACGAGTGGTTCTACTCAATAGGACAGTTGAATTATAGCTGAATAAGGGTGAATGATGCCCGAGAATGGTTTTGCAGTGTTCAAGATTTTGCTTGTAACAATCAGGTGCCTTAAGATTGTGTATGTGGCTAAAGATGGCGGTTTCGTTAGAAAAGATCAAGGCTTGTGTTATATTATGTGAATGATGGGATTCTATATAGTATTGGGAAGTAATGATAACAAATTCAAAAAATCGCTGGAAGTTCTTCAAAATAAAGTATTGTAGAAGGTGGTACTCGGGGAAACATTTGAGAGAGTATTCAGCGGCCCGTGAGCCTTAGACCGTGTGGTCTTGTGTACGAGTCTTGTGTGGTAAAAAGGGTTGAGGCATTGTCGTGCTACAGTAAAGACTGATATGAAATTAAAGATGAATCAGAAAGGAAACTGGGTAAATGGAACAATTTGTTAATAAACCAGAATGGTATGAAAAGGAATACAATTAATTCCTGGTATGTGGTTGAAGTAATGAGTCTTGCAGATATTGCGCAGAAAAGCTCTTGAGTGCTGGCAGTTGTGTAACTTGATATGGGTATAAGGACTCAGTCCTGGCAGTTTAACTTATGCAATGTAAATTAGGAGAAAGATTTTATGATGTGTTTTACCGTGGTTTGAAAATGAGTGCATTTTTCCTGTTGATATGAAAGGCCTGGAATGGGTAATGAGTTTTCTCTATATGGGATCATGAAAGTCCTTGACTAGTTGAGTGCGCCGATGTTTGCAGTGGAGGAAAGGGATATGAATTTCCATGTTGTCTTAGTGTGATATGGTATACGCGATGTGTTATGGAAAGTTGATAATGGCATATTCAAGGTTTTGAGATCAGTTCATAATATATGGGAAGTCAATAAAATTATTGAGCAACGCGGACAGCTGCAGGTGATTTAAGAATCGATCTTTCTAATGATTTAAGAAAATGGTACTGCTATTCTAGTAATTTGGCAGGGTATATGGTGCAAAAGGACAAGGTAATGTACATTGATAATATCAAGTGGTATAGTGGTATTTTCTTGTTGGATCGACTGTAATAATTGAGTCGTTGTTGGCATAGGGAAATTTATGAATGGCTTTCGTGGTATGAATGGACGCTTGAGGTGCGTTATGTAATCGCACGGTGAAGTACGGAATCAGGCATAGTGATTCCTGTGTTATGTATGTGTTGGAGACTAGAAGTTCTCGTAACCCGCCTACGCAGCGGTGGTATATCGTGTGTATCAGCACAGTGTAGCGGTTATCGGAAATTGGAAGCCCTAGTGGCTATCTCGTCACTTGATATGACGAATTTGAATAATGATATATGATTGCAGGTTGGTTGTCATAAGTCAGGTTGTCTAGACTAATGTGATATGGACTATATCAGAGAAATGTCACAACTGCGTGGCAGAGCGCATCAGATCGTGCTCTAGCAGGGTAGATGTACCCTAGGGCCAGCGGACGGCTGGTAGGTATTGCTTTGTAAGTTGGGCCTTCGTGGCGGATGTCAGTGTAGAGGTATCTACCATTGATTCAGTTCCGGTATTGACGGACTTTGTCGGATGAGTTTCATGTGACCGAGCTTGAGGCTATATATACATGTTTGTTGCAATGAGCAACTTGAGTCGATGTGCATTCCCTTTTGCTAGATTTATGCATGGATCGGGTGGCACGCCGCCACATGTATAGTATCTGGATCGGGTGGCACGCCGCCACATGTATGGTATCTGGATCGGGTGGCACGCCGCCACATGTATGCTATTGGAACGGGTTGCGCGCCGCAACAGTGTGATGTGGGAAATATAGCTTCCTATATATACCTTGTATACAATACTTCCTCTCTTCTGAGGAATAGTCCGTATTGTGTATCGCTCGAGGAATAGTACATCGGTTGTGCCCATACAGGATTCGATAGCATATACTAAATGTATCGCCGCGTGTATGATTGATTGCTTGAGTTCAGACCTAAATATGTGTGTGGCTGACCGTTTTGAGCATTGCGACTTGAGGTGCTCCATGGGTAATAGTGTTTGGATATAATCATGAGTTGTGGCAAGGCCACGTGATGTTATGAACTTTCGAGGAGGATTCAGGTACTCTAATTCTATGATGTGAGATGAGATCTCAATTATGTGTTGTGATGGTATTGAAGAATTTGAATTATAGCTCTTTATGTGAGTCTGTTGTCATGATTCGAGTGTGTTCAGATCATTTCTTATTGGAGCCTGTGTTTTGCTCGTCGTGGCTTAGGCCGATGAGGAGGTGTCATATTACCACTGTGGTGTGTTATAATCGAAATGATCGTTGGAGTCATTAATGAGTGCGAACATACATGATTTCGGCTAGATAGAAAGGTAATATCGAGGTTTGGCTCCAAAATTCGTTGTAATATCAGTCAAAAGAGAAATTGCTTCATAAATGGTGGATCTGAGGAATTGTTACGGTTTAGCCCGTGTTTTATTTATCGTTGGCAGTATATGAAAGTGTTAGAATAAGACTTCAACTAATAAGAGGTTTCCATCGGTATTTGGGTATTGTAGGCAACTGTAGTAATAAAGAATGTTATTGTGGTCATATGAGTAAAGTTATGCGAAGTGTAAATTCAACAAAGTTATGCATTAATGTTTGGGTACAACGTGTGGAGATTGATATGGTGGTCGAATGATGGAAACAGACTTGGCGGGAAATTCAGGGTGTTGGAATTTGGCCTAATGGCTTATTCGCTTGAATAAAGAATTATATCTACAAATTTATATAGCTAATGTGCTCAACTAAGTAGTGGTAGCACGGGAAGGTGCATGATGTGTTAAACAAGTTATTTGAGACTACATCATTATAGTTCTCAGCACGTTCGAGGACGAACGTATGTTTAAGTGGGGGAGATTGTAATGACCCGACCGGTCGTTTTGAGTCCCGACGCGTCATTCAACAGATTGAGGCCATGAACAACTTCATCTCAGGTATATTGACTTGTGTGTATGGTCGAATTAAAATTCAGGAAGTTTGGAGTCAAATCTAAATGGAAATTCTCATTTTGAAAGCTTAAAGTTGAAGAAATGAACTAGGATTGAAAATTTCAGTAAATGACATCGGAATTGGGATCTAAAAGTTCCAGCATGCTCGTATGATGATTTTGAACTAGGGCGTATGTCCGGATTTGGTTTTTGATAACCCGTGAGCATTTCGGCGTATATGGTGGAAGTTAGTATTTTAGAAAAATTTCATAAATTTGGGTTGGAAGGCATTTTAGAGTTATAGATGTCCATTTGGGATTCCGAGTCTGGGAATAGATCCATATGGTGAATTTGGAGTTGGGAAAGCGATCGGAAGTAAATTCGGATGTCCGGAGGTCATTTTGAAGTCATTTGGCTAAATATAGGAGTTTGAAGGTTTATGAGAAAATTCGACCGGAAGTGAAAATTTTGATATCGTGGTCAGAATGCGATTCCGAAAGTTGGTACAAGTCCATAATGTCGAATGTGACTTGTGTGCAAACTATGAGTCAATTCGGATCGATTTTGGTAGGAAAAGGGACAATTAATCTCTTTAAGGAAAGCTTAAGTTGGAAAAGTCAACCCAACATTGACTTATGCGTTAGAGCGCTCGGAACTGAATTCTGATGATTCGGTTAGTTTCGGGGGATGATTTAAGACTTAGAAGCGCAATTGGAAGTAATTTTGGAGGTCCGGTGAAGAAGTTAGCCTATTTTGGCGAAGTTGGAATTTTGGCGGAATCCGATCGATGGGTGATATTTTGATCCGGGAGTCGGAATGGAATTCCGACAGTTGGAGTAGCTTCGTTAGGTGATTTTGGATATGTCTGCAAATTTTCAGGTCATTCGGACATCGTTTGGTCGGGTTTTTGATCGAAAGTGTATTTTCGAAGGTTTTTGGAAACTTAGGCCTTGATTTGATGAAAATTGATGATTTTGATGTTATTTCGACGATTTGATCAATCGAGCGAGTTCGTGTGATGTTTTAGAGTCAATGTGCATATTTGGTTTGGAGCCCCGAGGGCTCTGGAGTGTTTCGGAGGTGTCTCGGAATAATTCCGGACTTAGAAAATGGGCAGAAAATGCAGAAAATTCTGCTGTGAACAGTGTCCATGAACAGTGTCCGTGAATAGTGTCCATGAACAGTGTCCGTGAATAGTGCCCATGAACAGTGTCCGTGAACAGTGTCCGTGAACAGTGTCCGTGAATAGTGCCCATGAATAGTGTCCGTGAACAGTGTCCATGAACAGTGTCCGTGAATAGTGCCGGACAGAATATATTTGAGGTCCGAAAATATATTGCCATTTTTGACGATTTGGAGCTCGGATAGGGCGATTTTTCGTGGGATTTTTGGAGAGAACAACGGGGTAAGTGTTATTAACTCAATTTTGATGGTATAACTCGAATCTATTGCAAGTTTTAGTGTTTAATTTGAGATTTTTTGTTGAAAAGGGTAGAAAACCCTCTTGGATAGAAATAGTGATTTAAGGGTACAAATGAACTCCAATTTTTGTGAATTTTGTATGTACAGACTCGTGGCGAGACGAGGATTCCGGAAATATAAATTTCAAAATTTTTCGAGATGTGGGCCCGGGGCTCGAGTTTTGCCAATTTCGTGATTTTTGATATTTTTCGAGTTCTTTCGATCGGGTTATGTTCCATTAGCCTATTTTGATATATTTGTACTAATTTTGGCTAGTTTTGACGTGCGTGGATGCCGCGTTCGAGGAGCTAAGGCGTCGCGGGCATGAAGCTTCTACCGGTTCGAGGTGAGTGGTAGTAGTAAACAATGTACCGAGGGTTTGAAACCTCGTACTAGCACTTCACAGTGCTGCTATATTGAGACGAGACACGCGTTCTATGACGGGCGTGGTGACATTGTTATCGGGGGTTCGGACTCTAGTCCTTCCCGCTAATGAATACCGTGTTGTATGACCGTCACCGAGATTATAATCGTACAATAGGGCAAAAAGCCATGTTTCGGGGCCTTGTGCCGATCCGTAGAGCATTAGGGAACCTATAAAGCTAGGTGACCCTTATATCGTGTCGGAAACATACACTCACCGTAGCTCTAGCCGTATAGCATAATATGAGCCCGTACTAGATGTGTACATCGAGAGAGATTATCTAAGGTGGAATTCCCTGTTCTAGCCGAGTGGGCCTTGAAAGGCCAAGTCTATACCGATCGAGATGAGACAGGGTCGAGGACCCACTATGAGATGTTATATCGGGCATGAAAGGCCAAGTCTATATTGACCGAGACAGGGCCAGGACCCACCGTGATATATTGTATTGGGGCCCGAGAGGCCAAGTATATACCGACCGGGATAGGGTCGAGGACCCACTATGAGGTATTGTATATATATACCTATATTGATCTGGCTGCACGCCGCAGCAGATATATATTGGACCGGACCGCACGCCGCAGTAATATACATGTAATATACACGTGGGACGGACTGCACGCCGCAGTATTATTGCGCTTGGGCTGTAGGAGCCCTTCGGAGTCCGAGTCTGCACACATTCTTAGTGAGCACCGGTGTATATTATGGGATCGGGCTGCACGCCGCAGTAGTATAGAGATATATAAATATATATATATTGGATCGGACCGCACGCCGCAGTAATATTTGTGTGGATCGTGCTGCACGCCGCAGTATTATAGTGCTTGGGCCTAGTGAGCCCCTCCGAAGTCTGTATACACCCCCAGTGAGAGCCGTCGACGTAAAAATGGAGCGGGCTGCGCGCCGCAGCGGTATATGTATTGGAGCGGGCTGCACGCCGCAGCATTATACTTATTCATATTCATATATATACTGAAATATTTATATGTTATAGACAGATATATATGTCTCCATATATTGAGATGGCTGTATACCGTAATGGTACGAGCGAGGATGTGGTCAGTGTGGGACCTAGATGATATAGATGTGGACTGGAGATCACAGTACTCATTATAGTGATGACTAACCCGTGGGGGTAGCCTTAGAACTGTTTAGTGATAGTACATGAGTTCTTATTTTCAGTTATTATTTATTATTGTTACTCACTGAGTTGAAATATACTCACCCCACTCCCTACACTTTTTGTGCAGATTCACAGGTGCTAGAGAGCAGTTGAGCTGTCACGTGCTGCTTATTCATTACTATCTCGTGGAGACTTCGAGGTAGCTTTCAACGTCCGCAGGACCTGTTTTCTCCCTCTTTATTATTTTGTTGTCTTCATTCTGCCTAGACTTGATTTTGTAGTAGATCTCATTTGTAGAGACTCAGACTTGTGACGCCACGATTTGGTTGGGATCGTGTTCTTGTATTTCAGCTCTACACTTCTTGATTTGTTATGAAAACAGGCTAATCACGCCGATTAATCAGTATTAATTATACTTGGCTGGTTTAATTGGATAAGATGGTCGGGCTTGCCTAGCAATGTGTTGGGCGCCATCACGACCGGGGTTTGGGGTCGTGACATGTTGGAACAATCATATTACTTTTTTACATCCATTAGAAGCCCCGTAGACGTAGTGTGAGTTAGTATCTTGATTTTGGAAATTCAAACTAGAAATGTTGTATATGTATCATATGTTCCCACTTCTAAGCTATGAATGTGTACTTTATTTTGGGAATTTATAAAGAAGTAACTAACAGTGATAAAATTGGTGTTGTTCATGAAATCGCTTCATTGTCTACTGATTAGTACACTCCTTCACTTTATTCATGGGTAAGGTCGGGTAGAAGACATCAAGTAGGCTTACTTGACTATGATATCTTGGTTGAGCTACAGTCACTCTCCCCAAGGTCAGGGTGTGACAAGCTTGGTATTAGAGCTTAAGGTTTTAAAGTGTCCTAGGATATCTCAGAGTCGTGTCTAGTAAAGTCCTTTTTATCGGTGTGTTGTCGACCACATCTATAACTAGGAGGCTATTGGGAAATTTAGGAATGTCACCCTTTTTTGATTTTCTAGATCGTGCGAGAAAGCTAATTGTAAGACTTTTCCTCTTTTAGCTCATGCGTTGTTATGATTTTTAGTATATGGACCATAAAAAGACAAGAACATGACAAAAACCCAATGCCACCCCAAGAATGATAGTTGATCCTATACCCGATGATGCAGATGAGCAACCGAGGAGTGAGGATAATCCCCTAGCCAAAACATTATTTAATTCTACTACTCCTTCTTAGACTACACCAATCCCTACTCCTACTGAGGATGCAGCCAATTCCACCTCTAACAGATACTCCGGTTCCACCACCAGTCCTAGTGTATTTGATGGGGACCTTAGGGGAGTCATACAAATGTTGGCTTAGATACTGGCTTCTCAGGCCCAAATATTGAATATTGCACCTACTTTTTCCAGCCAACTAGGGGATTCTGCTAGCTCCAGGGTGAACATGTTTCCATAATTAGATCCTCTAGTATACAAGGGCACTGACCTCGAGGAGGATCCCCAAGACTTTATTGATGAGATACACAAGACTCTTTGAGTTATGCATTGCACTAAGAGGGACGTAGTGGTGTCGGCCTCCTATCGCCAGAAAGAGGCAGGATATTCTTGGTTTGAACTGTGGGAGGAGTCCCCTAAGGAGCGTAGCCCTACGGTAAAGTGGAATATGTTTGCCGATGCCGTCATTGAACATTTCTTTCCTGCTGAAACTAGGGCAGCCCGTGCCACCGAGTTTGAGAGCTTGAAACAAAGTAGAATGCGTGTGTGGAATTATCATATGAAATTTGTGTGCCTGTCCTATTATCCCATCGATATGTTGCCTACTCTGGAGGCTAGAGTTCACCTATTTGTGCAGGGCCTTAGCCCTTTGGTTATTAATGAGGATGCTATAGCTACCTTGAATTTTGATATGAACTATGGGAAGATGTTGGCATATTCTCAAGACAGAAAGACCTGAAAATTGAAGAACAAAATGGAGCGAGATGGTAGCAAAAAGGCTTGGTCCGCTGGCAAATTTAGTGGTTCTTCTAGTGGTGGTAATGTTGGAAAGTCAGCATTTAGGGGAGGGTCATCCGGTCCATCCTAGTCCTTTCCGCAATCTTCAATTAGTGCTCCTCCATCAGGTCCCAGTTATTAGCAATGGAGCCATCTCAGGTCCAGTCAGGGCATTAGGGGATCTTACCAAGAAGGTCGGTCTGAAGGGAGGTTCTAGCAATAACGGAGGCCCCCTTTCCCTACGTATGGGAAGATGCATTTCGGGGCATGCTACATGGACCTACCCATTTGCTATGGGTGCGGTATTAGAGGTCACATCTAGAGGGATTTCCATTTTTTCTTCTAGAGTGTGAATAGAGGTACGACACAGCCAACCAGTTCTATAGCTACTGCATACACAACACCTCCTTTAGCTTAAGGCACTCCAAAACCCGTAGGGTTTGGTGCAACTAGGGGTGGTGCATAGAGTTCTGGAGGACACAACCATTTCTATGCTATGAGGAGTCTCCAGTGTTTAGTGGCTTCAACAGATATTGTCATAGGTATATTGACTATCCAATTTCATGATGTATATGCTCTTATTGATCCTGGTTCTACCTTGCCATATGTCACTCCCTATATTGCTATGGAATTCAAGATAGAACTGGAACAACTTCATGAGCCGTTCTCGGTATCTACTCCAGTTGGTGAGTCTATTTTGGCTGCACGACTTTATAGGGATTGATCGCATTGAATTGGGGATGGTTGATTTTGATGTAATAATTTGGATGGACTGGTTGTATTTAGGTTTTTCCAAGCTTGATTGCCAAACCAGAAAAGTTAGGTTTGAATTTCCAAATGAGCTAGTCATTGAGTGGAAGTGGGATGATGTAGCACCGAAGGGTAGGTATTTTTCTTACCTTAAGGCCATGAAGATGATCAAGCAGTGTATTTACCATTTGGTTTGGGTTACGAATACCAATGTAGAGGCACCTACACTTACGTCTATGCCAGTAGTGAATTCCCCAGGTCTTTCCTGATGATATCTTTAGGATCCTACTAGATAGGGAGATTAATTTTAGGATCGATGTGATGCCTGGCATGCCGCCTGTTCCACCCTACAAAGTGGCAGCAATAGAATTGAATGAACTAAAGGAATAATTGAAATATTCGTGAGAGAAGGTTTTTATCTGGCCGAGTGTGTTGCGTTTAAGCACACAGTTCTCTTTGTAAGGATGAAATATGAGTCGCTAAGAATGTGTATTGACTATCGATAGCTCAACAAAGTTACAATCAAGAATAAATACTTACTATCACAGATATATGGCGTGTTCCATCAATTATGGTGATAAATATTTCTCCAAGATTGACCTAAGGTCGGGGTATCACCAATTTAATATCAGGGAACAGGTTATTCCAAAAATAGCTTTCAGAACCAGATATGGGAACTTCAAATTTTAGTAATGTCTTCTGGGCTAATAAATGCCTTGGCAGCTTTATGGACCTTATGAATCGAGTCTTCATGCCTTTTCTCAACTCCTTTATGTTAGTGTTCATTTATGATGTTCTTGTATATTCACGAAGTCGAGAGGACCATGCTGATCATTTAATGGCATTTCTATAGACTCTGTATCAACAAAAGTTGTATGGAAATTTTTGAAGTGTGAATTTTGGCTTGAATCTGTCACATTCTTGGGTCATGTCGTCTATAGTGAAGGAATCAAGGTTGATAATTAGAATATTACAATAGTGAATAATTGGCCAAGATCTAAAACTCTAACAGAGATTCGCATTTTTTTGGGATTAGCTAGGTATTAGAGGAGGTTTGTTGAAGGTTTCTCTATTCTACCTCTCCATTGACTAAATTGACGTAGAAGGAGGTTAAATTACAATGGTCTGACGGTTGCAAAAAGTGCTTCCAAGAGTTGAAGTAAAGATTGACTATGACTTCGATATTGACCCTACTGGAGGGTGATCTACTCCCAATCCACACTCAATAATGAATGGAAGAGTTGGAGGAATAGTACCCAAATATGAGTTAGGGTCGACTTCCTCAGGGAGTTAACAATGGGTTTTGGAGTGTATACTTTATATATGAAGACATAACAACTTAAATATACTTCCAATCACGTTGGTTTTGAAAGTGACTTCTATAAACTACACTATCAAGGCTCAATTGGGGAAATGAAACTAGAGATTGACTAATTGTTTTTGGTTATTTTCAAATAGATAAAGATCCTAGGGATTTGACCATCGCCTAGGTGTTCACCTAATGGGTTAATTACATTAACACTTATTTTGTTGATTGGAGTGTATTATGGATCTCAATTCTAAGTTACCCACTTAGTACATCTCAGACAAAGTGATTTTGCCCAATTTATCTTTCTCAAGACCAAACGGGTATCAAGCTAAATAGTTGATATGAGTTCAAGTTGGATTTTCCCTATCTCTAGTTCAAACCCTATAATTAGGCTTGTCAAGTCCTTAGATAACCCAATTTATTATTTGCCAAGTTTTCTTTGATTAGGTCCCTCTTTCTCAAATAAAGACTTAGTCAAAAAGGTATGAATTAATATTATCAACCATTAGTTCTAAAACTAAAGCATGAACAAGGCTAAATAACAAATACTCAATCATAAAAAAACATTAAATTAAATACCCATAAGGTTTATACACTAGGATTGGATCACAACCCTTGTAAGTGTGTAGGTACTCATAATAGAAAATAGAGAAAAAAAATACTCCCTCTGTTTTAATTTATGTGAACCCATTTGACTGGGCGCGGAGTTTAAGAAAAAAGAGAAGACTTTAGATCTTGTGGTGTAAAATGAGGCACTTTTATTTTGTGTGGCTATAAATCATTGCATAAAGGTAAATTGTTTCCAAATAAGGAAAGAGGTCATTCTTTTTGGCATGGACTAAAAAGGAAATAGGTTCACATAAATTGAAACGGAGGGAGTACTAACTAAACCCGCAGTATAAAATTAAAATGATAAATTATGATTTTTTTGTACCAAAATGATCACAAATTACCCAAAATGGTAAATTACAATAGTTACAACTAAGAAAACTTCAAAACTTGACCTAAAAATGTTATTCCCGTCTATTTATGGTTGCCCACAATTTACTAACAAAAATGCCCTTAGGGAGGTTATGTGGCTTCATAATTTCACGAGTGGTCCGTACATTGCTTGAGTTTTAGAAGGGTACATTCCGCAGACACACAATTTGAACTGCGACTCATCTTCCGTGGTCGCACAATTCATGTGCGGCCGCACTTTAGACAAGTCTTCAGTCTTGGTCATTTTGAACACTCTTTGAACTTTTTGAATTCTTGTCAGTGCGACCATCCACATATATTATGTGTGGTTCACACATCTTCTTCAATTACTTTTGTGCTTCTACATCAGATCTATGACCGGAGAGAGAATTCTGCAGTCCCTTGCCTTGTGAGTTAGAACACTCCCCTTTTAGTCGAATTTCTTAATAAGAGCCCAAATCTCCAACATTCATGCAATGTGCACACTTTCATTAGTTTTGGGAATATCAACACTTTTAGACTAAAGCGAAAGTAAAAAGGTACTAATAAGTGGTCAAAATCCACACTTATGAACTCACCCAAACTTAAGTCTTTGCGTGTCCTCAAGCAAATACATTAGTTCCTACCTCCTCAAAGTGAAAGGTTATTTCAGCGAGTCAATTGTAAGCCATACATACTCAGTTGGGACAAGAAATTAACCATACTACTCATGCATTATCAATAATGTGACAAGTCAAGTACCATGCACATATAGTTCTAAGGTGACATTTGAGATTCAAGAATTGACTTTACTCATCAAGGACTGTTGTTCTATCATGTAGGTTATGGTGGAATCCAAACTCTTCCTCTTCTACTTCCCATTTCCCAAGCTCACTTCAAAAGTTAGCACTCAATCTTAAGATTCATGAAAGTTTCACTCTTCTCTCACTAGAGAATGTCACAAGTATGACTTCAAGTACCACATGCTTGTCCCTCATTTAGATCAATGTTGATGGAAGCTCACTCAATTCGAAATCAAGTAGACTTCTTTTTGTTTGTAATAAAGTCTTTGGATTAGGGTAGAATACCAAATGGTAAGTGGTTAGACATTTTCTTAAGAACTCTACATTTTCATTTCCTAGCTCACAATCACCAATTCTTAGAGGCATTCTCTTTTTATTGGAGGCTAAAGAGACTTGACATCACTCTTTCTTGTTCGTTTCATTCTTTTTCTCTCTTGATGCTCCTTTTCTTTTCTTGCATTATCTTTTCATAATGATCAATTCTTTTCTTTTTTTGTGCCTTGATACCTATTTCAAATTCATGTACTCTCCCCCCAAACTTATACCTTAAGCCACTTATTTCACAAGAGTGTTAAGGAAGGTTCGGGTGCCAAGAGAGGATCACGACAAAATGGGTAAAGGATTAAAACATGGTTATCAAATGGGAAAAGCTAGAGCCTCAAAGGGGGTTGACTAGGGATAACGATATAGGTTGGCAAAGAAAGCTCAAATGAGCCAAGGAATCCTACAATTATTTCTCAAACCAAGAAAAACATAGGATTTTGTCTTAAAACACATTCAGGGTAAGTTCTAGACCATTTTCACATATGCTTGGACTAGAAACAAATAACCTCACCCCTCACGCGACTAGACCATAAAAGTGGATATAGCCAAGAGCCTACAACAACCTCACTTAAGTTAAAGATCACTATGGTCTGATAAACCACTCAATGACTACCAAAGTCAACTCAAGAGTCTCAAAGTCACTAACTAGAGCTATTTTCTTTCAAAAACCTTATTTCAAACCATATGCATGTAGTTAAGTGTGTAGGTTCCAAATGAAACATGATTAACTCTTTTTATAAAATGAATTGATTAGGCTTTTTATTCATTACTATGACTATTATTATTACCTAAACACAAAAACAAACTCATCCCTTAAAAAGGTTATCACGCCATCCATTATTGGGACGAGTCACCCCGTTTACACAAAAACTACCTTTGGATGGTGTTAGGAAAACCAAAGGCTTATTATCTAAACAACATAAAAAGAAGTTATTAATAAAACAAGAACTAAATTGAAAAGGTAAAGAAGCTAATGAACAATGGCTACTAAAGACAGATGAACTACAAACAAGAAAATTAACAGAATCATCCAATTATTACAGTACAAATGTATCCAGAATGTGTCAATGTCAAATCAAATAAACTCCCCCACCCCCAAATAAAAGTAACTCTTTCCCTAATGCTTAACAAAATAATAGTGAAAAGAGAGAGGATGAAGAAAACTCCATAAGAATCCTTGGACATCTCACTATCCCCAGCAACATCATCTTCCATTGGATCATCCAATTGTATCTCATCATCATCATATCTGGGCATGGATGGAGTGATAAACATCACACGCACTACCTCAGCAGTGTCAACAACAAGGCATGTCTCCCAGATTGGCCAACTGGTGCAATCGGTATAGATGATGCTAATAAATTTGGGATAGGGTAGAGTAATTTCTGCCCTGGGGGTTGTGGTAGGATGTGAAGGTGGTGGAAAAGTCATAAGAGCATCACTAGAAGAGGGCTCAACAAAGGTGGATGAAATATCAAATGTGTCAGTAACTACCGTTTCCATCTTATAAGATTGGTTTGTGGTGGTAGAAGGTTGAGCTCTCTTCTTAGGTTGGTTGCATCCATAAATGAATACCAGTTAAATGGCTTCTTTGGCTTCACCTTTGTGTCATATGATCTTGGCTCTACCTTTGTATCACTGAGGTACTTTGTGATAGTGTTAAGATAACGATAGGCCAAGATAGTCTGTTGTACTACCAATGAAATGTTGGCCGACATTATGACACCCACAGTAATTGGGTACCCTACCATGATAAAAACAACAAGACCAGCCCGATAAAGAGGCGGATGAGTCTCATTCTAAAACAGATCAAGTCTGCTGCAAATAAAGGCATGTCATTCCTTTGCCTCGAAGATCAACGTGTTTTGCTAAATAGGAACCCCAACAGTGATCCATGATGGTGGTGGCCCTGGTGGTGCTAAGATCTCTTCTAGATAAGGTCAGACTTTTTCTTTCATTGCACACTTCTCCAGATACTCCTTTGACTCAAGGTCTTCAAACCCTAAGTACGATTTTAGTGTATGCTGATCAAATCTCACCTTGAGGTGCGTACTTTAGTCATTTTTGTCCTTTTCTTTATGTGAGGAACATTTGCATAGAACTCTCGAATGAGGTACTCCTTGGAATCCTCAACTTTATTAGTGAACCACATCTAACCCATTCGTTCTCTGAACTGCCTCAAGAAATTGTTGTTCAAGTGTCAAGGATCTCACCGGCCACCACATACAAAAATTAATGAAGGCAACCAAACTGACAAACCTATCCTCCCATATATCATTATTCTTCGATCTTTCCACACCCGTAGATGTACCATCTCCCTCTCCACCATCATCGAGGTTATCATGTACAATCTGTGCATTAATGTCTGGGGAAGCTGATGGATTAGAGGTCTGGCTAGAACTTTCCGAACCCTCAAAAGTGCTGTGAGATAAAAAGGCCTCATACATGAGTTAGAATATCCCCTATGGACTAGAGTGTGGCTATCTGCTCCTCCTGAATAGAGGCTGAGTTTCCCTCTAAAGCTTCCGTAGGTGGGACATAAGAACTAGACTCGAAGAGGTCTGCAACGATCCCTCTGCCTGTTGTGGCTTTCTTCCTGATTATTTTGGGCTGTCCAAGGGGCAAGGTACCTCTACATCGACCCTTAAAAGATTCACCTCTTCCTTTTATAGTGTCATTGTAGTCTCGCGATCAAACTATTATTTATATCAAAGCAAAGAAGATTATTAGTTACAAGTCATCATTCAACACATTCAATAATTATGTAGGTAAGGGAGAACAACATGGACATAGTAGAATTATGAAAAAAAAACAACGGCTGCTGAAATTGAGGTCTGCAATCCACAGATCTTTGATGGGCAGCTGTAAAGTGGAAGTGCGGACTGATAAGCAGGATTTTAACATGTTTTATGCCCATACTTGCCTATGCTTTGAGTATAATTTGCTTCAAAATAGTCCCAAAATGCTTACAGGTTGTACTTGATTGCAGGTTTGAGCGACAAAGTGACGAAATATCAAAGATTGGCTCAAAACGGAGTGAAACCTGCTCAAATGTCAAAAGACCAATGAAGTGGTGGAAATCAGAGTTTGGTGCAGACCGCACAACTGTGCATGCATTCACACCAAAGAGTTTAGAGAGGTCACAATTTGAGACAGAGTCCATACGGGCGCAGTAGACTTTACGCGGCTCGTGTCCAGTTCATGCGGCCGCACCATCTTTCTATGCAGCCCGCGCCAATGAGTTCAGAGGAGATGCAATTTTGGACATGCTCAAGCTATGCGGCCGTGGTCACTATCACGCGGCCCGTGCCATAGCTTCATACGGCCCCGTCACACCTTCTCGCAGTCTACGCCAGTCGGTTTATAGAAGGAAGCAATGAAAGTCAACCGGCAAGTGTGGCCGCGGTCATGATTGCGTGGCCCGCACTAACCCCACAGGGGCAATTTTGTCCAATTTTTCCAGCCCACTATAAATAGATTATTTTACCATTTTTAGGTCAAGTTTTATATTCTGAACAAGAGCTGCGCTCGTGAGAACCGTTTTTAGCCTATTTTGGGCACTTTAGCCCTTCTATAGATTCGTGTAGTTTAACTTTAGCAATTAATTAATATGCTTAGTTCTTCATCTATTTCTTCTGTTTCTTCTTTAGTTATGTCTAGCTAAACCCATTAGCTAGGGTTGTAGTTCAATCCTAGTGTGGGTAATTGATTGGTGTTGCCTCTTAATGATATATTGAGATTGTGTATTTATTATTTGGGTTAATTTTATGCTTTAATGAAGGATTGGTGGTTGCAAACATTGATTCTAGCTTAGTGGGTTTTGACTCTTCTTGAGAAAGAGAGTCTATGACCCCAAAATTGACCCAACAAGGAATTGGGTGGACCCATGAGAAATGGTAGTTCTAATTATTGGGTTAAATCTCGATAGAGTAATCACCCTACTTGAACCCTAGATGCTTCGTCTAATTGGCCTACCCAATTGGTGTCTCGAGAGTCAATAGGGTAAAATCGCTCTCTCTATCGAGAGGTATGAGAGTGGGTACAATTTTGCAATGGTTATAACATTGATCCAAAATATGTCAATATATTATTAGTAGTTTCTACCCATTAGTTCACCACCTAGGTGATGCCACGACACTAGTACCTTTCTCTATCTTAATTACAACTTAGAAAATATCCCTCTGTCATAATTTAGTCTTAATACTTAGTTGATAATAGTAGTTGATAAAAGAAAATCCAAAAATGTTAGGAGTGCAATTAGAAGCACAAACGCATTCCTAGTCCAGACAGATACACAACTCGTACTCTAAGCTCTCTATGGAAAAATCGACCTTGATACCACTATTCGGTAAAAGCTATAGCACTTGCTCTTCCTACCATTGTGTAAGGTCAAGTTGGATGCGATCGTGGACCACACAATTACAAGTGCGGCCGCACTTCTGTTATAGAAATATTAGAGTCTCAGAAGATCATCTTCGAAGACAGTGCGAAGCCTATTTTGCGGCCGCAGGAAAATTTCTAAAGTCCGTACATTTTCGGCGTGTTCCACACATAGGAGTATCAAAAAGGATAGACCTGTGATGTATAAGTGTGGATGCTCTCATAATTTTGCAGTCCGCACAATTTATGTGTGGCGCATAAGCACTAGCCTTCAATAATTTGTTCAAAATAATTGTCAACCATACAATTTCATGTGCGGCCACAGATTTCAAACATTACTTACATGCAATATTTTCCTACTTAATTTTGTAATTACTTGCACAATTAGGTACGGGAACATGGTATAAACATTAAAATTCACTAACCCAATACCATTAGAGCTTGTATTATTAATTACCCAGTATACATCTATCCCATATGGACACATGGATGAACTCTAATAACAGATGGCATAAAATGAAACTAAACTTTTAAAAATTAAACTAACACAAAAATTTAACATGAAATGAAGCATACTAGATAGTGTGAGTGCACTGGGTGTATAAATACATGTGGTTATGTGAGGGACAATGAAAATATCTCAAGAAGTTGCAGACTTGATTCTCACTACCTTTCCGGTTCATAAATTCTAGATCAAACTCTTGAAGTAGTAACACCCATATCATCAATCTTGCCTTGGAGTCTTTCTTTGTCATCAAGTACCTAATGGCGGCATGATTAGTGTGCACTATGACTTTGGCCCCCACAAGGTACGGTCAGAACTTTTCCATTGCAAACACTATGGAAAACAACTCTTTCTCGGTCACCGTGTAGTTCAATTGAGCATCATTTATTATCTTGATCGCATAGTACACCGGATGAAACATTTTGTTCACAAATTGACCCAACACTGCTCTAATCGCAACATCACTAGAATCACACATGAGCTCAAAGGGCAAGCTCCAATTAGGTGCGGTAATGATAAGAGTAGTGGTAAACTTATTCTTGAGAAGTTCGAAGGCCTCCATGCATTTCCCATCAAACACAAACTTAGCATCTTCTCTAGCACCTTGCAAATAGGGTTCACTACCTTCAAAAAATCCTTGATAAACTGCCGGTAGAACCCCGTATGCCCAAGAAAACCCCTCACCCCTTTGACAGAAGTGGGGGAGGGAGCCTTGAAATCGCCTCAATCTTGGATTTGTCTACTTCAATCCCATGCTTAGAAATTTTGTGAACCAACACTATACCCTCTTCAACCATGAAATAGCATTTTTCCCAATTGAGTACAAGGTTTGTGTCTTAACACCGGACCAACACTCTATCCAGATTACCCAAACACTCTTCAAAGAAATCACCAACCACACTGAAATCATCCATGAAAACTTCCAAGATATCTTCCACCATGTCGGTAAAAATAGCCACCATACATCATTGGAATGTTTATGGAGCATTGTACAACCTGAATAGCATCCGAGAGAAAATAAAAGTGCCATATAGGCAAGTGAATATGGTCTTCTCTTGGTCCTCCAGAGAGATTAAGAATTGATTGTAACTCAAATATCTATCCAAAAATAATAAAAGGAACGCCCCAAATATCCCGTCGGGTCACCTTATTCAGCTTCTGGTAGTCCATACAGACCCTCCATTCGGTAATGGTCCGAGTGGGAATAAGTTTATTGTTGTCTTTTGTCACCATAGTCATCCCACCCTTCTTTGATACACATTGCACCGAATAAGTCCATAAGTATCGAAAATTGGGTACACAACCCCGGAATCCAACCATTTTATCACTTTTTTCTTCACCACCTCTTGCATTGCTTTGTTCAATCTTCTTTGATTATCTAGGAAGGGTTTTGCATCATCCTCCAAGATGATTTTGTGCATGGAGAATGCAGGGCTTATTCCCCGAATGTCGGACAATGTCCAACCAATTGCTTTCTTCCTCTTTTTTAGAACTACCAAAGTGGCGTATACCTGCAAGTTAGTAAGGCATGAGGAAACAATAACACGTAAAGTCGAACAAGGGCCCAAGAACTCATGCCTGAGTGTTGAGGCAATGGCTTCAGCTCCAATACCGGTGGTTCCTTTATTTATGGCTTAGTTGGAGGCGTCTTTCTATTTTTGAGGTCCAAGGATAGCCTTTTCGGTTCATAAGAATAGGACCCCATTCCATGTAAGGCATTTATGCTCTCTAACCGACTAGCATCATCATTGTTATTGGTTATTTGAAAATTTCCTGCCTAGATTCGGGGAGGGACCATAACACTTACATACCCTTGATTCACTGATACTCTGGGAGCCGCTCTTGAAGGTGTCTGAAGAGGGTCTGAATATTATCATTTCGATTAGAATTGGCGTTCATGCCTTTCCGTTGTCCTTACGGTGCAAGAGGCACCTCATCTTGCTCAAGATCATCTACATCCTCCCCCTATCACGTTTCCAAGAGGGTCATTATCTTTGTTCAATGCCATATTGGTACCTGAGTACTAACACAAACAAGTAAGTAACAAAGAAAGAAAGAAGAACAATACATAAAACTAAATAAATAGATGTCCAAAACCGTTAAATCCCCGGCAACGAAGCCACAAAGTTGATCGCAACCTACTCTGCACCACTAAAAAGTAGCGAGATAGGATCACAATATCTATTACCCATTTTGTGTGCCGAGATCGATTTCCTCAAGGAGCTAGGAATTGAGTCGAGTATCTATTTAGGTTAGAGTTGCGTATTTGTTCCAAATATAAGTTTTATTAATTTTTGGTTTTTCTTTATATTTTACTATGATCAAACTACAGATTATAATTGCAACTAAATCAAACTAAGAGTTAATTTCTACAAGTGGTATCTAATGGTTTAAAAGGCACTAGGGTACTGACTTTCACCTAGGTGGCTAATTGACAGGTAATTGCATCTAAGGCACGATTGGCATGATTGGGTAATATGTTATAACCAATGCTTGATACTATTCACTCTACACCTCTCGGTAGAAAGAATGTGTCACGACCCGGATTTCCCACCATCGGGGTCATGATGGCGCCTACTAAATGGAAGCTAGGCAAGCCAAATATTAATTACATCTCCATTAATTACCAATTTCTTATTAACAACATAAAAATTCAGCGGAATAAT